>VYZV01001472.1:9574-26430 GCA_013401275.1 Pandion haliaetus | reverse complement strand
CCTAATTTTTCATAGGAAAAAAAGCCCTTTTCAGAGGTAAAAAGAGTCAAAAATTTTTACACTTTGTGTGGAAGCCAAAAAAGGAAGACACCTGAGTGTAATGGGCATTGAAGCTTATAAAATCAATAGTGATTGTACCTGGAAGCAACACAAATATATGCAGGTAAGTATGTATTTATGGAAGTATATATGTACACACTCATGTATTGCTACATATATCTGTAGTTCAAGCTATTTTATATCCGTTTCCTTATAATAATACCTGTTGGGTTTCTGTATTTGTAAACATTGATATACAAACCAGTCTATCTGCCTAGGAAAACAAATTCTGACGCTGTCTCAGAATTCCTCCTCTCTTTTTCTACTTTCTGCTGAATACATCCTTACAGAACATAGGGAGTATTCTAACACAGAAACCTGTCAAGTAGTAAGTGAATATTACCAAAAGTAGAAAAGATTCCTAAAATAAATTACACATGGCATTGACACCAAAGACAAAACTTTTAAGAAAAAGTCACTGCAGCCAAAACTGAATAAAGTGACACAATAACAAGCCACAGAAAATGAAAGTCATGCATACATTGACGTGAAAGCACTATCCATGCATAGCATGAAAAATGAGAAATTAAAGTGAAAGCCATACATAAGTTAATGCCATTTAGAAACAGAGAGACTGCTCTGATGAAAAAATTAAACAAACAAGCAATAGTAGACTTTTAAGCCCATAATTTATGGAATCAAATAATGCGATGATGCACAAGAATTATGATAACCAAAATCACATGAACTGTAAGTAGGTATCACTGGGGTTAGACCTAAGCTGTCTACAGCCCTGAACATCAATGGCCTCTTCCAAATAATCCACAAGTGCAATTTTTTCTACGTTTCCAAAAAGGAACAAATCAATAGAATACATGGATAAACACACAAAGTTTTCAAGAGCAAACCCACAGTAAATCAACAAACCATCCTCTTAGAAAATCTGTACTCTTGCCACTGTAGTCCTTGCCCTTTGTCTTACACTAAGTTTCTGACTGGCCTGTTTTGTTATATCCAAATTAAAAATGTTTTTTTTTCAGGAATCCAACTCTCCACGTGAAGCAAGAGTTGAATCTACTAACATATTAAATAAATAAGAACTTTTGCTACCACTTCTTTCTCCCACAAACCAAAGTGAATTCAAAGAAGCATTCAAGTTTTGACTGATTGTTTTTCATAGCTGCTGTTTTTTCCCCCAGATTGGTCTCTATCCCTTTTACCTTTCATGGTTCCTAATAGAAACATTCCAGTCTCCCTTGTTCTTTCACTCTGCCACAGCTCATTAATGCATTTCACATCTGTATACCATTACAAAAAGTAGTAACAATATTGCATGGATATTTTAGTGCATATGGAAGAGCTGAAAAATAAAACAGAAGTCACTAGGGAAAAGAAAAAGGTTCTAGTGGCTGCATTGCATTTATGTGGCTCTTTTACTTACCTAGGAAATGGCTCTAAAGTGTAATATGATTGTCAGATTAATTCCCAGGGCTACAGATACAATTGAGTGTAATTGATGTAGACATATAATACACTAAAAATAAATGATTAGCAGTCTGGTTTTCATTTTTAAAAAGAAAGAAAACCAATAAAACTAACAGTTACGATACATTTTTCAAAGATTTGTTGTGAAATAAATTCTGGATTATCCGGCTTACTTTGCTAGAGTGGCAAAAATCAATTCAGTTGCTGTAAAGACAGATTTATGAAGTAGCTCAGATGGCAATCTGTAAAGTGTTGAAAATCACAGCATAAAAATATCATGACGAACAACAGAAGAGTGGAAGGCATTTGCTAAGTCATCAGCTCCAAATTCTTGCTGTAAAAGGAAACCGTCATATGATCCTTCCCATAAATGCATCAAGCTTCAGTTTAAAACAAGTTATATTTTTGTCTCCACTGCTCTTTTAGAAAACTATTCCAGAAGCTTACTCTTCTCTAGAATAGGTATCCTCTGCTGAATTAATATCTGCTTAGCTTACACTCATCAGTTCTGGTGCCAGTGTTACTTTTTGCTTAAATATTAAATCTCCAGCATTTAATCCCTATAATATTCACATGTAACAGTTCCATTTCTTCTGTGGCTTCCTCTTCCAAAATCTTTCAATTTTCTTTTGTAAAGTAGGCTGTCCATTATGAACATTATCTAGTAGGCTGGTTCTTCACCTGCTCCCATTTGAACTCTGTGCCTTGTGACATTAAGAAAATAGTGTATTGATTTAAAAACTGGGAACAAAGGTAGTAAGAAATAGAAGAGAGCTCTTCTGGTTGTTGTTGCCTTTGCTATCATGTTATAGACTTCCACATGTCATAAAACTGAATAAATAATATGCACTGGCCACAGTTGTTTATGAGTAGACATCAGTTCTGAATGCATCTATTCATATTTGCATACATTTTACTTATAGACACACATTTTCCAGATAATTAGATTCATTTCATAATAGACTAGATGGCAGTGCTTCTAACAGTCTATTGGCTTTTTCTCCACTATCTTGTTTTTTGACTTATTTCTGTGATAAATTGCAAGAAAACAATTATCTTGATTTATATGTGACTGTTTATACACATGTGACTGTTGACGGAAATTAACTGCTGTTAGAATATTGGATACAGTCAGTACCATTAAAAACTGCTTTGCTCCAGAGAAATCTTAGGAAGTACTTTGTCTGATATTTGGGAAGGAAGGAAGTTACAAACATGTTGGGAGACTGCGCTTAAATGTTTTGTAAATGCAAAGTTATCACCTACAGGATGGGTCCTCGGAGGTCAGTAATTCACATACAATGAAAAAAACCCCACAATAACAGAAGTTCTTGGCGTATATACTCAATTGCCCCTTTTTTGTGTGTGTGTGTGCAGGCATTCATTCAATTACAGAATGCAGGTGACATTGAAACACAGCAAATTGCAATTGTAAACCACGCACATTGAAAGGCTATTGGTGGCTGATGTACACCAATCAACAAGCTTTTGGATTGCTTTCCCTTTAAACAACAGAGAGACTGCACTACTCTGAGTAGAGTGCTGAAGAGGAACAAAGTGCCATAGTGCTATGGAATCACAGGCATTAGATTTTACATTCGTTTGTTAGGGAAGACCTGTTAAACCAATGCAGCCTGGAGATAGAGATTGGATGACTCACTAGACATCCCCATATTTAGCTGAGTAAGTCTAATTATTTTAGCTATTTCCTTATCCTTGAGAATACCATTAGTCCAAGTTTCAGGTAAAAAAGTTATTGATATGTATATTTTGTTTCATGAAAAGCTATATAAATTCATTTTGTTGCCTTGTATCTCCAGCTGCTTTCTTAATGTTCAGTGAATAGGCAAATTCCAGTTAAAATGGGAAAGAGGAATAAACAAACTGACAGCACAAAGCTGTTTTGCCTTGTAAATCAGCTCAACAGGAAAAAAAAAAGAAAAAAAAAAGTGGCAAGATCAGTAAACTGAAACCAGTCAGTGACAGTCAGGAGATCAGTTCAACTGCTAGAATAAAACTGCTGGCCCTAAGCGCAAGTGCCTGAACTTACCCTGGAGCACTGATCTCTCATTCACAGCAAAGCACTAATCACAGAAACATTAAAACAACTTTGTGTCATCTTTTGGTTTACCAGGGTTTTGTTCTGTTCACCTCTGCTGTGGAAAACCCACATTCTCCCATGTTGAATGGGGAGTACTCGATGTACAGTGACTGATATGATGGCTACAGATTTGTGCCTGTGTTTATGACCTTAAAGAAAGAGGAAAATTGTGATGGTGGGGCAAAAGAACCCAAACGTACAAGTGGAAAAAACCCTACAAACCCCAGAAAAAGTGACTATGAGATGAGAGGATGGTGTAGCTGTGGTGACTGGAGGGGAGGATGTCCAGGCAACAGCAGTAAAGAGGCAATCAGCTTAGGGTTACTATGTGCTTTGGAAATCTTTCCTGTGTTTCAGCTGATTTGAGCTAAAGTTCACTTTTGACCCTTGAAATGTTAAACTTAACTGAAGCTATAACTTGGTGCAGTTTGAATCCCAAGTGCCATGGGCTTGCCTTTTCTTGGAATAAACTAGGAAAAAGCACTGAGATTGCTATTCCTCTGAGACAGAAAATCTCTAGGTAAATAACATCTCCATGCCAACATGTATCTTTGTGGTTATGAAGAAATAAAAGCTCTAAAAGCCAAAAGATGTACAAAAATAAGTTTTTGATTACATGTTCATGGGTTTTTCATATCTACATTTGACAACACTGCTCTGATTTCCTGTTCTGAGTAGCTTTTAAACTCCTAGATTACTTTACTACCTTGCTGTCATTTCTTTGCCAAGTAGCCCAGGAGTAAGTAAGTATATGACATGCCACAAGATGAAGATTCAAGTTATCTTTTTTAAAAGTGGTTGTCAAAGCAGACTGGTAATATTCACCTTTTCTCTAAACTGTATGTTGCTTTTTTTTTTGTTCACTTTAATTTCCTTTCATCCTGTTATTTTTATTTCACTGCACAAAAAAGTGCCAATCTGATGGACAGTTCTCCATTGAACTCTGAATAAATAAGCATGTAAGTATCTAGCTTTGTCAAGTGTGGCTTCTATCAGCTCTTACATATTCAAAAGTTTGGAGCTAGTGTTAATTATTTTAGCCTACCCATTTTTCCTTCCTCTTTGTTCTTTGGAAGAATAGCTGAGTACTTTCCTCAACTCTAAACAGGGACAAGACAAAGCTTAATATTAAAACATTTTGTGCAATTAGAACAAAATCTTTTTCTTGAAACATAATGACTTGTAGCATACAGAGTCTTTCTGGTATGAAATAAATAACAATAAAAAAAGAGTAGCCTCTCAGGTGCTAAATTAGCTGCTCAAGAGAGCTCGTGATGTTCCAGGAAAAAAAAACAGAAATGCACAGAAGTTTGGCAACCTTCAATATATTGGTAATTTTAACATTGCATAGCTGTCCTTTGAGGCAAATGAAAACAGTAGGCAACTTCAGAAAGTGACTTATACCATCCTAAGTGGGCAGGAATTAGGATCCTGGAGTTAGGATCTTAACAGGGTGGTGGGTGGGTGGGTTGACCCTGGCTGCACACCAAGTGCCCACCAAAGCCGCTCTATCACTCGCCTCAGCTGGACAGGGGAGAGACAATAAAACAAAAGGCTCATGGGTCTAGATAAGGACAGGGAGAGATCACTCACCAGTTACCGTCATGGGCAAAACAGATTCAACTTGGGGAAAATTAACTTAATTTATTGCCAGTCAAACCAGAGCAGTGTAATAAGAAATAAAACCAAATATCAAAACACCTTCCCCCCACCTCTCCCTTCTTCCCAGGCTTAACTTTACTCCAGATTTTCTCTACCTCCTCCCTGCCAGTGGCACAGGGGGACAGGGAATGGGGGTCTTGGTCAGTTCATCACATGTTGTCTCTGCTGCTTCATCCTCCTCATGGGCAGGACTCATCACATTCTTCCCCTGCTCCAGCGTGGGGTCCCTCCCATGGGAGACAGTCCTCCATGAACTTCTCCAACATGGGTCCTTCCCATGGGCTGCAGTTCTTCATGAACTGCTCCAGCATGGGTCCCTTCCACGGTGTGCGGTCCTTCAGGAGCAAACTCCTCCAGCGTGGGTCCCCTGCGGGGTCACAAGTCCTGACAGAAAACCTTCTCCGTGGGCTCCTCTCTCCACGGATCCACAGGTCCTGCCAGGAGCCTGCTCCAGCGCAGGCTTCCCATGGGGTCACAGCCTCCTTCGGGCACCCGCCTGCTCTGGCGTGGGATCCTCCATGGGCTGCAGGTGGATATCTGCTCCACCGTGGACCTCCATGGGCTGCAGGGGGACAGCCTGCCTCACCATGGTCTTCCCCACCGGCTGCAGGGGAATCTCTATTCCTGCGCCTGGAGCACCTCCTCCCCCTCCTTCTTCACTGACCTTGGTGTCTGCAGGGTTGTTTCTCTCACATGTTCTCACTCCTCTCTCCTGCTGCTGTTCCACAGCAGTTCCCCCCCTATCTTAAGGGTCAACTGATCGAAATTAAAGATGAGAGTTTCTTTTCTTTGAAAATCAGGACTTCACCAAGCAGTCTGACACATGTCCACTCTCATGCCACTCCAGTTAGTTACATGTCTGGAGTACACATCTGGGCTAGGAAAACCAGAATTGATCCAGCTTTCCTCATAGTTCAGGGGAAGTGCAATTTGCTCTTCTAGAAGCTCTTACCCTGACTTTATCATCATTTGCAGAGACCAAGCTGTTGGGTTCCTATGTCAGACCGTGGAGGAGGATACCCCACATCTATCAGAACCAGGATGGAGCAGATCAGCATAATACACCAGAATTTCACAATGACTTTCCTTAGTTTATATAGACACAATCCAGAACCATTCCCATTTGCCTCGCTTCTGTCCTGAGACCAGGAACTTCTCAGTGGCTACTAACATTTTGAAATGGTTGAAAAGCACCTAAGATAAAAAAGGTGTTACTGCAAAGACTCATAGACAAGGGAGCTGCAGAAATTTATACCAGCTGAATACCTGTGATTTTATTTGCATGAAATTGAAGGCACTGTATTCCTTATTGATATGATACTGGAAGAAGAAGAAAATTAAAAGTAGACTTCTCCATTCTTCTCCAGTAGGTAAATAATTTAATTCATAAACTCCCTTTAAGTCAAGATCTCATTCTTTTAGTCCATCTTGTCTTATTTAGGTTTGCCCTAATCTTGTCGAAGAAGCTGTGTTTGTGTTATACAGTCCATTTCTGGAGAGATCTTTCTACATTTCAGAGTAATGCAGATTAAGGCAGAATGTGAATCTGAAACGTCAGCTACACTTACATAACTTCAAGTGTGGCTTCAAAAAAATGACCTACCCAAGAAAAGAAATAGAAATAATTCTCCACACTTGAGTCTTACTCTGCTTCTGTATGACTATGAATGAATGGTAGCAAGTATGAACACCTTAGCAGGCAATCAGAGGTAAAGTAACAAGTTTTTTCTTTCTATTGATAGATCTCGACTGAATAACTTTAGCTTAGGCTGAAAAACTATGTCTATAGTTTTGATGGAGTGAAGACAAAAAATATGATTTTACCTTTGCAAGAGAAAAAGAGAACATATTTTAGAAAGGCTATGGAGAATCAGCAAGAAGACACAGGTGGCAGCCAGTCCCAAGGAGTGCAGAGTATCATTGGTGTGCAATGGCATTGTGAACAAAAATAGACATAGAGAGGAGGCTTGGAAACAGAGAATACAGAATTTTTTAAAAGAGAGCTCAGTTTTATTGTGGATCTCCCCACACACTGACTATTCATTAAAAATAAAAAGAAACTCCTTTCCTATGCACTATACTTTTCCTGTCCCATACTCTGCATTGTTATACATGCTTTTATTGTATTTTACTGACAAAGAATAATATTCCTTTGTAATCTTCCAAAATATTAACTAAATTTAGACCTATTTTACACAATGATTTTTCTTTTTGGAGTATGAATCTTTTTATCTTTAAGATATTCCTAAGAAAAAGTATTTTAAATTGTACATTTTTTGCTTGCTGGTCACATTACCAAAAAAGAAAAGTTTGTTCCTAATTTGTTTTAGAAAACATGTTTTTTAAATTATATTTTTTTATTGAGTATGCATTTAGAAATACAATTCATAAGCAAAATACCCACCTATTGCTAGTCTGAAGTATGACTGCTGCTTTCCACTCCCATTCCATAAACCAAATATTTGAGCTGACCATATTGTAGTTTACCTCAAGACCCACAGTCTCCCATGCATGCAAAAAATGAATTACCTGAACTAACCTAAAATAATCTCCAGTAACTTAATATCTTCCTTACTATATTAAAATTTCCTGAAATTCCTTCCTGCAATAAAATTCTTAGATAATTATGCTTTCTTTTGTGATAGAAGTGTTTGAATCAAAACATTTTTCAAGTTAGCTCTCAGTCATTTCAGAGGCATATACCACACCGAAGATATGTTTTTCTCCTGTCTTACGTTCTGACTCCTCTGTAAAACACTTAAAATTATGTTTGTTATATCTTGAATTTCTTAACTGGAAATTTTGCTACATAATTTCTGTCAACATCTTTGGTAGGAATGTGGTACACAAAACAAGTCTTGGTGTAAATTTTTTTTTAGTGTCCATAATTTTATGCTTCTGAAGAATTTTTAAAAATATTGTATTTCAGTGTTTACTTCTTTAGAAAGAAGGCATTTTTGAAGACAAGCTACTCCATTCTGATAATAGATTGAGTTTTATTGTAATCTTTATAGAACCTTTTAGTGCTTAAAAGAAACAACAGTCCTTTGGTCATATATTGAAATCTTCAGACAAAGGATAAATTAAGTGCTCATCTCTGGTTCCCTTACATCTCCCTAAATGACAAATGCCCCAGTTGTAAACACAAATTCCCAGACCTTCAACATAATACAAAATGAAAATCTGAGCTTGAATACAGATCTTCTTTTGGACACAATGTATCAAAAAGAAATATACAGGACAATCACCACAGAAACTGTAAGTTATTTGCATGGAACATGTGACAAGGTGCTGTACTTGTCCTGAATAATACTAAGCAATGCTACTGCTGCCAGGCTAAAAGGAAGGCACACTTTGGCAATCTACCTAGACTACAGTTGCAACTATAACCGATAATATGTATAATTTGTAATGGTTTCACAAAGACAATAATGTTTGCATGAACAAATACACATGCCTGTAGCACAATGGTTATTGTGTATACATACAAAATATGTACGTAAGACTTGTAGCCAGCTAGTCAATGTGCACTATAATGTGTGAAAGCATACTGAATACAAGGGAGGTTGTGGCTAATACTCTGAATTCAAGCTGCTAACTTGATAGGGTATGCTGGCTTTTGTTTAGCCAGCTGTACACCAGTGTTTTGCTGCTTGTCAGACTATATGAATAAAAACCCCACAAGTGACAATTCTGATACTAACATGAGTGCCAGCTAAAGAGTTCAGCAGACCTTGGCTGATAGGAGGGGCGAACCTGGAAAGAACCAAGATTTCAGTGGCGTGATTTGGAGTGGGGTGCTTGGAATGCTTGCTTTTGCAGATTGCTTTGTCTACTAGGTCATGAAGGAGTTGGAGTGAGCGTTCCATTAAAGGCCTGAATTATGTCAAGAACAATTGTTCCCTGGAGGAATGCTAACCCAAGGATGTCCCTCTCTAAGGGCTCCTTAGCAATGCAAGACTCACTGCGTGGAAAAAATTAAAAGGTTTCAGTAAATATTACGAAAAGGAAAAGCAATAAATTCCGTATTGCAGGGGTTCATATTAGGAAAGAAAGCAAGATGGAATAAGGACAAAAAAGAAATTATATATAGTGAATTGCATTCTCAAATGAGGCATTTTTAAAAACAAGTGGAAAGACCATAGAACATATAGAAAGAAGACCAAAGCAATAGTCATTCAGCCAAGTAAAAAATAAAAAAAAGGAAAATAGAAATGAAAGTCAGAGTATCAGTGTGCCTTGAAGAGACAATAAAATTTGAAGGAAATAGAAAACAACAAGGATATTCAATTCTTGTTCCTGTTCAGTCATCATTAGCAGAGTACCTGAACTAGAAAACCCTGGGGATAGCCTGCTGTAACCATCACAAGAGTGTGGACAGAGAATAATATCTTATTAAATAATGACAAGGCAGTTAGACAAAACAGGGAGCTTCATGTGGCCATAGATCAGCAATGGAAGCTTTAAAACAGGGTGTAATGCAAATCTCAAAAGTGACCAAGACTGATTCGGTCATTTTTTGGTAAGGAGAAAGACAGTAAAAACTCTGAAAAAAACTTTGTAGAGTTCTGAGATACTCATTAAAAGGAAAAGACTGAAGTGTAATGGGAGCAGTTAAAAGTCTCACAATATAGTGTTAAAAGCGTAAGTAGGATTGCATAATATTACTGTAAAATTTTGATTACTGTAGGCAAAACCTGCTGCTCTGAGGTTAAAAAAAGAGAAACACCAGATATTAAGCAAAATTTTCAAAAGCTGAAATGTGTTCCTTTGACACTAAAAGTCTTTGAGAGTACTTTAATGGAAATCAGCCTTTTCCTAAGACCAAAATAAGAATTTATGCTGGATGCTCCAGGCTTAATGACAATGGAATTTTAAATGTTAGAGGCTAAGGAAAAGCTGTTGAAAATTGGAAATACAGGGAGTAATAAAAAATCAGTATACATGAGATTGATCCACAGGAACAGGTTACATGCAAGTACAACTCTTTTATTGAACAATTGGTTACTTAAATAGTTAAGTTGAGGAAAGGGCTTGAGGTAGCTAGCCCTGAAAAAAAATCACCCTCATGTGAAACAACTGAACAAGTGCCCATGTTGTGGGACAAAAAGAGTGGAGCTCTCTTTCTTCTATTACTTGCAACCCACATTTGAATTGGCTAAACCATTCATGAAATTGCACCCTCATGAAGGAACATGTGCTGGTAATCTGGTTTAGATAAATGATTTGTTCTAAATCATACAGAGGTGATTTCTCTCCAACACCCCTCCTCACTCTTGTTAAGAAATCGGTTATGAAGGGTGTCAGATAAGCAATTAGGCCTGCTTCACTCTCTCACTGTGCTGCAGAAAAAAAATAAAGGCAAGACAGACTAGAGTAAGATCATCTCTGTGCTGCAGCTTTTAAACTGAAACAGAAGGAAATGCTTGTTATCTCCAAGGAGCAATAAAATGACTGCTTCACAAGACAAAAAAGATCCCAGTAATATACAAAAAGTTTAGGATCTGTATATTTATTATATCTATTACTGTAAGTTCTCAACCTGGGACCAGAGCACATGCAAAATACATTTACTAAATTCATGGCAAGAAAACAGAGTTATTGTCAGTGTGCAGTACGAAACTAATAGCTGAACCCACACCAAAACTAGATTTGTATTTATGCATGTGGGGGGGGGTGGTGTGTATATGCTATTTTTATCTATATAAATATTAGTGGGTATTACTTGGTGGACAGTGGGGTCTATCCCCACAAGAACTTCATAAAACTCATGCAACATATATAAATTAAATACATTTAACAAATTCAGTTAAATGCTTTTGCTAAAATTTAAAAATATGAATAAAAATTGTGAGATCTAGTATGAATTACTATAGGACCAAAATGTGTAACTACAGATATATAAACTACTATACTATTCAAAATACCTAGTTTCAGTATGCATTTACCACATATTGTATACAATTCAGATGGCTAAAAGAATGACAAGATTGAAAGTATTTGGCTTCTCAAGACTAAAAGTAACAGAGACTGAGAAAACAGGGAATTGACGTCAGCTATTTGGGAAGTATATTCCAGGGAAAATGGTGGACTGTTTGCTGTCTGTATTGAAAAAGCAAAAAGAAAAAAGCCTGGAAAGGCCATTCAGTTGAACAAAAAAAACCCCTCAGGTACTTCAATTGAATAAAAGACTGGCAGAATTCACTTGCTGGTCAACTAGGCCCTACCAGTTTGGTTATCAGCATGATAAGGTTTTACTGCTTGTTATAATCCTGAACAAATGAAATCAAAATGTCACTTCTGATATCTAGTTGAACACCCTGGTGGAATGAATCTTGGGTAGCAGAAAGGCAGACTTTGGAAGAAAAGCCAACAAAATAAATGGACTTGCCCTAAGAAAGAAACCGAAGAACAGGATGTCCTGCTGGGTTTTTGTTGAGAGCTTCAAACAGCATAAAAAATTGTTTTTAGAGGAATAAATTGGACTTGCTTCAGAATTTCAGCTGTCATACCAGATGACTGTATAAACCTTGTTGTTTTGTTCTTATGTTTTTTAATGAAAGTCCTTTTTTATAAGGCCTGATCTTGATGTAGTTCTTTTTGAATCACAAAAATCATTCTCCTACCAGCTTACTCCCATCATTTTGCACCTTTCATAGAATTCACCTCAAAAAGCAAATATAAAATGTTTATAATAAGCTGTTTAATTAAAAAAAAAATAATCTTTTAGTTGCAAAGTCCAGCACTCAGAAGTTAGGAAATTAGTGTACAGCTTGTAGGCATGCTATACCTATTTTTTTCACTCAATTCATTACCCAAGGGTGGAGTGACTAATTAAATACCTTGTGTTTTGTAAGGCATGTAGAAAACGATATTGAGCTGAAGTTGTATAGGCTACAATGACTCATGGCAAAGTTAAAGATAAATTCTGTGCAATGCAGCAACCTGTCCCTGTTACTCAGCAGCAAGAACACACTGCAAGCACTTGTGCACAGACTGCAGTCAGGTGGGCTAGGTGAGTAACACCCGCTCTCTGGCATTAAGGGATGTTTTTTTCTGAAGTGGAAGAAATTAGATGGGTTCAGATGACAAACCAACAAAGAAGGAGACTTACCCCAGCCTTTTTGCATGGTTTTTTTTCACCATCTTTCTCTCTCCAGAAAATGTTCTGGTCATGTGGTACTTCAGTGTTTAAGATGAGTTCATATACTTATGGTGTTGGCCACACAGTACCGTCAGAGACTCCTGGATGAAATTAATCCTTTCTTCTTGATTTAAAGAGGCAGAAGCTTCTGATGCTCTGGGCTACTGATGACTTGTGGAAAATCTTCCCTTCTTCTGTCATCCCTTAGTTGCTCCTACTGTGCGTTGCAGCTTTGTCAGGGACATCAGATTTGCCTTAAAGTATTTATGCTCATTTATTATTTTGTCAAGCTGTTGAAAAGTTCTGACCACAAACCAAAAAAAAACCAAGTAATTTTTTAATCAGCTTTGTTTTGGTAAAATTTGAATAGAATCTCTTGGGATAAAATTAGGGTGTTCTATGGCCTAAGGGCCCTCCTCAATAACATATCTGTGACCTGCTGCAAAAGACACAGTTGGGAAAGCTTATAGCGTAAGAAAGTCTTTCATAAATGTCTTCAGTTTAAGAAAATATTCCTCGTTCAGAAAGGAAATAGTCTATTTTTAATGAAGCATGTTGTGAAATATTACTCTCTGTTCTGTAACTCTAGTTTAGGTGAAGCCTAGAGGTAGACATTTTTACAGAGAGCATGACCAGCAAAGTGAAGATGTGCTTTATGCTATTAAAAATATGCTATGTTTAGTAAAAAGTCCACTAGTGAAGCCAGATAACATAGCTGCAACAGTCTGGTGCAGACAAGTTTCTTCCAAATTAAACTGTAGATAAATGGTTTTAGAGGCAGAGAGAAATAGCCTTTTGTGGTTGCTCTTTTTTAAGTCCACTCTCAAAAATGAAGAGACAGATATTATCTAGTCTATAGATCACCTGTATCTTAGAGAGTAGTTTTTAGAAGAATATGCTTACACACACAACTGTGACTGTATAAAGCCTCTAAAAGTATTTGCATCTGATATATGCTAAAACAAAGCATGTTCTGCCAACAACAAGCAAAAAAACCCTCCAAATAATAATCCCATGTTTTTCTGGTGTTCTTCTGGTGACCTGGTTATCAATCAAGTGTAATTTACACCACTTATGCACAGCAGTTTCCTTTCACACTTGTCCTGTTGAAGAAGACCAGGTCAACAAAATAAATTTATGTTTGTCATATCTGTCTTTTGTGTACTTCATATATGCAACTATAAAGTGAACTTAAGTGAATATGTTGTATTTTAACCATTTTTTTCATTCAGGCAATCGAAAAGAACTGGAGTCGTCATTTGAATCTTGATTAAAAGACAGAAGAGATGAGATGCCAACCTTCTGATGGCATAATGTGACTCACTTCATAATTATACTTTAATAATTAATATTGTCTATAAAATTTCTCCTTATAGTCTACTTGTAAGATTCAAAAATATTATTTCCCAGTTTAAAGTTGGAAAGTTGAGACACAAAATTGGTTTACCCAGGATTCCATAGTCTTAGATCAGTATCTTAGCTGCTGAGCCATCCTTTCCACTCATTTAGACCCAATGTGTCTTCTGTAGAAACCTTAAAACTAGAAGTAGCTAAATGGAACTTGACTGTTGGGAGACCTCAGAGAAGACATAAATAGCAAGGGAATTAGAATTGGACCCCAGATCATCATGAGTGGGTAAATTGATGAAACTAAAGCAGAGGTCTGCTGAAGGGTGGTTAAACCATATTGAGCAGTAATCCCAAATGTTAAGCAAGTATTTGGGGGATGCAGATCACTGCTTGGGAACTAACGGGACATTGGTCAGCGAGTGGTGAGCAATGACATTGTGCATTACTTGGTTTGTATATTGCAATTCTTTTATTACTGTCATTTTATTATTGTTATTATTACCATTATTATTTTCTTCCTTTCTGTCCTATTAAACTGTCTTTATCTCAACACGAGTTTTACTTTTTTTTTTTCCATTTTATTACTGTCATTTTATTATTGTTATTATTACCATTATTATTTTCTTCCTTTCTGTCCTATTAAACTGTCTTTATCTCAACACGAGTTTTACTTTTTTTTTTTCCAGATTCTCTCCCCCATACCACTGGGTGGGGGGTAAGTGAGTGAGCGGCTGCGTGGTGCTTAGGTGCCGGCTGGGGTTAAACCATGACCGNCTGGGGTTAAACCATGACAGAAAGATGTCAGTTTTTCTGAGTTGAGGAAGTAAATAACAACAAAGTTTACTTAACATACAGATCTCTATTGTCCTTGTTGAGATGACATTGCTACAAAGAACTCAAACGTGTAGCAACTGTAGAAATCATTGTTAAAAACAAAAGTAGTTATCACAAGTTGCACATTTCCAAGGCATCAGAAATTTCTAGCAGTACTTTCTGTTGTTTGCATTGTTAGCCATCACCAAGGTCAGTAGTCAGTGTAGTCTTCATCATCACTGCTGTTGTTCGTATCACGTGCTGTTGATGTACCTGGGATGAGATCCTGAGTACTGTGACACCAATAAAACTGCATGCAGGAGATGACTGCATTCAGAATTGACCACAAACTGTGGTTCTTGCTGCTGCTGTTGGTTGCTGGGTTGGTTGGTTGGTTGGTTTTATTCTTGGTTTTATTTTGGGTTGGATTTTGGGGGGATAGCATGTTGCAAATATTCAGCCTGTTTTGTTGCATAGAAGCACAAATTTAACACACTGTTGTCAGTCAGGAGTTAAGGTACTTGTATATATGGCACCACGGTCAATAGCAACAAAATTTATAAAGCAGTCTCTTTTTTTATTCCATTATCCTATAATCAGAACAAGACAACTTCTTTATGAGATCTTTATGATTTCTGGGCATCATTTCCAAAATGTTCTCATTCTGGGATTCTTCTACACCTCCTACATCTTTCCTTTCCGTCTAACTTGACAAGACTGCACATTGCAGAAATCACTTAGCAGTATCTTCTGTAAACTGAGTTTCTTTAAACTCTTTAGTTATCTGTCATATGCTGAGAGGAGTTCATCTGAAGACCAGTTTCAGCACAATTTTAGATGGAACACAATAGTAATGTCTCTGATAGTACCTTATAAATTATTAAAAAGTTTATTATCTGTTGAAAGCTCTCCAACAAACCTTTGTTTCTTAATTGCCTTTGTTCATTCTGTCTTTAATAGTAAAATAGACACCGTTAATAAATGTGGCTGTTCTGCCTTAGGCATTATGTCTGCCTCTAGAGCATGGGAAGAACCTTACACAATTAAGCCAGTAGTCTTAATCAATGAACCTTTACAATGTACATTCATTAAGATTGGCCTAGTATGCATTTCTCTTGAATGTACATGCTTTTAGGAATTCCAGAATAAAATTATCTGGTGTCGAACAATTGAGTAGATTTCTTTGTATACCATATGAGACAGACCAGAATTATTGCATGCTACACTAAGAAGTACATTGTGTGCACCTGAGCTTCTTTGTTTAACTTTATCATTAAAATCTGCCACTCCAGTATAAAATAGATGCCTTTGATTCAGTGAAGTGCAATTAATGTACGACTCGCAAATTTGTTGCTACAATAGAGATTTTTTGATCTAATTGAAGTCAATAAATAAAAGTTGACAAATCACATAGAGAACAGACATAAACCTGTATTAGTTTATAATCAGCATCACAGACTAGCTGATAGATAATAATCCAATCAAATGTTGTACACAAAACAGCACACACTTGCTTTTATATTTCTAGCTTCCTTCTGACAGTTCTCTAAATTATGTACTTAAAAGAAAACAAAGAAATTGATGCACTTCTCAAATAATTAAAATCTGTCTCTTTAATCAGGTTTTAGAAAGCATCATTCCTTGCTCTTCATTTGAGACTTACCCACTTTGGGGTAGTTTGGATTACCTGCAATTAGGAGGACTCTAAATGCATTAACACCCATAATTTTTTTGTGGTCAATTTTGTGGTCAATTTTATTGAATACTCTGAAATTTTGATAGAGGACATGCTATACTAAGATTGAGGATGGACATAACAGCTAACAGTGCTCAGGTTTATGGAGTGTATCTGAGCTTTAGAGATAACTTGCGTTATGCTAATTACTCAGATCTTTCTCAACACACGGTGTATTCCTGCAAAACTGACAAAGGATTCTGTGAAAATAATTGCATCTGTCATGACTACACTAAAACATGTGCCTTAAGAAAAAACCTTAAGGTAAAAGACTGGTGTTAACTGCCTTGATATACCTTTGGGTAAATGAACAGTAGCTCCAGGAAAATGTTATCAAATGGAACTGGAATTCATTTCAGGATTAAGGGAATTTACCTTGATTTTTACCTTGATTTAAGGGTCCTATTATATGAACTTATTTTTTTTTTTCCCTCCTTAAGGATTTCAGGTAATACAGAGAAAATATTTCTCCATAACCATGGTCTTTTTTTTTTTTTTTTTTACCTTAATTTTGGCAAATATTTAAG
>VYZV01001471.1:16386-27957 GCA_013401275.1 Pandion haliaetus | reverse complement strand
ATTTTCAATCTCATATTTTGAAATGGAAAATTTGACAAATGTAAAATTTATTATTAATACATGAAGTTAAATCTCTCCTTAAATTTTGTAGGATCATCGATACAAACTGCAGACTATGTATTGGAAATTGTTGCTTACGAAGCACATCGTTTGTTCCGTGACAAAATTGTTGGCATGAAGGAACTTCATGTATTTGATAATGTTTTGATGAAAGTGTTTCAGGGTGATTGGGGCTCAGATGTTCTGGACCATATGGCAGGTAAACCATTTGAGGCATACTACACAGACTTGAAATACTTGTTTAGGACCAGCCCAGTCAAATCAGTCTGATCAAGTCAGGTAGCGTATGAGCTGAGCACCTAAACTTTCAAATGTTTCCTTTTATTTTCATAGATATCTTCTATGTAACTTGGGGAGCTTGTCAAGAGGCATTCATCACACCAGGACAGGCACTACCACCACATGGGAGGCCACTTGGCAGACTAAACTCAACAGACCTGAAAGATATTATTCAAAAAGTGAGACAAGATTAAAGAATATACACAGCAAGGATTCACAGCAATTATTCTAGAAGTTTTTTTCAGAAAGTAATGTGTGAGCACCAGGTGTAGGGTGGGGTCTGCTGCTTGTTCAAGGAATTATCTTTTGCATTTGGTCAAGTGAGGGAAGGTTTGTGATGCTTTGTGGCAGTCAGTAGAAAGTATCATGTAGCAAGGTTATTTTTAATGAAAGGGCAGGAGTCGCATTTGCTGGTGCTTTACAATAATTTGATGAACTACATTTTGAGAAACATTGATGAGCATATATATTTGTTTATTGTTTGAGTACCAAAGTGTTTTATTAAATGTTTACTTTCTGAATTTGTAATTTGCTAACATATTTTTTGTTTGAAGAAATACAAATGGATCGTTTGGAGATTTGTCCTGCATTTAAATAGTAAAGTGCACAAAATGAGCTTGATGAGGAAATGCAAGCATGTTTACTCTGCTAGGCTGACTGATTTTCAGGATGAGATAATTGAGATCATCTCCTCTTATTAGTAGTATTTGATGGGCTGCTCTTGTAAATGGGAAAGTACTCCCACCCCTCAATTGCTAACTTTTGACCAGTAGACTATATGGGAAATGAAGAAGTTCAATAGCCTCAATAATCAGAGAGTTTGGGTTTTTTTTCTGCCTGAACAATTACATTGGGCTTCAAAGATGAGGTTTTGTTAAGTATGACAAGGCCAAAATTTAATCTTAGGACCTGTTATTATGTGTGTTTCACTAGGAATTTCCATAATCTGCAATCATGCAGCAATTAGCTGCTTAAACCACTCTTTTAAGTTATGTATTAATTAATCTGTAGTCAGAGACACAGCTCAGACTTTGTTCTGGTCTATTATTTAATTTTAATTAATTCAGTGGTAGATTTCTATTTCAGTATATCAAAAACTTCTAGGGTAAACTGGTGCTGGGGGTAACGTAATCTGTTCATTACTGATAAAGGATGTGCGAGGTATCTAAATTCTGTCACATAAATAATTTATTTGTAATGAATACTTGTGTAGTCTTTTAAGTTTTCAAGCCCTTCTTTTCTAAACTTTTAAATGTTTGATGCTTTCATATCTAACTGCTTTTATTTATTATTAGTGACCACATTGCCTTCTTTTTCTTTTTTAACAGGGTCTTATTCATTATGGGCGAGACAAAAAAGAGATAGAGATTTTACTGTTCCAAGAAGTCCTCAGTTATATTTCTAAAGTGGACAGAGTGCTAAGTTTTCCTGGAGGATCACTTCTTTTGGCAGGACGGAGTGGTGTAGGTCGACGAACAGTTACCTCTTTAGTTAGTCATATGCATGGAGCTGTTCTGATTACTCCCAAAATTTCCAGAGGCTATGAGCTGAAGCAGTTCAAAAATGATCTTAAATATGTAAGTTACTCAGTGTCTTCCATTTGGTAGCGTTGTAGGTGTGTATTAAAAAAAAATATATAGGAATTTTGAAGGACACAGAAGTGTTGTCTGAAGACGTATTTTAAGAAAAGCAAAATACGAACAGTCTAAATGATACAAGTAGATTTTTAGAAGTTCTTAATGTCTTGATTTGTATACTGTTCTTCATAGTAATTATCTGAAACTCTACTTTTTTTTGAATATCAGAGCTGTTTTTATGAGTGTTGTAGAGTTCACAAATTCTAAGTTTATGTGAATATTGGATAGGTTTTTTTAATGTATGTATTTTCATATCTATATTTTTATTTTCTGTCTCTACTATAGTTTGCCAGTTAATAGGATAGTAGCTGAATCATAGAATCATAGAATGGTTCAGGTTGGAAGGGACCTTAAAGATCATCAAGTTCCGAGCCCCCTGCCATGGGCAGGGACACCTTGTACTAGACCATGACCCATCCAGCCTGGACTTGAACACTTCCAGGGATGGGGCATCCACAACTTCCCTGGGCAACCTGTTCCAGTGCCTCACCACCCTTACAGTAAAGAATTTCTTCCTAATATCTAATGTAAATCTATGCTTTTTCAGTTTAAAACCATTACCCCTCATCCTATCACTACACTGCCTGATAAAGAGTCCCTCCCTGTCTTTCCTGTAGGCCCCCTTTAGGTACTGGAAGGCTGCTGTAAGGTCTCCCTGGAGCCTTCTCTTCTCCAGGCTGAACAACCCTAACTCTCTCAGCCTATCCTCATAGGAGAGGTGCTCCAGCCCTCTGATCATGTTTGAGGCCTCTTCTGAACTCTTTCGAGCAGGTCCACGTCCTTCTTATGTTGGGGGCCCCAGAGCTGAATGCAGTACTCCAGGTGGGGTCTCATAAGAGTGGAGTAGAGGGGGAGAAACACTTCCCTCGACCTGCTAGCCACACTTCTTTTGATGCAGCCCAGAATGTAACTGGTTTTCTGCGCTGCGAGCACACACTGCCGCATCATACTCAGTTTTTAATCTGCTAATACCCCCAAGTCCTCTGCAGGCAGAATCAAGTGAAAATTTAGTGATTGATGAAAGTGTACGTATTATTTAAAAACAAATGCAAACCTTGAATCAGGAGTTTCCCAGTACCTTCAGCAATGCTAAAAGAAAATTCTAGAGCTAAGCCCACACAAAGGAGTGATACAGCTGTATTAATTTAGTCACATCTGGAACATAAATATACTCTATGAAAGAGTCTGTTTTAATTATTTTTTCATTACAAAGCTGTACATCAAGGCAGAATGTTCTTTATATTTGATATCTCATATAACTGAATCACCTAGTAATCTTTTGTAAATATATAATAGCGTAGATGCTGTGGAGAAAATACCTATGTAATATAGAATCAAGGGAAGATTATCATTCTGTTACGAATAATATATATATTCCATATACTGAGATTTAAATGTCTTCCCTGCTTCTAGGTGATGGAGCTTGCAGGCATTGAAGCACAGCAGGTGGTATTGCTGCTCGAAGACTATCAGTTTGTTCATTCTACTTTTCTTGAGATCATCAACAGTTTACTGTCTTCAGGTGAGACAAGTCCAAGAAGATTACAGTACTACTTTACCACATAGAGTTAGCTCAATGAGGCAGATTTAGATTATGTTTTCTCACTTTATGTCCATACCAGAAGTGTGTGTTAGCTTTCTACACTGTTTTAGCTAAGTGCTTGTACATGAGAAACTGACTTGAAGTTCACTTAGCTATCCTTTAGCCTACCCTACAGTACAGGTGCTTTCAGTTCCTCAAAGTTGCAAGTAGCTTATTTCAAAGGAGTTCTTTATCATTTTGTTGTTACACTATTATAAAGTATTCTACTCTATGGATTCCTTTTTCTAATAAAATTCAAAATTGACAGGTGTCCCAATGTTTTACTAGATTGCATAGACTGAATCCTTTACTTAAATGAACACCAGCGAAGCTCACTTTTCTGAAAGTAATGACATGATAAATAATAATAACAAATAACAAAAGTGACTTCATTTTGTTATCTAGCTTTGTTCCTTGATCAGAGAGATCGTTAGAGTCAGAAAGACGGAGTCTAACTTGCTAAATGTTTTTTGGAGCTGCAGTACTTTAAGAGCTGATTGGTAAGAGCACCAGATTTTCCTGTCTCCCAGGTGCAAATGCAAGTCTCCTTATAGTATCAGATTCTCATAATCTAGTGTTGAACCTCTATGTCTGAGGACCTAGATAACTACTCTTTCATGTTTCTGTTTTCTGGTGTATGACAAAGTGTGGTTTGATTTGTTTTGTATGCAGTATTGGATCACTGTCTTTGGGTAGATTTGAATGAGATTTTGAAGTATATTTCAGTAATATAAACCAAGTAGGCTGTTTTAAATTAAATGGAATCACTATAATTTGGTTTGTTGTTTTCATACCATAAAAAGAATGGTGAAGTACATGGGATGATACTCATGAAGGTATGGAGGCGAATACCATATTCAGATTCTCTGTACAGAGGGTTCAAGGGAGTCCTTCAAAGGAATTTGAAGAATTACAGTATATTTGATCTGACATTTTAAATTCATTCTTGAAATAGGAGAAGTTCCTGGGCTATATAAAACAGAAGAATTAGAATCATTGCTGTCTCCTCTGAAGGATCAAGCCTCACAGGATGGATTTACAGGACCAATTTTCAACTATTTCACGTGCCGTATGTGAACAGAATTATAAGTTGTAATTCATTACAAAGTTACAAAAGTGGTGTAATAATGGACAAACAATTTCTAATGTGGTCCTTGTTTTGTGTGCATTTATAACTTCGTTAGTTATTAAAAAACAAGCAGGAATAATGATTACAGTGTGATATTTGAGAGCACAGGACCCTCAGCTTAAAATCCATTCTTCTATCTGAAATTTTGTATCCATGAATGTTCTACAAAGCTGTTACGAAATCTGCTCTTGAAAGTAATTACAAGGAAGAAAGCTTTTGTCCCCATTATTTTCTGGTTTGTTTAGCTTATATATCTGGTAACAGAGTTTTCTTCTATTTGTCAATTATACCTACAAATCACTTTGGAATCTGAGTAATCATAAACAAGTTTACAGATAGGTTTCTTAATTATTTGTGTTTCTTCCTCGGACCAATAAGAACATTAAATAGTTTCCGACTGAAAATACAGATGTTGGCAGTCATGCTCAAGGGCCCTGTAACTACTTCTTATTGGTTCTGTTGGTCTGTATTGATTGGAACGAGAACTAGTGGTATCTAAATACTGCCAGCTCTTCTAAATTAAAAAAATACACTGTAATATACATAATGAGAATCCATGCTATTAGATGAATTTGTTTAAGTTCTGTTTATAAACATTCCTGCCCTAGTGTGATGTGGTGTAATACTATCTTTTTTCAGACATTACCTTGTCATAAGTAAGGACAGTAAATGATGTTGTATTTGCAATAAATCTACCATCATGTAGCCAGATTGTTATCTACTAAATATTTAACATGTTGCATTTTCTTAGGGATCCAACAAAATCTGCATGTTGTCTTGATCATGGATTCTACCAATTTAAATTTCACAATAAACTGTGAAAGTAATCCAGCACTGTACAAGAAATGTCAGGTTTTATGGATGGAAACCTGGTCAGAAAACAGTATGAAAAAGGTAAACTGCATTAATTAAAAACTGTGACTTCTTTAAATTAGTATCTCCAAAAATAACTGAGCTTTGGTAAATAAAACAAAAATATTTACAGTTGTGAAGGAATAATTGTCACTGTGTGTATTTAATCCATTTATGCAGTTCTACAAAGACAGAAAATTCTGCAGAACAGTTAAGTAAGATTAGCATTGTTATTTACCAGTAGCATCATGTTTTGTTCTCTCTGTGGACTGAGGTGAACAAAATGCTGACTACTGTGACTGATCAAACACAGCATTTAAGAACAAAATACAAATAGGCTGCAAGTGAAATATTAAAGCCAGCTGTGCTAAGCCAGCAGTGCTGATGACATCTGCTGTTACTAGTATGCTTGATAGCTAGTTTAAAAATAGGTTTGTTATGTGTATATGAGCTGCTGTAGATCTAAGATTGTACTGTAGACCTTATGTTATTCTTGAATCTTTGTTAATTGTTTTGCTTGATGGAACAGAGTCAGTGTGTTCTTTTTAAGATCATAACCTGCTTATTTCAGGATGTTCACAGTGTATGTTTGAGAAAGATGTATATTACTTTTATATGTTATGAGATTGCCAAATCCAGTACCCTGACAGGGGCAAGGCTGCCACAGCTTCACAGCCCCAACTTGAACCAGTGGTGAAGCTGAGCGTGTATTCCCGGTAGGCACACTCACAAACACACACATACAGCACATATATATATATGTATATGTGACTGGCCACACAGAACAACACAAACAGAAACCCTAAGTGCAAACAGAAACAGCACTGTTGGCATCATCCTGTTCCCCTCTCTGAGTAATCACAATGAGGGTCTGTTAGTGGGAAATACGTACATGTGCAGAATGTGGATCCCCCTACTAGCTGGGCACAGACACACAGACCCTCCAGTAATTTCCTTTGGATCCCCTGTTCTCCCCAGTTGCTGACATCTGGATGTACAAGTTCCTGAGGCTGCAGCCCCACTCCAGCTACTGGTACAGACTGCACCTCATTGTGTGTACACACACACACACAGTGGATCCTTCCAGTAACTGGGCTTAGACATCCAGTCCATCTGGTAGCTGGCCTTTGATCCAGCGTCTCCCCATTGAGTTCTGCACAGGTGGATTACACGTACATGTACACACACATGCAGCTGGGTCTCATTTGACTCCCAGACTCTACAGTCTCTCAGGCAGTTGGCTTGGACCTTCTAGTCCCTCTGGCAAGCAACTCATGTGCGTGCCTCACCAACCCATAGTAAGTCTTGTGCAATTTGAAATGCTGTTCCACTGCATCCCATAATGTGTCCCAAGACTCCTATGCAGTAACCCCCTCAGTCTAGTCTGTTAAGGTGATCTGGCCACACCCATTGACTCGGCATGATGGGTTTCACACATGGACCATGAGGGTTGGTCGCTCTCCTGGGAGAGCCATGGGAGTGGCTGGTGTAGTGTCCATTTCTGCCTGGGTTACTGGGGCTCCTCCACGTGCCATTGTGCCTCAGTTTCAACGGCAAGTTGTATTGAAAGTTTGTTCTGGAAAAAATGTTTGACCAGCTCTGTCCACAGTTAAATTTTTTTTTT
This sequence comes from Pandion haliaetus, assembly GCA_013401275.1. NCBI lineage: Eukaryota > Metazoa > Chordata > Aves > Accipitriformes > Pandionidae > Pandion > Pandion haliaetus. The sequence continues at coordinate 20,794 of VYZV01001471.1, read as the reverse complement.
TCCAGAATATTTTTACTCTCACTTCAGTAGGGATTTTTTTTTTTTTTTAAGTGGAGGCTTATCATTTAGTCGTATGCCAGAACCTTTGAATATACTTTGTTTATTTTTACCATTGTACATTGTATAGTTGATAACATATGAAGGTAAGTCCACTCTTAGACCATGAAAAAGACTTCAAAGACTTAGACTTAGGCATTGTTTAATTCCAGTGTTGTATCCACAGCAGTTGTACTTAAGACTGTCTCATTTCCTGTTGAGTTGTATATCTTTTTACATCTTTGGCATTTGTGTTATTGTAAGAGTCCTCTGAGAATTAGTTGTTCTTTCTTGCAGCCAGTGAAAGCTCCTCTGCTTGAGAGAACATGAAGTTATCGGTGACAGGGAAAGGCAGAATTGATCTTTTTAATGCTATAAATATTCTGTAAATACCTTATTCTGAATACAGCTATCATAGTCAGTCTTTTAAAATGAGAAACTAGGTTGAAGGTTTGGGTTTTTTTATTTTAACTCAGATTTTCATTGTTTGTAATTTTCATACAAAAAGTCACGTTCATTTTTTTAGATACCTGAAATGCTTCTGTATGATTCAGATGAACAAGAAAAGACTGGAAAAGCACATAAGGAACTTAAGAAAAAACATTCAGGTAATATTTAGATGGACCCATGAGTTACTTATTATTAAACACTTACTCAGTCCTGTGTTGGGCATAGATAATAGCATAGATACTATGAGTGTGGTTTTACCAGCATATTCATAGACTTTAGTATTGTTCACATGGGAGTCATTTTGCGCAAGGGAACATTAGTCTGGAACATACATCCTGGCTGATCAAACCCACTCTCTTCTGTCACAAGCAATCACTATGTATATTCAGTTTTATAAACTGATTAAGCTTCATCTTATTTTGTTTTGTTCTGTGTCTTTCTTCTATGTGGATGTTGTTTCACAACCTCAACATTTGATATTTTGAGAGTTTTTCAGTCTGCATGTTTTCATTATTCTTATCCTAGACTTGCTCATTTTACTTGAATTTATCTCCAGTAACTGATTTCTTGTAAGTAATGCCCCTTTTTCAGAATAATTTGTTTTTATAATAAAACTTCAAATTTAACCTTTGTAAAAATAGGGTGTCAAACATAATCTAGATGACCAGTGCCAGCACTCATTTACATAATACTGCTTGTAACCACTTTTTATAAAGCATTAGTCTAAGTAGCACTTAGAAGTCATACAGCCAACAGAGTATAAAATGGTAAGTGGTTCACTTGGGGTTTCTTGTTTTGTATAGCTTTTTAGTAGGCATTCCAGCCCATCAGAATAATGGCCAAACTTAGGATTTAGTGTTCATGCTACCATCCATCTTTATCCTAGATCATGGCACTTAATCTGTGCCTCTACTTATTAAAGGCATTCATTTATATGGAGATATGTTTCAGCAATTTTTTCTTTTGTAGGCTAGTACAATTTATTTTACAGTATCTTTGGGCTTCTTTTGAGAAAGTGTTCAACAAACTGAAGGACCTGGAATGTTCAGAAAAACCTTTCAGTCTACCTGTCATCAGAGACAAGGAAGAAGACAAAATTACATGGGCTTCCTTTCTAAAAAGTCCCAAGTATTTTCAAATTCAATTTCTGTGGAAATAAAAGTTTCTTTTATGATTAGCCCTCAGTAATCTGCAATTAATTTTGCCTTGTTTTCCAAACATCAATGAAATATTTTGCAGCTTTGAAATAATTTCAGTGTATTCCTTTCTGAGGAATATGTATTTCAAAAGTAATTACATGTTGTTTGCTTCAGAGTACTTTGAAAAAAGTATATTCTTTATGGTATAGTATATTCTTTATTTTGAATGCCCTTAATTCAACATGTTATGTTGCTCTTCCTTAGTTATTTTAATGTGAGATAAGAAGGAGTATATTATTATCTGTGTAACAAACTATGTTGTACAGGTGATTCTGATTTTCTGAAGTCGTTTCTGGCAATCCATGAATCATGTAAAATGTATGGAGCAACGCCTAGCAGGTATATGACATTCCTTCATATATACAGTGCCATCAATAACAGTAAAAGAAGAGAGCTAATAAAAAGGCAGAACCACTTGCAGGTATGTATTTAAAACATTTTTAACATACGGCTTTTCAAAATACTCTCACATTTGGAATCGCCTTGTGTATTAATGGGCTGTAGCTACTAAGGTGGTTGTTTGAGATGTCCTCTGTCGGCATATACATCACATTTCAAAAAGCATGTAGACAGGGCGCTGCAGGACATGGTTTAGTGGGCATGGTTGATGGTTGGACTCGGTGATCTTAAAGGTCTTTTCCAACCTAAATGATTCTATGATATGCTCATGCTGTGGTTTCATGGTTTCAGGAGAGGAATAGTATGAATCTTAATGCACATCTCTGTTCAAACGCCTCAGAGTGAAGAGTGGTTTCTCATTTTCATTAATGTTTTTTGTCAAGACAGTATTAGACTGGGTATGTTTTCTCAGAAGAGTAAAAACTACTTGCAAGCACTTTAAATTTTTTCACCCATATGTATTGGAATTGTGTTGCAAACAACCCATCATCTTTCCATCAATTTAAGTCCTGCCTCTGCTTGTATAAATTTTCCCCATGTAGCTCCATATGCTATCCCTTTCTGTATATCTCTACAGCAGCTTCCTGCTTTGTGCAATTCTTGTGTCCTACTTCAACAAGCTGTTATCTTTAACCTCATGGTGCTGTTGCGTAGCTTTGGCTAAGATTCCCTTTGTTGTGATTCTCTCTCATTTTGTGTTTTGGAATTGATTTCGAACTCCTTTTCTGCACATCAAACCTTTACACAGTTCTAGACCAAATGCAGTTCATCTCATAGATGTTGCTTTACTCCTGTTCTGTATGCATAACATGCTTATTTTTGAAACCCATTTGTTATCTTTTCCAGTCATACTTCCTTCCCTCCCCCCAGTATATTTCTGGAAACATCTGTATGATCCTGTAGGACATGTCACTTTTTGTCTTTTCCCTTCTCCTTTCCCTTTCAGCTCCTTTTCTCAGTGACCCTTGCAGCTATTCTGAAACCACACTTGCAAAGTCGTATTTCTTCTTAAAGCATCTATCAAAACTAAATTACTTCCTTGCCTTGTATTCTACACTGGTTTTATTCTGCCTGCCAATTTTTTTCCATCACTGTAGTAAGCAATTTAAGAAGATTTACGTTTGTAATGATAGAAATTGCTTTTTTATTTATTTAGAAAGTAGCTGTGGTTTGTATGTGACAAACACTCATTTACTTGTTAAATGCTCTGGTTAAATAAAAGTAATAATTTACATGAAAATTAGAGATGTGTATCCTAAATCAAAACATCTTCCAGGTAATATTTTTTTTCAAATATATCGTGAAATAATTGTATTATCTGATTGCCATAGAGTAAATAATTTAGAAAATGTGAATAAAGAAAATAGTTAAGCATAACTGAGTCTTTGTTTTATGTGCATCTATGCTATTTAGAGAATGTACAAATATGTAGAAATAGGATAATTAATTTGTTTCAATTTGTTTCATTTTTGTAGATTTGCTTTTAGAGGAGATACATGGAGTTAGTATCAGTTAACTGAATGCTATTGAATTAATGAGAAGAAGATTGTGTACTAGTTGGTCTTCCATTAAATGTTTGTTATGTTGAGAATTTTGTTTTCAGCTTTTTGATGTAGAAATAGATCTTACAACGACACTTCTAGAAGTGTCAAATCTCATCTCTGGGTTAAATAGTACTAAGAAAATGTAAATAACTTTGAGAAAATGTGGAACATAAATTAAAAAATTAAGAATATTAGTCTATATCACTCTTAGTTTGTGCATAGTATTTGTAACCAACCTTCATTTAATTGCATTTAAAATTCATTGCTAAGTAACTGCTGCTTTTAAACTTTTATAGGCAGGTGTTTCAAAGCTGAATGAAGCTAAAGCCCTGGTAGATGAACTGAACAGAAAAGCGGGAGAACAAAGCATTTTACTCAAAATGAAGCAGGATGAGGCTGATGCTGCCCTTCACGAAATTACAGTATCTATGCAGGTGTTGTATACAATCACATCAAAAGTGAAAAATAAAGAGATACTTTTCTGGTTTTGATCTCCATAACTGCCTGTGCTTTGTATTCCTTTCAAGGGTTACAAAACCTGATGCTTTTACAAGAATTTGCCTAAGGGAATGCATTAGCCCTGAGGCGTGAATAAATTTGCAACAGGACAGAGTGTTATATAATTTAAATCATATTTGAACTGATTGAGTAGGAAGAGATCAATGGAAGTTTTGCACCTGAGTAGAATTTATTGCTGTAGTTTAGTCTGAAAGTTTTTGTAGAACTTCATAAATCCAAATTGATCTATTTTGTGTTTATTACAGATAGGAACTTTAAACA
>VYZV01001471.1:3072-14293 GCA_013401275.1 Pandion haliaetus | reverse complement strand
AAGTAAAGAAAGAAAATTATTAAAATATTTTTTTTTTTTTTTTTTTTTTTACAGAGTGCTAGTGAGCAAAAAACAGAAATGGAAAAAATAAAACACAGGATAGCAGAAGAGGCTGCAAAAATAGAAGAAAGAAAAAGAAAAATTGAAGATGAACTAAAAGAGGTTCAGGTAAGAGCTGATAAGGAAAAATAAGATTTTGCAGTCTGATTTTATGTGACTTACTGAAGTCCTGCCATGCAAAATGGTTCTGCAAAATTTCTTAAATTTTGCTCTAAATTATTTTGATATTAAAACTTTTATGCACTAGAAAACAGTATTGTATTTGCTGGATTTGGATTGTCATTTGTGTTCTATTAGATCCTAATTACAGAAAGAATTTTCAGGCCAAATCTTACCTCCAGTTGCTGTTTCTATGCTGCCATGGTCTAGAGCAGAGTTCTGCAGATTTTATGGAATGTTTTTCAATTACTAGTATCTTATATAGACCAACTACATTGCTCTGCCTTGGTCATGCTGGTAATATCATAAGGCTTGGTCCTATCAGGTGAATGGAAATAGTTTAATGAGAGATAATTTCCAGCTATTACTAAAGTTTGAAAATTATATATCCTAATGGCACTATAGCAAACTGCTTGTTCAAGAGACCTTACAGCTGTTAAGCATCAGGTTTTTGGGAGGTAAGTGTGCTCAGTCATTGCTTTTAGTCTATTTTTCACCCCATCCATTTAAAAATTGTACTGAAGAGTAAGGGGAAAGTACAGCAACTTAATTTTTTTCCTTTTAAATATCATAGGTGCCAAGGTATTATAACCTTGTATTGAAAGGGACATAGAACTACAGGATTAGGGTAAATCCCTTTCTGTGGTCTTTGACAAATATGAAGCATGTGCAAGATGTGCACATTCTTTAATGATAATCTTTAACTTTCTTCTGGTTTTTTTTTATCATTTTGTTGCCTTGTTGATGAGGGCAAAGGCTGTCTGGATTTGTTTAGTTACTGAAAATAGAAAGCTTTTGTGACCTGTACTTCTACGTATCTTTACAAAGACATCCTCAGGCATGCCTATAAATAGTAATTAGCATAATTATTAAAACATACCTGTATCACAATGAACTTTTAAGCAATGAAAGAGCAAACAAACATGATTGATACTAATATATATGTAATATTTATGAATTAAAGTGCTGAATGGAAAGTTAGGGAATGTCAGGATTATAATATGCTGTTTTATATGGAAATATATTTATTATCACTTAATAAACACATGGCAATTTTTTAATAATTTGTGCACATGAATATCATAGAATTGTAGAACGGCTTGTGTTGGAAGGGACCTTAAAGATGATCTAGTTACAAGCCCCCTGCCGTGGGCAGGGACACCTTCCACTAGACCAGGTCGCTCAAAGACCCATCCCGTCTGGCCTTGAACACTTCCAGGGATGGGGCTTCCACAACTTCTCTGGGCAACCTGTTCCAGTGCCTCACCACCCTTACAGTGAAGAACTTCTTCCTTACATCTAATCTAAATATACCCTCTCTCAGTTCCCCTTGTCCTATCTCTACATACCCTCGTGAAAAGTATGTACATTGGTGGCAGTTGGTTAGGTAATACAATATGTAAAAAGAACAAGAAATTGTATGAAAACTGAAATGGCAAATGTTTAGTTTCTTGTACCCTCATCTCTTTTAATGTGTTTTTATGTTTTAAGCCACTTGTTAATGAAGCTAAATTAGCAGTTGGAAATATAAAGCCAGAGTCTTTGTCAGAAATCCGGTCACTACGGATGCCCCCTGACATAATCAGAGACATACTAGAAGGAGTTTTACGGCTGATGGGGATTTTTGATACATCATGGGTGAGCATGAAGAGGTGAGGATTTTATTTAAGCTTTAAACTTAAACAGTAATTTACAATATGAAATACATTCTATTACATTCACAAATAACGTGTGTGCAGAATTCTTTGGTTTCATAGGGAAATAACCTCTTTAACATTTGTTTCTTCTTTACTTAGTTATTTAATTCTTTTTTCAGTTTCTTGGCCAAAAGAGGTGTGAGGGAGGACATAGCAACCTTTGATGCCCGTAATATTCCAAAAGAAATACGAGAGAGTGTTGAAGAACTTCTTTCGAAAAACAGAACATCTTTTGATCCAAAGGTATTTCCTGATTGCATTACATAAAATAAAAAAAGACAAAAAGAAAAAAAAGAAAAAAACCCCTCAATTGCCTGATTTGCCAACATTTTTAGAATGAACCTAAATTAGAGAAAAAGTGATGAATTCTGCTTACAGAATTTGTCAGTATAAAGAAACAGAAGTGTGGCAGAGATTACTGCGTTGCATATTGCCTCTAACTTAGAGTTTTGTTGGTGACTGAGGAGTGGTGGGATGAGAAGTCATTACAGAGTTAAGTCCTCAGAGATTTCTGTCACTGGTATAACTTAGAACTCAGATCAAGGAATTGTAACTGGCTCCTTCTGGCCTCCTTGTAGCAGTAAGTCTTAACAGTACACTTAATTAAAAAAAGGGGGACCAATAATGATTAAATCTATGGGTGATATTTGAGAATTGACTTGGCAGTAGCTATAAAAAGGAATTCTTAAATACTAGTTCCTTATTTGTAAAAGGAAAGTTGTAGTTCTGTGAAAGGAAACACACTGATAAATTATGCATTAATTTAAAACTTCTTAGCTTCAGTGAAGCTTCATAGTTGTAAAGGTACAATTTTTTTTTTTTTTTTTTTAACACAGATTGATGGCCTACAATGTAATCTCTTAGTAACAATTTAAAAGATGAGTTCTGTAGAAGAGCTGGTTAATTGGCATATTTCAGTCAATAACACATAAATCTATTGCAGTTATTTATCCTGTGTTTATCTCATCTACTTTATACTTCAAGGACTTCCTTGTAACTGTTACTGATTTTTTTCAGAATGCTAAACGAGCCAGTGCTGCAGCTGCTCCATTAGCAGCTTGGGTGAATGCCAATGTCCAGTATTCCCATGTCCTAGAACGAATTCAGCCTTTGGAAGAAGAAAAGGCTGGCTTGGAAGCGTAAGTTAGACACCGTTACAAAACAATGTTCTTAATTCCAATGGTGGTGGATGAAACTAAAGTGGCCAAAGAGGAATTGATGTTTATTAAAAACAAAAGATATAAGAAACTGTACCTCATCCATAGGTAATAAAATGTTCGTGCTGAGACAGAAAAAGTAAGTGTGCAATATTTTGTTTTTCTGGGAAGCTATGTCTTGGGTATTTTTTGGCCAATCACAAGTTACCTGTCTCAGCTGAAACGTGTCAGGGAGAAATGAACATCACAGATATGCTGAAAATGTATTCTGTCAGTGAAACCCATGCTATTTTATGAGTTGTATAATTCCTCTTTTTTCAGCAAGCATAATCAGGTTCTCCTTAGGAACAAAAAGATAAGACATAGTCTTATGACCATCCATAACCTGAGCAATCTATACTGATTGTTATGCGAGGTCTTAAAGTTCTGTGTTGGAAGAATTTGTTCTGATCTTTAAGAATACATTTGAATGGAGTGTTTGGTTTCCATTTATAAAGCTATATGACGAGAATTAGTCAGAACATTCACATGTGAAAACAGATTTTTATTCATATAAATCACAAGAAAGAACTGTCTCTGAACTACCTCTATGTAAATGACTTTCCTGTTACTTTTTTTTTTTTTTTTTTGCCTTTGAATGCATAGTCTTAACATAAATGTTACGTCTTTGTAGTAATCTCAAGAAAACTGAAGACAGGAAACAGAAGTTAGAAGATCTTCTGAACTCTGTTGGTCAAAAAGTGTCAGAACTGAAGGATAAGTAAGTTAGGTTTGTTTATTTTAAGATATAAATAAAAACATTGATGATTTTATGGTATGAATAATAAAATTTATCTAACCAAATGTAAATTCCTGCTCTGCAAGATATTTACATTAGAAGTAGCGATAATTAGGCTCGGTGGAGATATATAGATGCTGTTAGAATACAGTTCATCTCATCAATCAGATGAAATGCTCCTTAAAAGTACCTGCTTCTCACTACTGACTGCATTGGAAGCCTTCAGTGTAGACATTGTAGATGTCAAAGATAAGCAGTATGTCTCTCACCTTTTAAATCTAAGAGGACTTGAATGTCTCCTTAGGACTTTGGAAACATTCCTATACAAGACTTCTGCTGATCACAGCTTGAATAAAGGCAGTTCTGTTTCTTTTAGGATGGCCTACTTTTCTGACAGCTCGTTAGCGATCTCCTTTTTTCTTAGCATCTCATCAAGTACATGACTCAGTGGCATAAAAATTACTGTGGTGAACCTTTATACTTTCTCCAAAATCAGTTTAATCCAAGTCTTTTAGTTCAGTGTTTCTATTATGTAGTTAGTATAGGAGATACTTTACAACCTGACATATGTACATATTACTAAAAGTCCTGTTTTGTAGTCTGATAAAAAAAAAAAAATTGGAGAATTCTTCTTGTCATTCAGCTATATAGTGATGTCTTAGATTAACTAGATACAATATATTACAGTTAAATATATTACTTTTAAAAGGTGGATTATTGAATGCATTAATTATTTTAATTAAATATTAATTAAGCAAAATAGATATTAAATATTACAAAATAATACCTGAACCTTGCCTGTTGTTCGGGGAATGTTCTTGCTTTTGTGGTGGTTTACAAAATAGAGTACTGTGTATTGAACTGGGGTAATCTGTGTGAATTAGCAATGTTCTCCTTTAAAGGTTTCGTAGATTAAATTTACCAAAAAGTTACAAATGTATGGTATGGCATAGAGCCTGCTATTGGCCTGACTAAGTGCAGAACAAAACACAATCACTAAAATCAAGTCAGGCTGTTTAAGTAGAAGGAGGAATGATTTTCAGACATTATAGCCTATACTGCAAATGTACTTTTAAATCTCACTTGTGCATCTATCTAAATTTTGTTAGTTAAAAGTCTAACAAGCTCATCTGCGAATTAGAAGCAGAAGGTATAAAAAAAGAATTGTACCTATTGTTCTTTGTGAACAATAGGGGAGGAATTAATTACAAATTCAGTCAGTTAAACTGCCTTGGAAATAACTGTCCATAAGTTTCATAGTTCATGATAGCAATTACAAACAGTAGTTGTTTTACAGGTTCCAGAGTAGAACAACAGAAGCAGCAAAACTTGAAGCAGAACTAAGTAAAGCTCAGAAAACATTGAAAGCCGCAGAGGTACTGATAAATCAACTTGATAGGGAACACAAAAGATGGAGCACCCAGGTTAGTGAAAATTTTCATAAATACATCTTATAGCTGATAATTTGAAAATACAACTTTTGCACTGTTTGGAGAATGTAAGTTATTGCCATTCTGCATGTCTCCTAAGAGTACATGTATTTGATTTCTCATTAGAAATAAAAGCTTTTCTTCCTTCTGAAACTTCTTTTTTACTTCATTGTACAAGTTACCTTACCTATATCACACAGCTACATATTGTGTAAAAAAACCCCCAATTTTTAATATAGAACATACAATGTTCTTTGACGTTTTTCAATCACAGTAATAACACAGTTGTTTTGATGGCTGAACATGTCAGCAAGTTGGACCCTCCAAACTGAGATACAATTAAAAGGGACAGATTTGGGGAAACCATTAAACAATCACAGTCTTAAAACATTATCTCTTTTATGGCATCGATGTTGGAAATGCAAATGTAGACCTACCCAAAATGGTGGGTTGCTTTTGAAGTCTTAAGTGTTTGAAACTTTTCTGCTTCTAAAGTAGGGAAAGTGAGCATATCTTACTTGCTCAAATTATATATTTGGGAGGAACTGGCAAGCCTTTGGACACACAGGCCCTTCTTCAGTCTGAAACAGAAAGGAAAATTTCAAGATATATATAAGCTGAAAGTAGCTGTCACCTCCAGAAAGTGATAACAAGCTATCTTGGGTATCTTAAAATGGAAGAAATCTCCCTGCTGAGAAACATGGTCCTGTCTCTCCATTGACATTGAAAAAAGCCTAAACAATTAGACTAAATGCCTGCATTTTGAAGAACCAACATTAGGGATAGGTGAATCCTTCTTGTAGGTTGACCAGCATAATGGAAAGAAATGGAAGATTTTCCTCTGAAAGTAGCTTTACAGCTGTTTGTCCTTGTTTCAGCTGAGATAGAGTTAATTGTGTTCCTAGTAGCTGGTATAGTGTTATGTTTTGGGTTCAGTATGAGAAGAATGTTGATAACACTGATATTTTCAGTTGTTGCTAAGTAATGTTTAGTCTAAAGTCAAGGATTTTTCAGCTTCTCATGCCCAGCCAGCAAGAAGGCTGGAGGGGCACGACAAGTTGGGAGGGGACACAGCCAGGGCAGCTGACCCAAAGCAGCCAACAGTGTATTCCATACCATGTGATGTCATGTCTAGTATATAAACTGTGGGGAATGGGGGTGGGGGGATTGCCGCTCAGGGACTAACTGGGTGTCGATTGGTGGGTGGTGAGCAATTGCACTGTGCATCATTTGTATATTCCAATCCTTTTATTATTACTGTTGTCATTTTATTAGTGTTGTCATTATCACTATTAGTTCCTTCTTTTCTCTTTTATAAAACTGTTCTTATCTTAACCCATGAGTTTTAATTCTTTTTCCAATTCTCTCCCCCCTCCCACTGGGTGGCGGTGGGGGGGAAGTGAGTGAGTGGCTGTGCGGTGCTCAGTTGCTGGCTGGGGTTAAACCATGACACTATTCTATCTGCTATAGTAAGGATTGGGTATATTTGAACCCCATAGTTTAAATGCTTTTAAAAGTGATTCCTCACAGATATTCACTCTGGTACATTAGCCTTGTCTTTAGAAAGTTCAGACTATCTATTAATGGTATGCTCTAGACCAAACCGGCAGATATATGTCAGGAACTCATCCCATATTAAGGATGGTGAAAAAGCAGTATTCATCTCCCTTTAAAGTAAGGAGGAAGTAATAAATAGTTGCTTTTTTTGTTTGTGTATCAGATTTTTTTTTTTTTGTAAAATGTAAGTTTGATTAAAGTGAAAGAAAGTGACAGTACTTTCAAACCCATTATGGCAGTCATATATTATTTTGATACACTGTATTTTTCTCCAAAATACTGGAACATTTCAAAGCAGAGGTGATGTAGTGCAGATAAATTATTTGAAGATATATGTTAAATATTTTATCATGTAAATCTGCAGTGAATCACATTTTTAAGTGTAACAGATACATATAGTACTTAGTATCTGTATACATATTGCAAGTGGTACTCACTAGCTGACTGTGACTGCGACTAGGGTCACCTATTTTTTATTTTTCTTACTATAAAACTATTTACCCAGTTGCTTATAACTGACAAGGTGAACTGTTCATCAGATTCTTAGATTTTTAGTAGCTAAATTATCAGAAACATCTGTCCATGCTCTAGCCCAGAGCTAAAAAGAACTTTTCCTATACTTTCATGTGTATGTTGCTGTGGCTTAGCTAGGTATAGGCACCTGAAATACAAGAAGAGAGACTGTCTCAACTGTATTCTCAATAACAGGCAAATTTAATTCTGACTTTTTAGTAACTGATGAGAAATATTAATAGTTGTTGTTTGCGATGCACTTATACATTCTGTACTTTTTTTTTTAAGGTGTCAGAGATAACAGATGAACTGGCTACATTGCCTAAAAGAGCTCAGTTAGCAGCTGCATTTATTACCTATCTTTCTGCTGCTCCTGAGGATCAGAGGAAAACCAGCTTGGATGAATGGACCAAATCAGCAGGCCTTGAAAGTAATTTTTTGTGTGTGTGTGCTGTCTGTCTGTGTGTAAGTAATGAAGCTTGATTGACGAAGTGAGACATGCCAGTGACTTCTAGAGAACAGTCTCAATTGTCCCCAAATGAAAAGTGACAACGTTTTCTTACTCAATAAATACTTGTCTATACAGACTGACTATTTCTTAGGATTATTCTATTAATTATGAAGATTATAAATACTTATAAATTCTTAAGATTTAGCTCCGTAGTCCTTGCTTAAAAAGAAAAGCTTACATGAATGAATGTATTCACATTAACTGTTGTAAATTTGCCAATGCGTTTTGAATGCTTCTGCTTTTTCAGTAATCATTTTTATCTATGTGTGTTAATAACACCATTAAATATTTTTATAACATCAGCTAGTTAATAGTAATAAGTTCAAGCAATCAAATAATAAATTTAAAGGGAAATCTACATACTTGCACTGTGTTAGACAGTCTCTCCACTGTATATAGAGAGGTAAATGCTTAGAAATTATGCAGACTATAAATACTAGCACAAACTTATACTCTTCTCATTTATCAGAGTTCGATTTACGGCGGTTCCTGTGTACAGAAAGTGAGGAGTTAGTTTGGAAAAGTGAAGGTTTACCTTCAGATGACCTTTCAGTAGAAAATGCTCTTGTCATCTTGCAGGTAAATTTGTTTTTTTTGTCTTGTCTTGGAAGTATTTAAATTTCTACAAATTTCAGTAACATGGCATCTTTCTGGAATTTTGAACTATTTCATTTGTGTTATTTTATTAGCACCACAGAACACACAGAGAGAAACAAATACTTTTGTAACTCTAAGTATTCTGTAGCAAAAGGAAAAAAAAAACAATTAAAGAAAATATATATTTTTCTTTTTTGCTTTTACAATTTTCTTCCAGATATTGAACAGATAAAACCTGGTATCAGTCTATTCAGGCTTAAAGAGTGAATAATCATTAACAAGTGTACAATCAGGAAGATTATGTCCTATATATGTTCACTTTGACATATAATTTCTAATACTTTTTTTCTCAAAAAAGGAAAAGGCTATATGCAGATACTTTTAAAAACATTTAGATTTTGAACCCTCAAGATTTCATGAGATTAGCTCTGTGATACAGGATACAAAATGCCATTCATTTAAGGTCAGTAGCTAATATACTTGAGAAAAGAAAGATAATACTATGGTTATGATTCAGTTTTATCATATAGTTATATATAGATTTATAATAAATATACATATGCAATTGCACAGTTATGTACATAACATTGTAGTTATGATGTAGTCATTTATTAAATCTGCTAGAAAGTAAAGATTTAATGCCATGAGGAGAATCTGCATTTGCCACAGGTAGTTTGCTTGGACGATTGATGATTCAATTCTCTCAAATCAGTTAAAGCTTTTCCTTCAATTTAAATTTATCTTGCTTTATCACCTTGATGTTAGATCTAGTTAATCCTTTCTCAGTTTGATTAAAAAGCTCTTCAATAAATACCATTTTGTACCCTTAAAGCTACTTATATGCTATAATCAAATCTTATTTTCATCTTTTTCCTTAGTTGAATACATTGAGCTTTTAAAAATCTCACTGTGCCTGAAGAGCTTTTTCAAGCCCTCCCTTCAGCTCAAACAAGTTTCTTTGCGTAGTTTTTTTCAGCATCCTTTCAAAACTGGAACTGGACATGGTATTTTAGCAATGTCATCTGCAGTACAGTTCTCAAGCTTTTGTGCTCATCATCTTTTGATGCTTGGATGTTGTCCATGTTTCCCTGTCTTTCAGTTTGAGATCTGTGTAGTTACTCAGTTTGGAATAGTAGGACTCGGAATCTAAAAAAAAAACCAACCAACCCTGAAAGTGTTCTTCTATCAGACTGAACCAGAGAACTGCTGAAAATACATGTTTAATTCCTCAGCAAGTTTCCTGATGACACAGAACTGGGAGGAGTGGCTGATACACCAGAGGGTCAAGCTGCTGCCCAGAGGGTCCTTGACAGTCTGGAGAAGTGGGCTGACAGGAACCTCATGAAGCTCAACAAGGGGAATTGCGAAGTCCTGCACCTGGACAAGAGCAACTCCATGTACCAACATGTGCTGGGGGCCACCCAGCTGCAAAACAGCTTTGCAGAAAAGGACTTGGGGGTCCTGATGGACACCAGGTTGCACATGAGCCAGTAATGGGCTTTTGCTGCAAAGGCTAATGGTATCCTGGGCTGCTTTAGGCAAAGTATTGGCAGCAGGTCAAGGGAGGTGATCCTTGCCCTCTACTCAGCACTGTTGAGGGCAGGGCTGAAGGACTGTGTCCAGTTGTGTGCTCCGCAGTACGGGAGGGACATGGATGTACTGGAGAGAGTCCAGTGAAGGCCACAAAGATGATTAAGGCAGTGGAGCATTGCTCCTATGAGGAAAGGCTGAGAGGGCTGGGACTGTTCAGCCTGGAGAAGGAAAGGCTCAAGAGGGATTCCATCAAATACCTGGAGGGAGGGTGCAAAGAGGACAGAGCTAGGCTCTTTTCGTTGGTGCCCAGTGATAGGAACAGAGGCAATGGGCATAAACTGAAACACAGGAGGTTCCTCCTGAGCATCAGGAAACACTTTTTTACACTGAGAGTGACTGAGCACTGGCACAGGTTGCCCCGGGAGGTGGTAGAGTCTCCATTCCTGGAGATACTCAGAAGCCAGCTGGACATGGTTGGGCCATCAGCAATAAGGTGGCTCTGCTTGAGTAGTGGGTTTGGATCAGATGACCTCCAGAGGTCCCTTCCAATCTCAACCATTCTGTGGTTCTGTGAAATCTTAAATGCATGTCAGCTGTGAATAGGTCTCTCCTTACTTGCCCCACTTACTACCATCTCTGTGGTCACTCTGTGTTGTGACCATTGTATAAGTTCTGAGCACTTACATAATTGGTGTATCAGTGGTTAAAGATTCAACATTTAGAATGCAATGTGTAGAGCATAACATATCTTTATATAATATAATAAAATAGTAAAGCTTTGCACAAAACTGGTATGAGAACTACACATTAATAAAGGTTTTATGAAAATGAAAAGCTGCTGTCTCATCAGTATGCATGTTAGTAGGCAATATCACCAAAATAATCTACATTGTGGCGTTTGCAATTTTGAGATCTGGATTTGATTGTGATACAAGTAAAATGCTATGCGTATCTTTATGCATGCAAAATACTTATGTCCATTATTTTTTCTAAAATGCATTGAGGTCCAGAACGAGAAGTAATGTACCTTTGCCCACTACAGGAAGAAAAAAGAAAAAAATACCTCTTCTTCAAAGTTTCAAAGCAGTTGTGAATAACAAAAGCTGCAGATTATACTAATTGAATAGAGACTCCTTTTTTAAGAGAAGGTGAAGAACTGCATAACTTTAGCAGGACAAACACCTGAGAGTTTTGGTCTTTTATTTTATTTCTTCTTTTAAAAAAAAAAA
>VYZV01001468.1:140039-160580 GCA_013401275.1 Pandion haliaetus | reverse complement strand
CACCACCAACACACACACACACCAGGGCTGGCGATGCGGCCACGGTGCCGGCCGGCCCCCAGGGGTTTGGGGACACGGTCGGGTCCCGGTGGCCGGGATGCCTGTGGGGTCGTGGTCCTGGTTCCCCTCTGAGGGTGGCTTTGCTGGGCGCCATCCTGCAAACAGGCACTGAGCTCCCAGCATCGCTCCGGCACTGGGTACCACTTTCTAGGGACACTGTCCCTTGTCCCCAGCTTGGGCATCCCAGTCCCATGGGACTAAAGCCACCCATAAATGGGGGATGGTAGGGGCTGGACTGGGGGCTGCTGGAGAGCACCCATGGGTGCTCAACCCCATAGCAGCCCCCCAAGAGTCGCCCCCCTCCCTCTGGCCAGCTTGTGAAAGAGCCCCAAAAAAAAAAGAAAAATCCCCCGGTGACTCATTTTGGGCCAACAGCCGGAGAAAGCAGAAGCAGGGGGAGGTCAGGGGGGGCATCTGGCTCCTGTCCCCCCTCCCCAGGGCTAGAAGAGGGGTGAAGGAATCCAAGGGTGACATTAACCCTTTTGTTCCAGGAACATGTCTGCTTTCTACTTAATAATAACGTGATTTAATGAAAAAGAGCAAAAAAACAACAACAAAAACCCCCATTTGGGTTTCTATTCCCAGCTCTGGTTTCTACTGAAGCAGAATAGGGGGATCTGGAGCTGGGGGGGGGCGTTGTCCCCTGCCTCAGTTTCCCCTTGCACATGGTGGCTGTGTGCGCGGTCCAGTCTGCCAGGACTCGCCATCACCTGGCTGGGAATATATTGAATTTCAGGCTCTTGAGGGGGCAGCTGAGCATCCATCCCCAGGTGGGATCCAGCCCCTGCAGGGCTCTGCTCCAACAGGAGCGCGAGGGAAAGCTTCTCCCCCAGTTGGCGTTTGTTTTTTAATCCCGTGGAAGAGATGCTGGAGGAAAAGGGGAATTACTGAGGTTGAAAGATGTTGCTGGGGTGATAGTGGATATCGGTGCACTGAAAGGCGTAAGGGCTCAGCCAGTGTGCAAAGCCCAGTGCTGACAGCTGCTGGAAAAGGAGAAGGAGACAGAAAAGGAAAAGGAGAAGGAAAAGGAGACAGAAAAGGAGAAGGAAATGGAGAAGGAGGAAATGGAGAAGGAAATG
The DNA here is from genome assembly GCA_013401275.1 of Pandion haliaetus. Classification (NCBI taxonomy): domain Eukaryota; kingdom Metazoa; phylum Chordata; class Aves; order Accipitriformes; family Pandionidae; genus Pandion; species Pandion haliaetus. The sequence goes on along the minus strand of VYZV01001468.1, from coordinate 159,441 downwards.
GAGAAGGAAATGGAGGAAAAGGAAAAGAAGAAGTAGAAGAAAGTAAAGGAGAAGGAAAAGGAGGAGACGGAAAAGGAGAAGGAGGAAAAGGAGAAGGAAAAAAAGAGCCAAAAAATGAAAGCCCCGCTGCTGGGGACGGCACTGGATTTGGCAGCGCTGGCGGCACCCGCATCCCTTTGGGGCACAAACTGTGGCAAGAGGGTTCGTTACCTCATGGGGGTCTGGGGGGCTTTGAGGTTGCAGGAATTGCCAGCACCCTCCTCCTGTGGGTTAATCCCATCGAGTGCTGGTATCGAAACGTAGCTCTATTCTGAAGCCTGACGCTATAAATTATGACTATAAAGCTGTAAAATAGCTCCCTGGATTTAATTACCCCATGATTAACCGATGTAATCACCGGGAAAACAGCCTCCTCAGGGAGCACACGTGAGCTGACCCCCCCCGCCGCCAGCACCGGGGAGATGCTGTGCCCACACTGGCACAGGGAGTTTATTATTTACGAGGCAAAACCCACCTTGATTTAGAGGAGCAGCTGGAGCTGGATGCTTTCGGGTGCTGCTGCAGCACCCTGGGTGCTGGGGGGGGGAGAACAACACACTTTGGGTGCTCCCCATGGAGAGGAGGCTGGCAGCTGCGAAAGGACGTGCCAGTCACCGTACCAACATCTTACAAGCCCAACGTTCTGCCAAAGCGGTGGCACAGCTGAACACCAACCTAACCGCAAGGGTCTTTCCTGGGAGAATTAACTAGTGGGGCACTAATAAGGCTTAATGACCTCACCTGGGGCATCCCAACACCCGTGGGACCTATTTAAGCTCAGCCCAGCCATGGAGCCTGTTGCTGCTCAGCCCAGCCAGGGCTGTGCATGGATGTGCGTGTGCAGGGATGCATAAATTCATGGGGATGTGCACCTATACAAGCGCCTGTGGCCGTAAAGGACCATATACCTGTGGAGGGATGCCCAGGGACCCCTACAGACCCACGCACGTGGCTTTGGCAGGGGTGCAAGGGGGGGGCAGGCAGCACCTTTGGGTGAGCACAAACCCTCATTCCCATCCTGAAAATGCCCGAGGGTGGGACGCGACGCGTACGGAGCGAAGCATCTCCTTTTTGGCACCTCCATCTCACGGCACATCCTGCGCGGTCCGGGGCAGCGCTCAGCCCCTTCCTGCCCACGGGGGAGGAAGAGCAAGGGCTGCGAAGGTGCTTGGTGGAGGAGCTCAAGCCCAGCCGCCCCGTTTTCTCTGCATGGAGGTGGCCCCATGGCTTTTCTCCGGCGCCTTTTCGGCTTTTCGGAAAAGAAGAAGCCGCCAAGGCAGTACGAGCACGTCAAACGGGACATCGACCCCGAGGATGCCTGGCTGGTGCTGGGTGAGCTGGGTGATGGCGCCTTCGGCAAGGTCTTTAAGGTAGGAGAGCACACCAAAATGCCGCTGGTGCCCCAAGGGTTTTGCAAATGCTATTTTTTTTTTTTTTTGGTGCTGCCTCGCATCATGCAGTTTCCACCATGCAAGAAGCTAAAAAGCAGCAAAACAGCCCCAGATTTCTAGCAGAGGATGGCCGAGTCCTCACGTGGTGCTGGCTCAACCCATCCTCAACCTTTGGCATGGGCAGAGCCACCAGCTCCTGGAGCCGGCCCATTTGCCGGCGGGTGTTTGCCTCCTTGGTTGGAGTGCGGGGGTTGAGACGGGGATGTTTTTCTCTGAAACCACGGTGCAGAGCCTGAGCATGACAGGAAACCCAAATTCGCCGCTTGTCAGACCCACGGCAGCAGCCGCCTTCCGGCAGTGGGGCCGGTGGCAAGCAGCAGTGATGGTACCAGTCCTGGCTGGGCTTGTCCTGGTCAAACCCATCCCCTTTTCTCCTTTCGGCATTTTTGGGGCAGGCAAATACCTCGGCATTGCTCACAGGATGGGACCACCAAAAACGTTCCTTGGGGTGGGGTTTGCTGAGCCCCCATGTGCCAGTGCTCGCTGTGGCTGTGCCCACAGGAACTATATTGCATCCATAGGAGGATGTAGCTTGCAGGAGAGTTTTGGGATATGGCGGGATACTCCGGGACCCACACGGAGGGTTTTGGGATACAGTGGGATGCTCCAGAACCCATGAACAGGGTGGCACGGCCACACCGGGGCCACCTGCACATCAGCCACGTGCATGGGGTGGCTGCGCATCCCTCTCCTTCCTGGCTCTGGTGTCGGTGGGGTCCCCATGCCTGCCCCCGGCATTTGGCTTGGCAGAACCGAGCACCCGGGGAGGGGTGTGATAGGTCCAACCTTCCCACTCTCTGAAAATTGTGGGGCTGCTTCTTTTGTATCCCATGACCCCCCACGAACCTCTCCCCCCCAGGCACAGAACAAGGTGACGGGGGCATTGGCAGCCGCCAAGGTGATCGACACTCCGAGCGAGGAGGAACTGGAGGACTACATGGTGGAGATCGAGATCTTGGCTTGCTGTGACCACCCCAACATCACCAAGCTGCTGGATGCACTCTACTGGAATGGGCGGCTCTGGGTGAGCTGCGGATGGTGCTGGTGCCCCCCACCCTGGGCATGAACCAGGGTCCCACTGGCATCTCGGGGCTGGGGGACTCGGTCTGGAGGGGACATGTTTGCAGACCAGGGTGGGAAACATCTCCCTGCAGATCCTGGTGGAGTTTTGTCCCGGAGGGGCCGTGGATGCAGCGATTTTGGGTAAATACATATTTTTTTTCCAGCTGGTGCGCAGCCGTTGGATGGTTCGGGATGGGATTGCCAAATTTCATGGTGTAGAAGGGAGTCCTGGGCTTGTGCAGCATCTCCAGGAGGGAAGATGGTTTGGGGTGTATCTTCCTCCGGTTACCCCCTGGGTTTGCGGGGGGTGCTGGGCAAGAGGCATCATTAGCGGCAGGGTTCATTTGCGCTAACGGCAGAGCTGGAGAAAGGGTTGACGGAGGAGCAGATCCGAGTGGCTTGCAAGCAGCTGCTGCTGGCGCTGCAGTACCTGCACGGCTGCAAGATCATCCACAGGGATGTGAAGGCTGGCAACATCCTGCTCACCCTCGACGGGGACGTCAAGCTGGGTGAGTCCTGGGGGCATCAGGGTGCCGTGGGGCAGAGGGAGGCCAGGAGTGAAGTCCCGGGGGTGCTTTGCCCCAAGGATCCTCCCTAACAGCTGCTCTCTGCTCTGCAGCCGATTTTGGCGTCTCGGCCAAAAACTCCAGCACCGTCCAGCGGCGGGTGTCCTTCATCGGTACCCCGTACTGGTAGGTATGGGGCAGAAATCCCTGGGGACGGTGGGATTTGAGAGTGAAGGCAGGTGGGATGGGGGAGCCCAGATGTCCCATTCCTCCTGTGGATGCTCACAACCGGCTCCTTGACACTAGGAGCATCTTGAGGAATTGGATTTTTCTTCCTCCAGCCAATGCTGGCTCCAGGGTGGGCTTCTCAGTAGCGTGAGACTATGGAGAGCACACGTGGGGTGCTGGTGGGTGCAAGACCTCCTGGGGTAGTGCTGGAAGAGCTGGGGTGGAATCTCACCTCTTCTGCCTGTAGGGTTGTCTCTGGAGGGGATGACAGCTGGATTTGGTTTCAGGAGGAGATACCAGCCCCCGGCCCAGGGCAAGCTGGAGCTCTTACCCTCTCCTGTGCACAGGATGGCCCCAGAGGTGGTGCAGTGTGAGACGTCCAAGGAGAGCCCCTATGGCTACAAGGCTGACATCTGGTCACTGGGCATAACGCTGATTGAGATGGCCGAGATGGAGCCCCCCTACCATGAGCTGAACCCCCTCCGGGTGCTGCTGAAGATCGCCAAGTCCCAGCCGCCCACCTTGCGTCACCCCAAGAGATGGTGAGTTCCTGTGTGGCGATGTCACCCCACTGTCAGCGACAGTGGGAGAAGTTGTCCCATGGGGCAGCTCCTGCTCCAAGCCACGTCTGGGCAGCTGGCATGGGCTCTTAGACCATAAGTGATGCTGGTCGTGATTCCTTCAAGCCCAGCTCCAGAAGTGGCACCGCAGGTTTCCCATCGCACCGCCCACAGAAGGTGACACTGGTGGGCAGCACCAGGGTGGGGACCTCCTGCCAAGGTGCTAGCAGAGCCTGAGTGTCCCTAGCATCACCCCACGGCCTGTGGGGTCCACAGCGGGGGTGACAGGGACCATCCCACAGGTCTGAAGACTTCAAGGACTTCCTGAGGAAATCCTTGGAGAAGAGCCCTGAGGCGCGGTGGTCGGCCAGCCAGCTCCTGCAGGTGGGTAGCACCCATCGCCACCTGCTCAGGGTGGTGGGACCCATCCCTGCTGGTGGCCCCGCTCACCTCCCTTGCTCCCACCCAGCACCCCTTCGTGGCGGGCATCTCCGACAAGCGGCCGCTTCGGGAGCTGGTGGCTGAAGCCCGGGCTGATGTGCTGGAGGAAGAGGATGAGGAGGCAAGTCCGGTCCCCTTGGTGCATGAGTAGCGGCTGGCTGGGGCGCGAAACCCCTCCAACCCTTTCCACAAGCTTGTTGAGCCTCACCTCTTCCCCCATTGTCCACCCCACAGCCTGGGCAGGAGCATGGAGAATCCTCCTGCCCCAAAACCCTGGGGGGTCCATTGGATGATCAGCCCCCAGACTCCGCGGGGACAGTCGGCAAGGAGCCAGGCATTCCATCCGACGGCGAGGTGGTGGCAGAGCCCAGGACCAGGAAAGCATCCGACTTCTTGAAGCAAATGAGGAGGAAATCCTTGCTTGAACCTGTGGGCTCCCTGAGGCTCCCTGCAAAGAAGCCGTCCGAGTTTCTGAAGCTGATGCAGCGCAGGTCGTTTTTTGGAGGGATGAAGTCCCAAGAAGCTAAGGAGCAGCAAGGGGCAGAGCCGAGTGGGTTGGAGATCATGGCGCTGGGTGCTCCTCAAGGGACATCAGTCCCAGCAGAGGCAGGAGGAGAAGTTCAAGGGTGTAAAGAGGAGGAGACTAGCCCTCTGGGGACCCCCTGCAATGTGGCCGAGCTCCCCTTGGGGCCACAGCAGGCAGGAGACCTTGCTGAACTGCAAGAGCTGAAAGCAGAGCAGGTTGGACCCAAGGCAGAGCCCCAGGAGGAAAACCACCATGCCGATGCATCACCGGTGGCTGAAATGCTTGTGGAGGGATGGCCTGCAGACAGACCGAGCCCCGTTTCGACCCCCAAAAGTGATACACAAAAGGAGTCAAGCAGAGACCCTACTTGGAACTCACTGGCCCTGCCTGCACCCATGGACAGGGGCTGGCACAGAGGCTCAGCTGTGGGGCAGCTGGTGGCAGCCCTGGACCTGTGGACCAAAACCCAGAGCTTCAAGTTGCTGGCAGAGCATCAGCACCGGGTTACTCGGTCATTGCTAGACCTGAAGGTCGAGGTTGGCTCCACTGAGGCTGGAGATCGCCTCGGGAAGGATGGTGATGGAGCAGGGAGGGCACCCATGGGACCTGAGGGTGTTGGAGGGCCTGAGGAGACTGAGCTTGTGGAGCGGGGGGTGCCACGGAGTGAAGAATCCCTGATGCCCCATGTGACGGAGGAGGTAGTGGTGAGGTCAGATGTTCTCAAGGGGTGGCAGGAGCCTTCGGTTGGTCTGGGAGAGGCCAGAGAGAGGAACAATGGGGAGAGCAACTCAGCCATGTGCAAGCCCATTGCTGACTCCCTGGACCTGGTTGAGCAGGAGGCGGGGAGGAATGAGGAGGAAGCCACAGATAATGCTGAAACTGGGGTGGAAACTTCTCCCGAGGAAGCCCTGGTGCCAGCAGAAGTGAAATTGGAAGAGGATGTTGTAAAAGGGTGTTTGATTGGAGACCGCAACCCAGTGGGAGATGCACCTGGCCCCGGGGAGGTGATGCTGGCAGGAGAGGAACTGGAGGCAGCCTCTGCAGCATGTGCGGGAGAGGGACCTGCAAGTGAGGAGGCTCAAAATTCAGCAGAGGATTCATCCCCCATGGAGATCCCAGGGCCTGTTGAAGAGGAAACAGAAGAGAAAGCAGAAAACAGCCCCAGAGACAATCAGCCAGGAACTGCTCATGGGAATGGCTGGAAAGGACAAGATGGAAATGATGGAGAGCTTGGAGAAGACAGGGTGCAGGTTGCTCCAGCACCTGAAGGGCCATCAAGGGATGGAGCTGGAGAGGAGATGGGTGGCTTGGAGGGTCATGGAGCATTGCCAGAGCCTCAGGAGGCCCGTCATGGACATCCAGAGGCCACAAAGACCATGAGCTTTGACGCTGCCCTTGTCCGCACCTCTTCCCAGTCACGGGCAGTGTGGGAAGCAGGGAACACACCAGATCCACCCATCACGTCAAAGCAAGAAGAGCCATCCCCTGTGGAAAACCCTGCAAATGTACAAGGTCCAAGTACCCTCCCTGCAGCAGCGCAGCCTTTCCCCTCTGCCGGGGAAGCTCAGCAGGTAAGAAGCTTGCAGGTAACATGGCCACGTGAAGCTGCCCCCCCCTCCTTGCATGGGTTCCCATGTCGGGTTTATGTAGTTTTGGGCCGTCTGAGCTCAAACTGTTGCTCCCGGTCACAGGAACCTGCCTTGCTCCAAAGGACCGTGAAGAAAACCCGCAGGTTTGTGGTAGATGGGGAGGAGGTGAGTGTGACGACCGCCAGGACCATCGGCAAGGCTGAGGCAAGGGATGAGATGGTGCGCTCGGCTCGGTGAGTGATGCCGGTAGTGGAGGGGCCACCAGGCATCTTCCACCCGTTTCTGGCCAAGGAGGACCAGGAGCAAAGGGGAGAAGGTGTGGGATGGAGGAGGGATCTGGGTTTCTCAGTGCAAAGTACAAGTGCTTGACCTCGAGGCTTGGAAAACCCATCTGCCTCCCTGGCTGGGGTCTACTCCAGCAGGAAAGCATGAGCAAGCCCTTCCCTGCATCCTCAGAGCTGTGCAGTAGGGACACATGAGGAGCCAAAACATCGCCCAGCCCCATATCTCTTGTGTCCAGCAGCCAGCTTAAGGAAAGAAGAGAGGAAGATCTCCCATAAACTCTCGCATCGCCCAAGGAGAGTAGGAAAGGATAAAGGGGAAGATGGAGGGGCAGTGACATCAGCTGAGCTTGGGACTGTGGCCACCACGGACCCAACCGGTGTCCCATCTTCCTTCTTCCTGGAGAAAGTCTTCTCCGTGACGTTGCACAAGGGCTGAGCTTCTCCCTTCCTTTAGCCACCAGAAGTCAGCCATCCAGGGAGCAAGAGGTGCCTCCAGGGCCACCTTCAGGCCCCTCTCACCCCAATTCCCCAAACCTTTAGGCGTCAGGAGCTCCACGAGCTGCGAGTGTTGCAGAAGGAAGAGCAACGAGCTCAGAGCCAGCTGGAGCAGAAGTTTCATCAGCAGCGGGAGCAGATGTTTCGTCACATTGAGCAGGAGATGACGGTAACTGGACCGTCATCCTTCGGTACCATGATATGTTCAGAGAGGGACATGTACAAGGGGGTGCTGGGGACCCACTGCGGGAGATGCCAGGGTCTGGGGGGGGTTTGGTTGCTTTGGTGGCCACTTCTGGTCCCTGCAGTCCTGCTAACCATATCTGCATGGCAGAGCAAGAAGGACTTTTATGACCGGGAGGTGGAGAGCTTGGAGCGGCGCTACCGGCAGCTGAAGGAGCGCCAGGAGCTCCAGTACACGGTGAGGCTGCAAGATGAGGCCAAGCGCCTCAAGTCCCTCCAGGAGAAGAACTGCAGGAGGAGGATGGAAGAGCTGAAGGGTGATGGGAGAGAGGTGAGGGTCTGGGACCAGCACTGGCATCCCTGGCCATGCCACCAGGAGCCTGGGGACTGTCTCCCCTGGGTGCCGGGACCAAGCCCCTCCATTCCTCACTGCAGGAGCAGCGGTTCCTGCAGCAGCAGCAGGAGGAACTCAATGTAGCCCTGCAGAAGGTTGTCCAGGAGCACAAGAAGAAGATGACGTCCATCGACTGGGAGTGCATCAGCAAGATCCATAACCTCAGGAGAGGTTGGGCTCCCAGTGGGCTGGGAGGAGGAGGATGGAGGGTTCTTGGGGAGGGGAGCAGAGGGCCTGGCTGGGGGTTTTTGGAGGTGGTCATCGTGCTGTGGTCTTGCCCGGCAGCCCGCGAGTCGGTGGTGTGGAGCATGGAGCAAGGGCACCTGCAGGAGAAGTACCAGCTCTTTAGGCAGCAGGTGAAGGAGCAGCACATGCTGCAGAGGCAGCAGCTCCGCAAGCGACACGAGAAGGTGAGGCGGGAAGCGCCGGCGATGCTCCCCCAGCCCTGTGGGCTCCTGACCCCTCTCCTGGCTCACCTTCCTGCCCCTTTCCCAGGAGACAGAGAGGATGAACCGCTTCCACCAGCTCTTGCTGGAGGATCTGAAGAGCCAGCAGGCGCAGGAGCAGGCTCAGCTGCTGAAAAGCCAGCGCTGCGATGCCAAAATCCGCCTGGCCCTCTTCAAGGACAACCTGAAGATCCAGGAGGCTAATGGGGCCAAGCAGAGGGAGAGGGCCAAGCAGGTACAATGACTTGTCTGGGGCCAACAAGGTTCCCCAGCACAAAGTATGGGGAAAGTCCCCGCAAACTGTAAGCGATGGCTTTTAGGGAAGGGGAGGGTGACGCGGGCTGTCCCCCCCCACTGCAGTTCGTGCAGCAGGAGGAGAGGCGGCAGCGAGCAGAGGCACAACAGCAGCGGGAGCAGCAGGCACAGCAGCTGCAGCAGCTGCAGCAGCAGCAGGCTGAGAGCCTGGCAGAGCTGGAGCAGATGCAGGTACTGGGGACCACTGCAAAACTGTCCACCACGGGGGCTTCCTGCACCCCTGCTATCTCTCCTTGAGCACCTTCCTTCCTGTTTCCACCTCACCTCTCCCAGAGCGAGAAGATGCACCTCTTGGCAGAGCAGGAGAGGAGGCAGCTGGGGCAGCTGGACCAGGAGCACGTCATGGAGCTCAGCGAGTGGAAGCAACGGCTGGCTGCCCGCAAGGAGGTGAGTGGTCCTGCAGCCTGAAGCATCTCCTCCCCATCTTGGCCCAGCTCACGGGATGCAATGGAAGCCTGCTCTCCCCACTGCAAGCCCCTGCAACGCGGGGCACGGAACATGGCAGCGCTGCTTCTCTCCTCTAGATGCTGGAAGAAGAACTGGGGAACTCGCTGCCGGTGCAGTGCCGAGGAGGGCTGCCCGGTGCCCACGGCAGCAACAGGATCACCCGCTTTTTTCACCTCCCCTCCTGACACTATGCCACAGATTACTGGGGAGAGGCAGGCAGCTGCCTGGGGACCGGTCCCATGGCTCTTCTGGGAGATGGGACTGAAGGATCTCAAAGGCAACGCGAGGGACAGCTGCCCTGGGGGTGCTGAGCCCCGGGGCCGAGCAGCCAGGCAGGACGTGGAAGGGATCCTGGGGGTGGCAGGCGTGGGTGTGTTCAAGCCCACCCTCGCCGTGCTGGAGGGGCTGAGGTGAAGCAGGCGCTGCCACCCCCAATCGCCCCAGCAGCCCCTCGGGGAAGCCTCACCCACTGGTCTCCCACACAGACCTCCCTTCAGCTGAATTGCAACTCAAGGAAATACATCCTTTCTTGAAGAAAGTTCCCGTTTGTGAGCATTTTATTTAGAACCCCTCATCTTATGTCCCACCAGCACAGCCTGTGCCCCCAACTTGCCCCCTCAGGCCAGCTCTCAGCCAGCCTCGGGCCCAGAGATGCCCACAGGGGCAGAGTTGGCAGCACAGGGACAGCACTGGAGCCAGCTGTAGGCTCCCCCACGCTGCAGGGAGCTGTTCTCCACCCACCTCGTCAGGGCCCTGAGGGCATTAAGCCCCAATGGCCTTGACCAGCCTCACCAGGGGCCTTGACCCACACCCATGGCCCAGGAGCTCCACTGAAGCTCAGCTCCAGGGCTTCAGTCCCTGCCTGAGCTGCGTTGGGAGCGCTGCTCTCCCCGCCTCATCGCCTCAGACCCAATCCTGACCTGCAGACTGACTTCCTGGCTTGATCTTGGACCTGCCTCAGCACTATGCACTCGCGTGGTGATCTCAACTCTTGGTTGAACCTGGCCACCATCTCCGGGTTGGTCCTGCTCACATCGTTCAGGTACTGGAGGAATGGGTCCCGGCTGGTGATGCTCCAGTGCGATCCCCCGTGACTCCCGGCTTGCCTTTCTTTAGGGAGCCACCCCACTCTTGCTGCTCCCTGACACTCATGTGTTGTTATTTTAACCTCTCTCCCATTTTGGAGACTCCTTCTTCCCCCTCTCAAAGGCTCATCAACAAAAGCCTGTCAAATTTTATTATCTTTTAAGCTCAGTATAAAAGGTTAATAATTTCAGGGAATGAACAGGACTACAGGAGGAACTGGAGAAATGAGTAACAGTCAGTCCACGTACTGGGAATTACAGACGGTGAGTGACACACAGGGGAGCCTTGTGCTAGCAGGCACTGGCGGTTCACAGTGAGACGGAGGAACTCTGCTACCCAGACGCACGAAAGAGCTGATGGATCGAAGATGGCAGGAGCCTGGCAGGCTGAGCTGCAACTGTCCATCTGTACGGGTCCTACGTTTAGGTAGGACATCCTTGATTTAGAAGGCTTTGCGAGGTGCAGAGACCAGTGGGATTTCTCAGCAACGGTGCTGGGAGGAGAAAAATCTGCCACTGATGAGATAGTCCAGAGCGAGCACTGGTCAGCTGAGCTCTGTCCTGTGGGTCAGCCCCGGTGGTCTGCTCCGCACAGGGCTCAGTTGCCTTGTTTCACTAGGACATCAGACAAGTCCTCTGTGCCCTCCAGCTTCAGGTTCTGGGAATATAAAAGAAAAGCTAAGTTTGACAAAGCCAGACTCTTCCCCTCAGAGTCTGAAGGCCTGGCATAAAAAAAAACCCCCACACAATGACAATTCAGAACAACCTCAGCCCCTTCTGTCACTAGCAGTGCACACTAGACCAAGGCTTCCCACTGGGTGTTGCTTTGGAGTCTGAAACTCTCACAACGCTTAGAACAACACTGAGCAACAAGGTGCTCACCCCTCTGCTGCCAGACCCAAGGACAAGGAAGGTCAGACAGCAGTTAGGCTGGAAATGCTACAAGTACTTAACCATGGGCTGTCGTTCCCAGCACATTAACCTGATTTATGTTCGCTATAAGCATAAAACCGGGACTTGAGTTGAGAAGTCCTGATGTAGCAAGAAAATGGCCCCGGTCCTGGCGCTTTTCACTGCGCGTTCTGCCTGCTGCTCCTATGTCTCCTGTGTGCACGCTGCGCTTACCTTCTCATTTGCCAAATGCAAGAGGCAGGCGAAGGCTAAGGGGACAGACAGATTGGTAGCCATCACAGAAGGCAGCCTACAAAAGAGAAGGGAGGAGGTTAGGATGGCCAGAGCCTACTGAAACCCGACGGATAGAGCATGCCTGCTAGGACCAGGTCGCCAAAGATTAGCTCCTCCCCAGGGATCTGGTTTTCTCTACCTTTCCTCTCCCACTAGCAAAGAATTTGCCAAGCTAAATGCAACCCATAGCTCCCCCAGGCAAACCCAGAGAGCAAGAGAAGAGATTTTTTTCCCCTTCAGGGTTCAGTTAGCAGGTTATAACAGACACAGAGGGGTCAGCATTTGCCCAAGCTCAGCTGAAGTCTGTGCCCGAGCTGCAGTCCAACCTTTTTTAGGGCCTCTCTACCTGTGAAGCAGTTCCTTTACGATGCTGCTGAAGACCTTCTCTCCTGCTACCACGGATGTGTCCTCCTCTTTCTCTGAATCTCCCATCTATTTAGCAAAAAGACAGACACTGCTGAAACAGACTTTACTCCCCAGTATTCAGCCTTGTGTTCAGAGAAAAAAAACAGTGCAAGTTACACTCAGCCTGTCCTTACCAACCATCCCACAGGAGTGAGACTACCAGAAAGGAATTGCTGCTAAACCTGCCCAAGACTGTCTCTGCAGGGTTTAAGCACAGTCCGGGCCTATTGAGGTATCTGGCTCTCCCTGCACTCACCTCAGCCACTGTTTCCTTCTCTACATCAGTCAAGATGTCCCACATGTTTTTTTTTAACCTCTTCATGTCCATTTTCTTGGCTGCCTTTGCATACTGAATTGCTGTCTTACTGACCTGAGGAAAAGAAGTCCAGGGTTAGTTGAGAGCAGCTGAGCAGAAGCAGCAGCACTATCCTCACTCAGGGCCACAGGAACAATCAAAACATGGTTCTCCTTGGGAACAATGGTGAATACTATCTTACTACTAAACCTTTGATGTTTAATTCCTTCCTCTTACACAGGGGTTCATCTGGGAATAAAGTGTCCAGTAGCAAATGCAGGAGAATCCTGCACCAGGAAAACTGCTGTCTCAGGACTTCTAACCACCTGAGGTGTTGAGAGGCTTTGCTCCAGTCCTGCCCAGTGAGCAGTTCACAGCTCGGTCACCACACGAGTCCTTACCTTCTGGGGCTCAGCAATGAGGTTCAGCTCTCTGTACGTTGTGACATCGACATTGTTGACAACCGTGTTGAGCTCAGCGTCTTGACCCTCAAGGTGGCCGGTAAGGTTGAACTCCCCTGTCTGGCCCATTAATTGAACGGGGTCATTATCATCATCACTGTCTGCAGCCTGATCAAGAAGAGAAACAGCAGTAAGGCTACCCAGAGAGATCTCTGAGGAGCCAGAGATGTCCTGCACCAACGTAACAAGAGCACCCACCTCTCAGGAGGGTGGCGATACCTGCCCACCTTCCCCATGGAACATGCTCTTATTCAGCCTCTCCCCACAGCGCTTAGGCTGGGCTAAGGCTAAACTCAAGGGAGATCTAGAGCACAGAATATCAAAAGACTGTTCTACATGGAAAGGTAACAGAGATAAGGGCTCTCCTGCCAGTGTGGGACCAGACTTGTCACAAACACAGTCAGGAGGCAGCGCTGGCCTGGCAGAAAGCTGAAGCTTTAGAAGAAATCTGCTTCAGTGGGAGCTAGAAACAGCTGGGAGCAAACTTCGCTGTGTAGAGATGATAGAAGAGGTAAGCAATGGCATCTACTCCTGCTTTAGAGCACAGGTATATGAAAAAGGCTGGAATGGAGTTTCTGCAGCAAACTGACTGGCAAACACCAAAGGCAGAGAGTTTAGTTGATGTTGTTAAGAGTGGGGGGACGGGGGTGTGCGCAGAGGCTCGTACAACTTCGTCATAATCTGCAGCTCCAATTCTTTTTCACTAGGAATTAATTCCAGACACAGATTCTTCTTAAATGACTCCTATCACATATTGAGTATAAGCAACAGAAAGAAATCTTGTTCCAGTTACCTGCAATGCGGGGCAGAAATTGGAGGTGTCATTGGGGTTGTTGTAATCATACTCGCCGATCTCATCCTCGTGATCCAACGAGCTGCCCAGCTCAGATGTCCTGCAGAGCTACAGAGACAAGACCAGGGGTCAGGAAAGGAAAAACTCTAAATACTTCCCCAAGCAATGCATGCACCTTGTTCCTTCATCACCTCCTTTTCCCAGCCTGCTAGCTCTTCCTCCTCCTCGCATGCCAGCCCTCTAGCAAGCCCTTTGTAAAGCACAACAGCTAAGCACAGCCACATCAGCATCCACAAGTGGGGCACTTCAGCGAGAAACATGCTGGCCCATCTCCAGCCCTAAGGAAGATGCTGAAGCACTTCAAGCATTTCGTGAAGAGCGGTTTTGTTCATGGCATCATTGCCAACAGGCTTTTAGAGAAGACTCTTACCTTAACAGCTGGTTTGAGGAACAGCTGGACAATGTTGTTAGGGTCATAGTTGAAGTCTGTGGGAAGCGTGGAGCTCTTCACATTCTGGCTTTCCAGAATGGATTTGGCTAGAGTTATAGATGCCTGGGAAAGGTAATAAATACCATTACCCATGAGCTATCCACTACTTGGAAGATTAATGCACAAATAAGTGCTTTGAACACACGTCTTCATCTGAAAGGGGGCAAGTTCTGAGATGCCTCTGAAAAGGAGCTCCGCACTGGTCCAGTCAGTGCACCCAGTGGCTTCTGCGCAGTACCCTGGGACATACAGCTGGAGCTGCAGGGTCTCTTTGACTGACCGGGTATAAGCCAGGAAGAATCCAGCCTGATTCTCTACCCCAAGGTTGGTAAAAACTCTCTACTTGTAACGTGATCTGGAGTCAGAAGACCCTGCACCAAGGAACATACAGGATGTTGGGTTTACATAGCCAGTTTCACAGGAGCATGAGATGAACCATTTGCAGATGACAGTTCCAAGACACACTGATATGGCAAAAGAGAGAGAAGAAAGAGGCAGAACCTCAGCACGTACCTTGGTCTTACGGAAATATGCCTCAAAGTCAATATCCTCATCAAAGTTCATTTCAAACGCTTTCTTTACACTTCTTTTCTTGGTCTCTTTTTCAGAGTCAGCATCTGCTGCAGAAAGGAAGGAAACTGTCAGTGCTTTGTGACAGAGTAAGGACAACCCTACTCCTAACTTGAGCATCTGCTCCACACAGAAAGGTCACCTACAAGGACTTTTCCCTTTGTCATGGGAAAGCAATAGGTGTTGTTCTCAGCTTCACGTTTTAAAGGGATCATTAACTTTTTATAGAAGCAGAAAGTGTAATTTAATCTTCAGGTTTTATGCAGAATGTGGGAAACACCACCAGGAGCTGTATTAGTGCTAGTATCTCCTACTGCTGCAGTGAGAGACACCCCCTCAACTTTGAGCATCATTAACAACCCCAAACAGAGAATACGTTAGACATCAAAGGATCCACACGTGACTGAAAGCCTTCCTGGTGCCTGAACTCAGTGCTGTTTCCCATCTGGTTAGAAGAGAGCCATGCAGGCTTGTCCCCTTCTTTACAACTCAGGTGGCACCCATCTCCAAAGGTAAGCAGGACCTGGCAGTAGCTGCATCTGTAGCGTCTCTAAATACGTACCTTTGTGTTGAGGTTTGAAACGCCAGTGCTCTGGGCCAGCCCACATCGACAGAGTTCGGGGACTGAAGTAGGAGTATTCCCCTGGTTTCATAGAGAGATGAAGGCACATAGTCCCGATGTCTCCCTCTCCAAAAGGAACATCAATTCTGGAAAGAGCACACATGCTGCTCAGTGAAATCATTCCTTTGGCACACACCAGGCCTGAGCGTGCATTTAATAACCAGATCAGCTGTACAGACATCGCCCGCTCCCTCTGCCGGCATGTGTGCAGGACTCCGGCTCTTTAATGAGTGAACGGTACTCTGGGTGCTGCACTGTCTGGAGTCCGTGAAGCTGCTGCAAACACAGAGGTGGATTTGCCAAAGGGCACGCTGGAAACTGGGGAGCAGAGTGAGCAGACAAGCAGTCACTCTCGGGAAAGGTGACCATAGGAAAAGGTCCTCTTGGAGGGTCGAGATACTACTGTAATGCACTCCTGGACGTACCCAAAACTTGAGCTATAGCCAGATGGGAAACGTGTTCACAGTAAATTAAAGATTCCTCAGAGAGCTGCCAGAAGTTGTTGCTTGCTATCAAAGCAAAGCTATAGATTTTTCAGTGACTACTTACCTCTTGCTCTGGCAAACTGTCCCACAGGAGTTGAGGTCTTCTCTGAACTCCCCAATCTTGTCTGCTACTGTACTCCCGGGGGAGTCAGAATTGAAGTTGTCATCTAGCAGAGTGGGAACACAGTCTTCCATGTCGCTGTCTATCTCTGCATTGATACTGAACACCTGGTCGCTCTTCTTCAATTTTTCCAACAGGGCTGACACTGACTGTAGGAGAAGAAAGTGCTCAGGAAAAAAAATTGCAGGGTATCAGCAGCCCAGCAGCGCAACATCCCACCGCCCTGTGTATCTCGGAGATCGTTTTGGAGGTGAGCACAGAATACAGCTCAAGTGTCCCACCTGGCACAGAGCTAACAAACATACCTCATCATGGGATTCAGCATCCCACTTTGTAAACTGGAAACCAGCCAGCGAAGAGCAGATGGGGTGTTTTTCAATGCACTGCGCTAGCAGGGCTACAGACAAAGAGAGCAAGGGGGAGAGATTAGATATAGGATGAAGCAACCAACACCTAAAACAAGTGCCAGGCATTAAATCATTCTTAAAGCCGCATATATAGGCTGCCCTTCTTGCATGTAGGATGGCGCAGGACTCACTGCAAAAGCAGTCGGGCTCACTTCTCAGCAGAAAGGGAGAGGTCAATTGCTACCCTAACTCGAGGGAGAGCATAACGCTGAGAATCTTAACAGAGCAGTGGGGTTGAGTAGTATGTACAGGCTCAAAACACTTTTGAGAAAGTCAGTCCTTAACCTGGAGCACACTAATCTCAACTGGTGCACGGTTCAGACCACATATACCTGCTGTGTGACAGATCTGCCAGAGGTTAAGTTACACGTAGTAATCTAAAACCTGCAAAGGGCCCGTTTTTCCAGCAACCAGTCTCAACTTGATCAGGATCAGAGCAATGGTGCCACAGGGTAACCAAGCAGTGAACAAAAGCACAAGTCAAACTGTCTGAGACTAAAATGAGCATGCCTGGGAGATGAAAAGCATCGAAAAGTCTGGATGGGCTCCTTTGCTTAGCGGTTACTGGCACTCACGCTTTAAATCCGTTACTTTCACAGGATCAGAGTTTGGCAGTGTGAGCGTCTCTGAAGAAGGGAGAGGCACGATCTTTGAGTCAAAGAGGAGCTCACTGTGGCAGCTGTGGGTATGCAGCCTGGTGAGGAAAATGCCAGTTGTGCTGCATTCATCAAAAGATGAAGCTGTTTTCTGGAACATGGGATCAACCTACAGGTATGGAATGAAGCAGAGAATCAAGGAATGGAGTAGACAGAGGGGGTGAAGCAGGTCTCTGCAGGAGACTTTGAAGTACAGATCCAAAGGGACAATGACCCATGCATCTTTTTCAGTGAGGAGAGAGCTCTCACAGCTGCCTCACCCAGGAGGAATATACGTGACTAGGAACATTCTTGATATAATAGCAGAATTCACAGATGTGCATGTGAATGTTAGAGCCCAAGAGAGGAATGCACAATAAGGAAAACAATAGAAATGAGGCAACATCTCCTTTCCTCCACTAGAACGCAGCTGCTACAGCAGCCCCCCTCCACCCACCTCACATCGGCGATTAGCCTCTGACACATTGATGTTACTCAAGTTCTTCTCAATGGTTTTGAATGAGTGCTTTTTCTTTGTCTGAACTCTCTTGACAGCCTCAGGAACTGCACTGTCTTCTAAAAGGAAAAGAACCAGTTACCCTTAGAAAACCTGCTAAAATACCCTATGGAGGGATAGCACAACTTTCACTTCAGTTTGTACGACAAACTCACAAAAAGCCAGTGGCATGAAGTTACCCAACTAGGTATCTATTAATCATGAACCACCAATGTTTTATCAGCCGGATGCTGCATTTCTTTTTATTGACTCTATTTTATCTTAACAGCACATTTTCATTTCAAAGCAAAGGACAGCAGAGAGCAGGGCACTTTGTTTTTAGTGTTTCAGATTAGGCCACCTTTGGTTTCCCTTCAAATCTGATGGACCAAATAATTGAATACAAGATTGAACAACAGGCTTAGAGTCTCATCTCAACCCTCCCTGCTCAAGTACCCAGGCAAACTAATTCAGGATTTCCCAGCCCTTGAAAATGAAGTTAGCTCTACTCTCCTAGATGTACAAAGCGCTTTGAAATTCATGGGTGCTATTTAAATACACTGACATCTCTTTTATGGGAACAGCTTAACAGAAAATGAGTGAATGGCACACCTTCTTCTGGGCTGTCTGCATTTTCTGTAGGTGCCGAGTCCTTGCCCAAACCTCCAAGAACTTTGTATGTATCTGCATGGACCACATCCACACGCACGGCATAAATCTTTGCACTGGCATCAAGCGTGCCAGCTGCCACCTGACAGGAGGAACAAAGGATGCAATTTTTAGTTAGAAAGGAAAAAGTCTCATCTCGAAGATGCAAACGCAGAAAACAAGATGCAGACCTGAATTTCTGAATGCTCTGTATTACAAGCAAAATTGTGAACAACTGGAAAAGGATTTATTCTGAAACCTACTGGAGACCTAGGTGCACAGCAGGAGTCAAGATGCGTCTTCCCAGGCAGAGCCTACAGTTTGCTTTGTCAGGTCTTTTGGAAGGGATCACACAGAAGAATACTTAAAAAGTTGCCAAGATTAAGCAATGAAGAGAAGCAGAAAGGTGCAGATTTGCATCTGCCAAGAGATCTCTCTCCTCCACCTCTCCTTCATGCCTTCTTTTGGTCATCCTCTTGGTATCATTCTATTTTCTCAAATTGCGAAGTCCAAAGAGGTGAAGCACAGGAGGTGCCAAATGCCCTTTTTGATCACAGATGCCCCCCCAGGAAGTTGAAGGACTACCCACTGAAAACCTGTGCACTGTTTCCCATCCCTTCCTCAGTGTCATCAACCATAAGACAGCTAGCTTGAGTTAGCTTGTCCTTGAGGACACGTTCAAAAGCCCTGCCATTTGTTCATTCATCCAAGAATTCAGTTCTCCCTCCTAGCATCAGTCAACTATTATAGTGAATAAGTCTTTGCCCTGGTACATTCTTATTCTGATCCATCCTGGATCAAAATTAGACCGGGACTTAGCCACATGAACTTCCTTTCTTTTCCAGCCTTCTTTTGTCAGTGGTTGTAACACCCAATGTTTACCTCAGAAGCCTCACAAGTCTTACTTTTAAACAAGCTCTCCTTTTGAAGGACCATAACTGAAAGAATTCAGCCTTTAATTTCTATGGTACAAAAGGATTCAACACTGTAAGCTTCTGCGAAAAGTGACTGTGCTGCCTCTACTCGGTTACTTTTAGTGGAAGTAACAAGCTCAGTTACCTTCAACATTATTTGAGGTTTGTTATTGGCTAAACCTTAGGCTAAATGCCAGCTGGAGACAAAGCACCACCATGATCAAGCAGCGATTCCTCTCACCTTGAAGTCAGTCAGTTCAGAGTCCTTCTGTTTCAGGATGTCGGTCATATAGTCTATCAGGTGTAAGCCAAAGGCATTCTTTGTGGTGATTTTCTAAAAAAAAGCACAGCTCAGAACTGATCCCCTGGCAAATGACACCTGTCCAAACTGTCTGAACCCTCATCCCACAGAGGTATTTACAGCGGGACCGCGGGGATACGGTCTGGGCCACGTCCTACTTTGTTACTGCAGGGAAGGCAGCAACAGAAGCCCAGATCTGGCCACGGCTTGGATCAGGGACGTGGCTCAGAGGGCCTGGAAGAAGCATAACCACGTAGCCAAGGCTCAAGGAGTTTTAAAATCCATCTCGGCCTTGCAACCACTGCCAGAGGTCAACCACTGCCAGACAGAGGTGATGTGAGAGGGCCCGGGACCAGGAGTCCTCCCCGAGGTGGCCGACTCACGTTCTCGGTGGAGAGCTTGATGCAGGTGCTGTAGTGATCCGAGATCTGAGCGTTGGTCCACTGGGGGAGAGCCGGCAGCCATGCCTCCGCCTGCCTGGGGGAAAGACGGTGGTTTGGAGACCCTCCTCCTCCGCGTACCT
>VYZV01001468.1:122140-140016 GCA_013401275.1 Pandion haliaetus | reverse complement strand
CCTGGGCGCGGGTGAGGCGAGGCCCAGCGACGAGTCGGTGCCGCCGAGCTGGAAGTTGGTGGCCTTAGAGCGCCGGCGTTGCCGCCTCTCCTGTTCATCGTCGTTACCGGGGCACTCGGCCAGCACGGGGGTGCCGGTGCTGCCGAGGGACCGCGGGGTTGGGGAGGCGACCGGGGCCCGGCGGGGTGTCGGGGCGCTCATCCTCACGACGGGGACGGGCCTCGCCGCCTCAGGCCCGCCACCACCCCCGCCCCGCCTGCTCCTCGCCTACCGGCCAATCGACGCGCGGCTCGGATGACGGACGACCAATCGAACGCGTGGTTCTCCGCCCCGCCCCGGCGGGTTTGAATCGCGGCGCGCGCCGGNCGGCTCCTGTCAGGGGCTGGCTCCCCGCCTGCGCTGGCCCAAGGTTGCGCCCTGAGGGGTGCTGTCTGCCGGTGGTGGTGCCCGGGCCCCTCTTGCAGCGGCGGAGCAGCTGTTAGCCGCGGGCAAAGCCCGTCTCGGAGGAAGACGAGCTGCCAGAACCGACCTGCTTAGGTACTGACTGCCCCCACCCCCAGCCGCTGTCTGGCTTTCAGTGGTCCCGACGATCATTGGCTCCTCCGTGCCCCCCTTCCGTCCCCCCGGGCGGCCTCCGTTTGCTTCTCGTTGTCCCCCGGAGCCCCTGTCTGTGTGGAATTGCCCCCAGGGCCGTCTGCCTGAGCCTTCGGTTTGCTCTGCGGGCCTCCCAGAGCACTCCAGGTGCCTTCTGGCAGTACTTCAACCGCTCTGTCCGCTGTTTGGTGTTCCCCAGAGCCCCTCTGGGTTTTTTTCTGTGCATCCCATGGCCCTCCACGTGTTTTCTAGTGTGTCCTATAAGCCCTCGGTGTGCCCTGAAGCCTCCTCCAGCATTTTGTGGGTTTCTGGGTACACCAGAGTGTTGGTGGGGGGTCTTTGGGCTTGACAGTCTCAGGCTGGGCAGCATCCAGCAGCTCAGATGTCAGCCCAGTATGGTGGGGCTAGCAGATCGGTCAGGGCATCCCCCCTGGCTTCAGATCTGGAGTCCTCCATCCTGCCCAGCACAGCATCATTCCTCCCAGTCTCGCCCAGGAAGGATGTTCCATGAGAGCAGGAGCAGGTCACAGCTCCTGCTTTCACTGCAGTGCTGGAGGCAGACTGGTAAATGAGGAGCCAATAGTGCTTCCTAAAACCAATCCCTTCTGCTCTTGGTCTGACCCAAGGCAGCCTGCATTTGTGTGCAGGATGCTGTGAAGACAGGAAGGCTCCCCCACCTCAGCTTTTCATCTGTGTCCCCAGTTCTCAGAAGGTGAAGTCAGGTTATCTGTAGTGCTTTGGTTTCCTTGCACTTACTAGCAGGAAAGGTTTGCTGGGGAAAGCTGTTGCTCCTTGTATTTCCTTTTCCCAGTAGAGCTGTGGCCTGGTGCCCCCGATTCCAGCAGTCCTGCCTGCGGCACAGTGCCTGGCCTGTGGGCAGAGGAGACACGCTCCTTGCTTTAGTATGGAGAGCAGTGTGGACTGAGGGCTGAGCTATGTGCTTGAGGCAAGGCTGCATGAGGGGGGAAATAAAGCTGCGTGTTTTATTTTTGTAGCATGTCCTGTGCTGTAGAAGTGTTAGCAGAAAGTTAGATGGCCTAGACCTGCGCCTACCTCCACCATCATCCTGACCCCATAGCTGATGGGAAGAGCAGCTTCTTCTCCAGTGCCACCACTCCAGTTCCAGCTGTACCAGGCCAGCATTCCTAGCCGTCATCCCCCTCAGGGGGGTGAAGCAGCAGCTGCCCCAATCCTTCTTGGGGGATTTAGGTACTAGGGACTGTGATGTTGCTGCACTTTGATGTCCGAGTTCTTCCTGACTGCAAAGTGTTCTTCCAGCCTGAACCACTGGATGGGGCAGGAGGAAAAGATGTGGTTTGATCTCAGCTACATTCCTCAAGCTGCCGTGTTCCCTGCTGAGCCAATCCTGGCAGCAGTCCCCCTGCTCCCCACACAGAGCAGCCAAGGTATCGCTGTGCCAGCAGCTAGTTTCTGCACTGACTCCAGGCACCCCAAAAATAGCAAAAGATTAAACTTCTGGAGACTGGCGTCTACTCGTAAGCACAGCTGAAGCACCTTGGAGGCCCAGGGCACTTCTAAAAGCCACAAGGGACTAAACAACTTGGGGGGTGGGGGTGGGCAAAAACCCTGTAGGGCTTTTTTGTCCCCAGATAACGTGGGGTCTGAGCAAAAGGGTCTGGCCCCTTCCCTCAGCTGCTCCAGTTGGGCCAGACTAAAATGGAGAGGCTGTAAAACCAGGTTATGCTTTGTGATGTGTCTTCCTGTGAGTAAAAGCCTCATAGCAAAGCCTTTAATGGCTATTGTAAACAAATCAATATCTCCAGCTATACATCTGAAATGAAAGAGGCTGAAGGAGCTATGAAGGTTCATAATGTCCAAATAAATTACTCCTGCTGTGGCAGTAGCAATGTGTGGAGCATTTGATTATTCCCAGCCATTAGCGGTGCTGGCAAGGACAAAAATATTCATGCTCTGTATTTAACTGGAAATTAAGAGAATGTATCATTTAGTGACAGGAGCTTTTACAAATGGATGCTCCCCCTTCAGTCAGCTCCCTAACTAATAAATCACTGGTAAGACTTTGGGAAACTTGATTTACAACTCAGACCTGCCAGGGGGTGTTTGCCGGAGGATGCATTCCCGAAAATCCCCAGTTAGACGGAGGTGTGATGGGATTGTCCCGCTCTTGGAGGGAATGCTGGAGGCTAATTTAAGGTTTGCTTTGGGAGCTGGGAAGAATGACTTACGATGGAAAGCTGGCTGTCCGCCCACCAGGCAGCAACTGCTGCCTGCTGCACTCCCGGTACTTTTCCACCTGCCTGCCTGCACAGTGCCAGGGCTGTGGGGAGTTGTGGGGTGGCACCGAACACGGGGAATGTCTCTTAGCTGCAAGAAAGTGCTGGAGGGGAGTAGGGAGTTTGGGAGAAGAGTAGGAATTGGGGGAGCAGTCCTGCGTGACTGCCGCAGCTGCTGTGACCGACTTGAAACCTTGTGAGTCATGTCCATGGGACTGCCAAGCTGCTTGGTGGGTCCTGGGGGTGGGATGTGCTGACCACTCTGGACCCACAACATGGGTAGCGTAGCAACAGGGATCTTCCCCAGCTGCAAGGCTAAAAATAGAGGTGGGGAGCGTTAAACTCTCAGCCTTCTGGGGTTACTGGGACCTCTGCCTGGCTCCCCCATGAGCATCAGACCTCAGCTCGACTCGGTGGGTGGTCACCCGTGGCGATGGGGCTGCTGGAGGTTGGGTTTTTGTGTGGGTCTGGGGCACTTCTGCATGTACCCACGTCCCCAGGCAGCTGGGGACCCTACTGCAGTGGCTAAGACTGTTGATGCCACGCAAGCTGGGTCTCCTGTTGTTGAACTGGCGCACCCCTCTATAAATGACCTGTTAACTAAAGATTATCTGGTAATTTCCATGTGCTGGAGCAGATGATACAGGGGCATTTATTAACCCACTGGTACTATTCTTATGCAAACAACTGTAGCTCATCTCAATAATAAAAGGCAATTTAATACCTGCTCAGCTGCTGACAGTGGCTAGGAAGGGGCTTGGTTTTGGTGTTCAGTGCAGATCCTTTTTGCAGACAGACACCCTAGGGTCAGCCTCTCCGTCTGATTTTTCCCTCCCAGAGCGTGCTGTCTGCTTCCAGCCTTGCTTGTTATTGCTGCAGAGCTACTTTTGGTCATGCTTGTACCTCAGGGCACAAGGAAGAGGTTGAAACCTCAGAATAGGTAAATGGTTTGATTTCCCTAAGGTCTTACTGGGAAGGACCGTTCTCGAGCAGCCTTCCCACACCCTGGCTCAGTGCTGTGTCTGCAAAGGCTATAATGCAGGTTGCACTAACACAGGTTGGTTGGGTTTTTTTTCCCCCTTAGTGTGGCTCTGAGTGGGGAGGCCCTGGAGGAGGCCAGCGTGCAAAGGACCATCCCACAGGGTTTCAGAGTTCAGGATGGCCCCGCTGACGTCTCCCTTTGCAGGTGCCTGGCTCGTTTGTGATGAGCAGCAATGATCTGACCTTTCCTGCTGTCATTTCTTGTGTTTTATCACCAGGTAAAGCACTTGTACTATAAAATCCAGGATTTCACAGACCCGGTAATGGCTGCAAACTCAAATATAAAATTAACTCCTCAAGTGCAGTGATGTATAAATCATCGGTAGCACGGTCACAGTGCGGGCTTGTACTTCCAGCCAATGAAAAGTCCTCAAGGTCCTGATGGAGCAATCAAGATAAGATTGTGGGGTTGAAAGCAGATGAGGGATGTGATGAGCTGTAAATCCTCTCAAGCTGTTGGGGCCAGCAGCAGCAAGACAAGGCTGTGCTTCTCCCCAGCTTTGGTCTGGCTGTGCCCACGCAATGTCTCACGTTGTTCCTGGCAACTTTCCCTCACAAGTGAAGGGATGAAAAATGGGCAGGCTGGTCCGGACGCATCCGCCAGCCTGCAGCCCCTGAGAATTACACCGGGAATTGTTTCTGACTGCAGGAACCTGCTGCAGAGATGCTAGATGGACTGGCTGGGTGGGTGATTTGTTAATTCAGTTGAATTTGTTTTGTAATTTAGGACTTTTAGCAGTTTGAAACCATCATTTCAAACTAGGTTGGTGTTTGTGAAGGAGGGGCTCTCAGCGGAGCTGAGCTCCCACGGCTCTGTCTGTGTGGGGGAGAGGAGCGTGGGACTGGTGTACACGTGGGACCTGAATCCAAGAGGGCAAACTCATCGATTCCCCACATCCCAGGGGAAATTGGTGGGAATTTGGGCTTGGAGTCCTTGCATGGCTGCCAACCGGACTGGTGGTCTTTGAGGGTGCTGTGGGTGACCTATGTGGGGAGGAAAGGAAGACAGTTTGCAAAGCAGGGCAGCTTGCTTCACCACGCTTCACAGAGCATGGGTGAAGTCCTTGGGGAGGATTTTGCCGACAGATCTTGAGAAAGCATCTCAGACCAGAGCTGCTCTGGAGGACGTTGTCTCCATCCCCTGCGTGCTCCATCCCTTGGGCATGCCAAGTGACTCAGAAGTCCCTGGAAATGTGCCCAGTGTGCCTCTGCTACCAGTTTTGTGGCCTTTTTTTTGTGCTGCTGATCAAATCCCAGCAGTGGGTAGTGTCTGCCACTGCTGTCCAGGTGTTGAACACCGGGGGAGTGGGGTGGTTTGTGGCGGGAGAGGTTGTAACGCTGGCAACGTTAGTGCTGCAAGACAAAAATCTTAACGCAAAGCCATCTAATAGGGACTCTGCTCCCTGGAGGGTTATTGCTGCGGCACAGTTGGGGCATGGATATCAATCATGTCTTTCGGAGACGTGCGTCTTGGCAAAGGGTGGCAGGACAGGCTTTGGGGGATGCTTTGAAGTCACGCATGATTTTTGTCTTCCTCTGTGAAGGCTGTGAGATACCAGAAGTGTCACCCAAGGAGGCCCGCTCCTCTTTGGGGTATGGATTACTAAATTCCTCAATTTAAATGCAAATTTGCAGCCGTTTTATTATGCCATGCATCAGAGAAGCTTTTGGATGGTGAACAGCTTGTAATAATCAGCTACGCATCCCTCAATACAGATATTATCTGCTGTTGCGATATCACGGCTGCGTGCCTCTGCAGAAAACAGAGTGGTTCAGAACGACCCTCCTTTTCCCTCTTTCTTCTTTTGCCTCTGTTGAAAATTGCTCTCATTACCTCCCTGAAATCTTTTTAATCAACCTGGATGGCACAATCTGCTTTGCAATAACAAGAATAATGTTTTTGGAGGTGCTTTGCATGGTAATGCTCTTCTGAGCCTGAAATGCTGCTATTCAGAATGACTGTGGCTTCAGGAAGGGCTTGTATTTCTTCTTGACATCCTGGTCTTCTGTAACCAGAATATTTTTGTTGGGAGGCTTGTAATTGCCTGACTTACAACTTCCTTACTACAGGAAAAGGGAAAGGGGAAAGCAGGATCGGTGTGGCACAGGAGTGGGTGCGTTAGCTGTGGCATGGCCCATGGGAAGCTCATCCTGGTTGGGATCTCTGTCCTGGGATATCTTCCAGGACGAAACCCTCATCTTCTGTAGTGAGAGCATGGGTCACACTGGGATTTCCTAGACCCTTCTGTGACACACTTTCCTGCCCATCAAATTGCTCAAATTAATAATATTTGACTTTTAATCAAGCCCATTACAGTCGTTGCCACACTTGAGCATCCTATTTAAGCAATCATCACTCTCACCCACTCCCTTTCCTTTCCTTAGGAGCTTCTCAGGTATTTGCATCTTGCCGATGCGAAGGAAAGCCCTGTTGATGTGATTACTTGGCTCCAGGAATATGAAAACTGCAGTTAATCCTCATTTCACACTTGCAATCGGATTGCATTGATTTTTGAATCGCTGTTGCGGGTTCCCAAAACTTTCATTAGCTATTGCTTGATTCATTTAGTTCAGTAATAAAAAGTAATTGCTTGTCTAAACAACCAGGTGACAGTGAAGCGCTGTCTGTAATTCTCCACCAAGTATCTTTTTGTGTTGGGGAAACCAAAATCTGCTGCAGTCTGCACAGAAATTGAAGTGGGGAGCTCATGAAGTCGAGTGAAGAACATGAAGAATCCACATTCCTCTGTATGTTTTAAACTCAAGTTGTTTCTCTTTAAGCTCTAACTTTGTCATAACGATCTGACAGACCGTTCGGTGCTATGGAAACCCCAGTTTACACACGGGTGCATAGCTGCAAGCAATTAACTATCTTTAATTTTCATTTTCTGGGGATATTTTTGACTTGTGTATTAAGCAAACATTTATGCAAAACACTGTGGAAGCCATAAATGTTAATTAAGTTGAACTTGTGTCTTTGCCATAGCAGATAATCAAATTGATGGGTTCACTGAAGTCTGCAAAACTTGCCGTGATAGCTGAGAGCAGCTATTTAAAGACACTATGGCGCAGGTGCTGACAAGGCTTTGCTCTTTGGGTGCCACCTTTAGCGTCCCCAGAAACTTGGTCCTGCTTTCACCTGGTGTGTCTTGGCTTGACCAGATGCAGGTCCAGGTTTCGTCCTGTGAGTGACACCGGTGGGTTTTGCAGGCACGGTAGCAACTCTGCAAATGTGTCTTGCTTGCTGTGTGAAGGTACCGTGGCATGCAATGAGTGGCAAAGGCCTCAGCTAGGGAAGGAGGATGCTGCTAGTTAGAGAAGAGCTCTGCAGTACTTCACCAGGCTGCAAATGCAGGGAATAAATCCTTTCTGTGTCCCTCCCCTCCTTTGTAAAACAACCACCTTAAATTCTCCCCAGAGCCTCAACCCTGAACCAAACTCACCAGGTAGCTCTTGATTTTGGGGGTTTTCGTATTGGATTGCAGATGGAGGAAATGTGCGAACCGGGATGAACTGGGGCACAAAGAATTTGGATTGCCCCCATGCTGTTTCTGCAGCAGATTGCTGTGACTGATGAGTATTTTTTATAACAAATAAGCACATTTTTGTTGCTTTTATCTAGGGGGGGTGTGTGTGTGTGTGCGCGCGCACGCGCAGGTGCATATAGGAACAGGTACGAACCCTTCTGGGAAAGGTGATGCATTGATGCTGATAAATAAAATGACCCCTTGTTTGCATCTGACATGCTGAATCCTGCTGTAAAGTGGGATCTGCTCTCTGGTTTCTGCTGCGGGGAAGCTTGGCTGGAAGCAGATGCCTGCACAAAGCACAGCACAGCGGCAGTGCGTGACACTGTTTATTCCTTCTCTCCTTTTGCATGATAAAATAACCCATGAAAATAAACAACAAGAGCTTAATAGGCACATGGGACAGGGCCTTTGGCAAGCCATGCCAATCAGCTGTGCCTCAGCAAAGCTCCTCTAATTAAACCCACAAATTACAGTGGTCTGGAGCTGATTGCAAGGGCTGGCTGGGATGGGGGCTTTGCTTTGGAGGTGAAGCACAGCTGGTTGCTCCTTACACTCACACTTTCTCTCCCATCAGGTGGTGAGGCCAAAGATTGTGCTGTCCCAGTGCCTGCCCCAGCATAGAGGGATTTGGGAAGTCTAAACCAGGAAGTGGAGCCACGTGTGTTAGCTGCTTCAAGGCAATCACTTTGCCTCGCAGCCAGCTGCATAGGTGGAAATGCCGGTGCTGATGCACGATCCTCGAGTCGCATGTCTGCTTCAGCCCCACGTGGAGAAGCGAGCAGCCGTAAGTCCTCCCTGTGTTCGAGGAGTGATTCGAGCCTTTCCTGTGCTTTGGGAATTGGTGATGTGCGGCCGTGTTGCTGAGTTTTGAGGGTTATCCTTTTTCTTGCTGTAGTGGTGAAATTTCAGAGAACACACCTCATGTCGAAGGTCCCCCCAAACCCACCAGCTGCCTTTCACCCCTCTTTTCACCTAGTTTTGCCTTTGCCACCTTTCACCGCTTCTCCTCCCGCTCCCACCAAGCCACCAGTTGCCACCTGTCATCGTTACGGGCTAATTAACTGGTTGCAACATGGTCTCACAAAAGAAACATTTATTTATGAAAATCCATTTGGACAAACCCGACGATCAGAGAGAGACCATTCTGGGGAGGAGGGTTGGACTTTTTCTCTGTAGAGATGCTACTATGGGAAGAACTTCATGCAAAGCTCCTACCAGCTGCCCCACACACCAAATACCGAACCCTAGACGTATGTCGCAGCCCATCTTGTCTCCTCACTCCCCTCCTGGCCCCGACTGTATCGTATTGCACAGAATCAGGAGCCTTTTTTGTCTGGGATGGAAAGTTTAATGGCAGAGACACCCGAGAGTCATCTCATCCTCAGCTGCTCTTGGGACTCACTGTCCCTTCTCCAGGGGGCTGCAACTGCTTACCATTATTTTACTGGTAAGCAAAAGCTAGGAACTCTTGGGCTGGGCACTTTGGTTGTGTGATCTCACAGGAGGGCTCTGACTAGGACACAGTAAGCTGGAAAAATAAACAAAACACCCGTCAGCCCTGTGGAAATATGCAGCAAATAGTGGATACTCTGCTTCCATCCCAGGTCGCTACCCTTTGGCAGATGCAGTGTGCTCGGCTGGGCCAAGCAGTGACTGCATCCCTCGAGGGACAGCAAAATAAAAATAATAATAAAGATAAGTGGTGGGCAGGCAGCCTTTTGCGTGTCTACCAGCAATCCCATTACAAGCACTACAAACAACAGGGATTGGTACCGGCTGCTTTGCTTTGACTTCCACATTTGCAAAGCTTCCTGATTTTTCTGGCAAGCAGGCTCTCGCTTGACTTTTGCTGGTTTTTGTTTTGAGTTGGTGGGAGGTAAATGGTTACACATGAAACGGTGTGTAAATGTTGTATTTCGGAGCAATTGAGCAGACCTCAAGGTGTGTACGGAGATAGGGATTTGCTGTTCCACGCTCCCGCTGAGACCTAGGTGGGAAAAGCAATTTCTGAGTGCCAGGAAGTAAACCTGAGCTTATAATCAATCCCTTGGGAGTAAGGAGGTGGCTTCAGGCTGGGATTTGTGTTTCAGAGCTCCCTTCTGCAATGGTTTTGGCTTGGAGTGCATTGTAACTGGGTTTAGGCAGCTCCCCTTAATGATGATGGGAGTTATCTGTATGCCTCCAAGGACAAGATGGCAAAGGGATGTGTGCAGACCTGCTGAGTGATTCTCTCCAGATGCTATTATTTTGCATTTCAGAGAGCCAGGAAAGAGACAAAGAAACTGTCTCGCTTTGCAATTGAATTTCTAATCAGAGATCTGCGAGCAAACTAGGGAAGCAGGCTTGATAAACCAGAAAAAGTCTCTGTATTACAGCTGACCTGTTGGACAGGAGAGCTGGAAATAGTGCAGAGACTGGACTCACCGTATGGTTAGATGTTCCATCCCTAAGCCTTGGCAGGGGCATCTTGTTTTAGGCTTTTCAGTCTTCAAAAGAAGACTTCTCTGTGGCTTTTGCATGCACAGAGCATCCCAAGGTTGGTAAAACAGCTGACGTTGCCTGATGCATGTCATGTGTGTGGATACGGACCTGACCCAAACAGCCCATCTTGCAGGTTGGCCTGGATCCTAAACGTGAAAAGGCCCTCGTCCCTGTTCCTGCCTCCACCGATAACATAACTTGGCACTTGGAGGGGAGAAAGGAAAACCTGGGTCTGGGCGTGTTGTACCCATTTACACAGAACATTTTGGTTTTCCTGCATTGGTCTCCATCTGTTGAATGATCTCTTGATGCATTCCCATCAGCTTGGGTGTCCCAGGCAGGCTCTGCTGCGGTTGTTGGCACTATTTATAATGGGTGGGAATTTTTCCCACTTTATTTCAAGAGAGTTTTCTACAAGATGCACAAGAAGCTTTTCAGGCTGTAAACTGTCAGCTTGAATTGAAGTCTCTATGCATGCCTTTGGGATTATCCCTCATTTCAAGCTGAGCATTGCTTGTGAGAAGACAGTTGTTTCTCTGCACATCTCATGATCACAGCATCCTTGGGGCATAAAACATGGAGGGCATAAAACATGGAGGACAAAAGAGCAGCATGGTTATATATACACGCACAGAGGTTTTTTTTGTTTTGTTTTGTTTTTTTCAAATGCTGACTTCTGTAGGCTCACAACTTGACACAAACT
The DNA here is from genome assembly GCA_013401275.1 of Pandion haliaetus. NCBI lineage: Eukaryota > Metazoa > Chordata > Aves > Accipitriformes > Pandionidae > Pandion > Pandion haliaetus. Next base: position 129,412 of record VYZV01001468.1, on the reverse strand, counting down.
CTTGTGTGGGGGGTGTATGGAGCAGATCTCTGCTTGTCTTATTCGGCTCTCTGGACCATTTTGAGGTATTTGGTTTCATTTTGATTTTTAATTTGGGTTGGCACCTGGGAGTAAATAGGAATTTGGCTCTGGTTTGTAGCACCTTGTCATGTATTGGCAGTACAGCTCCTGTGGAGTTGGTGGGAAAAGTTTCTTAGTCTAACCCTTACATTAAAATCCTTGGTATTGCCCGTCCCTTCAACCGCTGCTGCCTAGGGCTGGCAGTTTTTTGCAAAACCAGATCCCCAGGCAGGCTCGTGCCATTCCCCCTTCTCCATGCCGCAGAGTTGCGGGAGGCAGTGGCAAGGGAATATGTCTTAAGGTGACAAGAACCAGTGAGAAGTGGAAGTTTAAGTGGGGAAAAAACCAGCCTATTCCAGTGTGTGCACGAAGCATGTGGCAGTTTGTAATGTCACGTAGTTGCAGCAGTTGGGAAGAGCATGGAAGTGGCTAGAAGAGCTGCTCCTCACTCATGGCACTTGGCAGAATTTTGGGTAAAAATGATGATCATTCTTGTCAAACCAGTTTTGCAGCCATTTTGTTGCTCTTGGATCCATCTATTTGCCCATTCATTTAATTCCTGCTGGAGTCATTGCTTAAATATGTGTATTTTTATCTCCAAGAACCATCGTGGCAGGGGATTTATTAATGACTGGATCTTCCAACAGCCAGTTTGGAGGCTGAAGAGTTGAAGAGCTCCAAAAGTCATCTCTGCTTTACTTCCAGAAATTGCTGTGTGCTCAGCAGGGTCTGATCTTCAGCTGCTTTAAAACGAATGAGCAGTTTCCTTGCCCTGTGCAAATCTGTCATGCATCTCTCCAGCGTTTCTATCTGTCAGTGAATCCATTTTAGGAGTCTGATTTCTACACCAACAGTGAGAGATTGGACCAGCAGCAAGGAGCAGTCAATACAACTGCCCCCAAATTACCCCAAAACTTGTGGGTTTGCTCCCAACAAGCCAAGTTTGCCCACTTCTCATTTTATTTACTTTTTTTCCCCATTTGAGTGTATATTCATACATTTGCTGACCAAAGGAGCCCTTGGTATGAACAGCTCCAGTGAAAATTATCCATCGTAACAGGACTAAGATATATCCATGTATGCATCATAAACTTAATGTTTTATGCAAAAGATGGGAGATAAAAGAAAAAAATTTTCCCTCATTAAAAAAAAATCCAGAAAGTGGAAGTGAATCATTTCAACTCTCCTCCAAGTAAAAAATGTCTGCAAAATTCTTGTCTCCCTTCAAACCTTGTATGCTGGGAAAACTTTGTTTTTCTGATGGAATCCTATCAGGCCCCTTTCTGTGCAGCTCTAGACATTTCCAGGTAGTGAAAAACATTTCAGTATAGTCAGACTCTTCTTCTCCAGACCTCCACAGGCTTCCAAAATCTATCCAAGACACATCACCTTGGGCCTTTTAGGAAATCACAGTGATTGCTTTTGGCACGTACAGTTGATTAACAGCAACCAAAGTCTGGCTCAGTTCAGAAATCCTTCTCGAGAGCCCTGTTTCGATGAGCTGTGTTGTGGAATGGCAACAGAAGACCCATCATGCAGAGGGATGTGGGTGCTGGAGATGAGTTGAGACAGTGCAGAAATGCCTGGATCTGAGTTGAAGCACCGAGTGGCCTATGGTGCCCCATGGATTTGCGGGCTCCTGAAGTTGAAAACAGCACTTTTTTGCTGGATTTCTGAATTGAATACCCCTCTGGATATTCAACTGAGAGTGACAAGGAGAATGAAACTAAAGGTGGGAGGAGGAAAGTGCAAGACTGGTTCATTTTCCTGTGGGATGGGATGCACTGGGAGATCCCTGCTGCCTTGCAGAGAGCAGGGAAGCAACTGCCAATGTTGTACTTACGGTTTAGGAGAAAACCCCAGCTCTGTCCCATTTCTGCATCCTATCCACCCGCCCGGCACGTGTTGGGTTGGACAGGCAGTGAGCAAGGCAGGGGCCAGCCAAACCTCCCTTGTGTTCGGACATGAGCCATGGTGGAGCACATGAACCTAATCCAAAGCTTTTACTCTTGGGCTTGCCCAAGGATGGTGAGTGAGCAGCATAGCAAGAGACAGTAAAACAGCATGGAAAAAAGCCGGCACATCACAAACCAGGGCAATGACACTGGGTGGATTGAGCGCTGGAGCATCCTGGTGAGGGAAGGGGGATGGTGGCACCTTTGTGAGCAGCCAACGGAGCCAGGGTGCTGCTTAGGTGAGCGTGTTGGAGTAGAAGCTAAAGCTTTCAGAGACTGTTTTGGAGTCACTGCGGGAGGAGCCGTTGGAGGTCATGTCTACGGAGAGACGCTTGGCCTTGCTGCTCTCCTCCAGGTCCTCTTCAGCTGCGCCAACTGCTGAGGACACAGTGGTCTCTATCCGGCTGACCTTGTACATGCTGCTCTGTGTCTGCAGGTACCTGGCTGACTTCATTTCCAGGCCCTCGTACTCACTGGCACTGATGAATGGGCACCACCGAAAGGCGTGTTTGAACCCCACGCGAAATCTGGGGGGACAGAAGAGGTGGGGAAAGGCAGCGGTGAGGGACATGGAGATGGCAAAAGGACCTTGCTAGGAGTTGGAAGACAGAGCTAACCACTGCTAAACAACAAAAAAACCCCACTACTTTTCACTAAGAGGAGGAAAAACCACTGATAAATCCCAATTAGTAGCCGGGACTGTTTTGATACCTGCCCTCAAATCCCACAGGGGCTTCAGGAGAGACTTATTTAGGTGAGTATCATATCATCCCTGCATCTGCTGGAAGCAGCCCCTGGCAGAAGATGGGACAGAACCATCTTGGAAAAACTTTCCATCCATACTCTCCTCCATCTGTATCTTCCCCCTCCTCCACTCCCTGTTGCACCAAGATGCTGCCAAATGTCACTCAAAACTCACCTGTCATTGAGGCAGCAGTAGATGATGGGGTTGTACATGGTGGAGCTCATGGCCAGCCACATGATAGCCAGGTAGACCTGCTGGATGAACTTCTGCAGGTACCACTCAGGGTTGAAATACTGCAGGGTGAAGTAGATATGGTAGGGCAGCCAGCACAGCGCGAATGTGCATACCACAATGATCATCATCTTCACTACCTATGAGGAGAAGAGAGGGCACGGAAGCAAAGTCATCTGTCGGACGCCTGTGGTGTCACTCTCCAGAAGGGGCCAGCTCTTTTTGCCCTGGAGACCTTGCCAACTGGGAACACATGGTCTATATCTTGGTTAAACCATGCACGTCCATGGAGGATACTCTCTGCTCCATTAGCAACAACCATGCAATAAGTCCTGACCTGTTTCCACCCCTAATGAAGTAGTTTTGGCTGTGGTTAGTTGGGATCGGGCATGAATTATGGCTCCTACTGTGCTCAGAGCTCCTTACCTTCCGCTTAGCTGAGACCTGCTCATGGTAGCGGTCGGAGGAGTCGCCGGGTATCTCGCTCGCCCAGAGGGTGATACCAACCACAGTGTAGGCACATCCTATCACCAGAAGCGGCAAGAAGTAGATAAGGATGGTCATGCAGAAGTGATACCTAGAAAAATGACAGTCATTGAGTGTTTCCTCTACCTGTTCAGCCTTTTTCTTGCAAACTGAGCTTGAAGGCTAAGTGCTTCACAGGGGCAGAGAGAATTTGGCACAATTCCCGCAGACACGTCTGCAGAGCTCGGGCTGGGAAGGACTCCCTACTTTCACGCCAATCTTTTCCAAGCCTCCGCTGCCAGCCTTTGGCATCCTAGCACCCTTCTGGGATGGGATGTAGAGGCCAGTGAAGAATTTGTGTTACCTTCTTAAGGCAAGGATGTTTAGGTTGAAGTGGCTCTACTCTTACTTCTACTCTATTTACACCCCAGATTATCCTAGAGATGAATGCTTGCTCTTATCACACCTTTTATCTGGCAGTCCTGCAGGAGCAAATGTGGGTTTTTTGACATGTAAAAGATGGGAATATTAAGCTGAAGAAATAAAGGCTTTCCTTGCGGGCCAAACACTGGGTCTTGGATGCAGCTTGCCTAAATCCTGGTCCACCTTCAGTTTAGCTGGGCTCAGGTGGCACAAAGCATAACCCCAGTCCCCAAAACCACAGCCTAAACCCTGATCATGGAGGTTTATTAAAACTTTTCTGTGAGTTCAGCGGCCGGGTCAGTTCTCCAGGCTCATGGGAGGGGCAGGATCTTTGTGTCTGTTTATAACGGGTATAAATAAGTCCAAAATCAAATGAGAGAGTCTGAATTAAACTGTTAGCTCAGGCTTGATATTATTTTGTCATGAAGTCAGTGGAGCTGTGGCAGGTTGCAATAGCTGCTGGGATTGCAGTGGGTTCAGTGAAGGATTTGTGTTGAATAGTAGCTGGTTTAAAAAGGAAAAAATAATGCTGTTTTTAACAAACAGGATGAGGATGGACGGTTTGACCTTGCAGGTTCCTTCCTACCATCAGAGCTTGCAAAAACCTCTCTCTCCTGCAGAAAGATGAGCAATAGTGGTATAGAAATGCAGCTGGCTTACACAGTGCTGGCTTGAAAAGCATTATGTGTGCTACCAGGTCCAGAGGTAATTTTCTTTCAACTGCTTTAGGGTCTTTGCATGCATTTTTGGGGTGCGTGCCTGGCTTGAATGCAAGTTGCTGCATCTCTTCAAGGTGGTTCAGGCCATGTAGCCACACTCTGCTCTTGCACTCACTCGTCCTCCCAGGAGCTTTGGTTGAATAATATCTCCAAAGTGTAACAAATGGGTCAGGCTCATGCCTGGTGCAACTCCCATAGGGAATGGGGTAGGCCCTGGACCTGTGCTGCCACGCCATCTCCTCCTTGTTTTGTACCTGCAATTTCATTTGGCCGTCTCTTCACCCAGCGCTAATCACATTTGAGCTGGATTTTGTAGGGCTGTTTTCTATTTTGCTAATTAAAGAGGCGTCTCTGTGGCTCCGCGATGAAGATTTCGTTGTGGTTCCCATGTAATGCAGGGTCTTAAACCAGCTGCAAACAGCTGAGAGTGATGCAGAAATGCCCCAGAGGAGCTGTTAGATAATGTAAGCAAGACAGACCCTTATTTTCAGAGCCGCCTGCACATGGTAGGGACAGGGACTTCTAAAGAGCCCTGGCACATCTTTTTTGGACCCTGGGCACTGAACACCGGTCTCCATTTGAAACCATCCTTATGTTATTCTGTCTACAAGAATTGCAGGATCAGAGCACTTAGCAAAGCCTGGGTTTTGTAATTTTAAGGTCTTTGGTGTGGGGATTTAGGGTCTTGTGTAGGATGGAGGAGCCTGTAGGAGTTATGGGACAGTGGTGTTGGAGGAGGGGGCTGCCATTTCCTTTTGCTTTGCAAAGCCCAGATGGTTGCCGTGGGCTGTTATCTGCCAGAGAAGCTGGCGAGTGGAGCAGCTTTTCCCCTTCCCTTAACAAACTGAAATGGCACCTAATGAAATTGGAATGGATCAGACATCTATTTTGAAACCAAAAGTGGGAGAGGGAATTGGTGGTTAGTGGCAGTGAGCAGCCGCTGAATCGAATCGAGCTGAATTGCCAGCTTTTGTTGCAGACGCATCTTGCCTGCGCTGAGGTCTCTGCCTGCTTCCCCCTATACGAGCGGGCTGAGAAGGGGCACATTTCCCAGTGAAAAAACCTCATGTGCACATCCTGGTCTCTGATACCCTCTGCATGCCAGGGTTGTGCTTTCTGGGCTCCATTTGCCAAGAGAAAGGACCCCCTGGTGTTGGGAGAAGTCCCATATTTTTGCTATGGACGGAAAAAATAATATTATTTTTCATCATGGCATTAAACAAGCCAGCTGCTGCTGGCGCCTTCCTTAAATAACTGCCCCAAGGCCATGCAAGCAGGGGAGGGTGTTTGACAGTGGCCTGACCACCTGTCCCTGCAAAGTTATTTTGGGGCAGTAAAATAACATCTCAGGCTCTGTGCTGTGTAAGTGAGTTCACGCGGTTTGAAGAGATGCTGCTGAGCTGCAAGTTATTTTCAATCCCCACCAAATTATTTGGGGTTTGGCTATTTAAAAGCTTCTGCTTAGCATCTGCTTTCCTGGCTGCCCTCATGTGTCTACAGAGCCCCTGGCTCACCAAAGAGCACGGGATGCTCAGGCTTTGAAGCGGCGCCTGGCTTCCAGTGGCAAATCATTCATAGGTTAATGGTGGCATTTTTCTCTTGAATTAGCTTTTTGAAAAAGTGACGGCCCTGGCGTACAGCCGAACAGCAAACGATCTGTTGAAGTCAGGCCCTCAGCTCGCGCTGGTTGCTGCTTCAGTCCAGGGGGGCTCAGCCCCATCCCAGCCACGTGGGCTGTCTAAGCCAGCGGCATTTCTTGGCGCTGGCTGTATTTATCATGGTGGCCTGGGATAATTAAGGTTGCAAAACACCTCTGGAGATTGGCTGGGCCAGCCCCAGCTTAGCTCTTGCCATACCTGCCTTGCAATGCAAATAAATAAGATGATAATAAATGATACCGCCCAGCTCTCTGCAACCCGCCGCTTGCTGCTGACTGGCAAACTCATCTAATTTGTCTTGCAGAGAGACCTTTGCCAGGCTCAGGTTGGCTTTAAACACATCTCCATGTATGTGCGTGTCCTGCTTTGGCTCCAGCATGATTTCACAGCCCTAATTCATTGCTCCATGAGACTGGAGATCACACATGCCTGGTTTTTTTTTCACCCTCTTTTTTTCCTTAACTCATGACATTTAACTTGCCGCATGACTCGCAGACTTCAAAGAGCAAACTATGGAGGACCGCTGTGCTGGCAGACCACTGGGGTTGCCCGGACCCTTTGGAAATGCCAGATTTAATTAGCCGGCACCTTAATGGGAAGGAAAGTGATCCCTGCTGAGCCCTCCTAGCCCAGTGTTTGCCTCACAGACTGAGCTGATGCCACAGAGCCTCTTTTCGTAGCTTGGTTTTTAAGCAGTCGAGTGAATTTTGGGGCATTTGGACTCAGTAAATCCCAAACCAGGTTTTTTTCTGTTATTGCCTGGCCAAGCTACCCCCGGTAAAACCCTCTTTACCTCTTGCAGGAATAACTCTCATTGCCGGAAGCCTTTAGAGATATGGATTACAGGAAAGGTGCTGCAAAAACCAAAGCCATACCTGCTGTTATGGGTTTGTGTGGCGTGGTTTTCTTTGGTGGTAGGGGAGGGGGCTGCAGAGGTGGCTCCTGTGAGAAGCTGCTAGAAGGTCCCCTTGCGCCAAAGGGTCGGACCCGCCTCTGCAGCCCAGACAGGGAGTGAC
>VYZV01001468.1:100537-121670 GCA_013401275.1 Pandion haliaetus | reverse complement strand
GGGGGAAGGTGTTCTGATGTTTGGTTTCCCTTCCCAATACCCTTGTGTGGTTTTTTTTATTTGATTTGTAGTAAATTAAATTGATTTTGTTTCTTCCCCAAGTTGAGCCTGTCTTTTGCCCATGACCATAAGTGGGGAGTAATCCCTCCCAGTCCTTGTCTCGACCCACAAGCCTGCCTTTGGATTTTCTCCTCATCCCAATGTGGCCAGGGGCGGGGGTGGGGGGTGAGTGAGCGGCTTCGTGGTGCTTTGTTACCGACTGAGCTGAAACCATGACACCTGCATATATGAATAAGCCCCTGGGGGCAATGCAGACCCCATCCCCACAGCCAAAATATCGCGTCTTAGTTTTACATGAGTTTCCCTTGAGGGTGAACATCCAAGAAGGGCAGGGAGCATGGCACAGCATGGGGCAACATTTGGACCACGAGCAGCACTAAACTCACCTTAATTAACCTTAATGTGCCCCAAGATGATATGGATGGAGATTTTGCTACCATCAACTACATAGCACTGGCCCTCGCTAGGGCAAGGGGAGAATTTCATCATCCTGAGGAGCTCTGAGCCATTCCCATCTTCCTTGCTTCCTTTTTTTATACTTTTGTTTTTGGCGTTTTTTGTGTATGGTGACTTGTCCCTACTGCGGGAAGAGTTCAACTCACGTTTTTCCGTACACATCGGTGCTGTGCTCCGGCCACTCCACCAGACACACCAGCCGGCCTGGCAGCTCCGCCATCACCGAGTAGTAACCCTGGGGAAAAGCCAGCAGGAAAGCCAGGAGCCAGATGATGCCAATGACCACCTTGGTGGCGGTGGCTGAGAGCCGAGGTTGCAGCGGGTGGATGATAGCCATGTACCTGCAAGGTGGGAAAAGGAGAAATCAAGGCTGGAAAGCCCCGATGTTGCAGCTTTTGGGGCTGTTTTAGGTCTCCTTTGCATGGGGGTCATACTTTTGACACCCTCTTAATGCATCCTGGCAGCGCCTCACTCCACACAATGCAAACAGCATCGAATGATCCCTTTATGGAGGATTCCCCAGCCAATGCTCTAATTCTCTTGCAGCATCTTACCCTCGAGATTTGAATCCCGTCTGAGAGACTCATTGACTTTTAACTGAAAAACAGCTTTGCTAACGCAACCAGCAACCAGCTGCTTCTGCAAAGACCAATTTGTACAGTCAGCCGCGATGCTGCTGTCTGGCAGCAGCCGCTTTGGCAGCGCCTGATAGTTTTGCACCCGCGCAAAATCATCTCTGTGGTAGAGAGATGCACAGTGCCAAGTGTTACAGGAGGAGAACCAAAAATAAGAGTGCTGGACTGGCGTGGGATGGGTGATGTGAGATGCCACCTATATCTGCCCAGCTCGTGAGCTCTTTCCCCAGAACATCAGTCATCATACGTGAGGAAAGCTCCAGTGGCGACAAGGCAGATTGAATTTATCCCTCCGCAAATCTAGTTTTGCAAAGCTGGCAGCAGACAGCAGCACTAGGAGGATTAAGTGAGAACGTNTTTTTCCCCCCCCCCCCCCTCAAGCTTTGGAAAGAGGAGAAACATTGCATCGCTCTGCATGAGTTATCGCCCCAGGCATTTGCGGCCTCCTCTATTTCTCCCTTCATCCTTTCTCCTTGCAGAGAATGAACAGTTTTTCCTTTTAATTTTTTCCTGGATGGAAAATACTCCCTGTGTCACATTTCTGGGTGGCCACTTGCAGGGGTAAAGACATAGGGATTAATATATAAATATGCCGGAGGTACTGCTGTCAGCTCTTCCTCTGCCCCAGGGTACCAAACCTTATTGCCTTTGGGCAGCTGAAAATCCACCAAGTCCACTTGATAATTATCCCTTGAAAATCTCCTCTGGCTGGTTGGTACCTGAAATCGAAGCTGGTTAGAAAGAGCCAAGGCAATGGGTGTTAGTGATGCTCTGGCGCAGCAGCTGGCAATGCACCAAGGTCTCCTGGTTTTTGCACCTACATTTCTCATTTTCGCCTTGTTGGACTGCGATGGGCTTCCCAGGACCCTGCAAGGGCTTGTCTCCTTCCTCTTCCTCTTCCTTTAAACACCTGGTGTTGGCTGAGGCCCTTGTTAGTGGGTTTGCTGAGCCAGATGAGGTTTGGGTGGGCTTTATTGTGGGGTTCAGAGTGGGTTACCCTGGCTTTACACTCCCAAGCAGCCAGAATTCAACATGCCCAAGTTTGCTGCTGGTGCTTGACCTGACAGTTCAAACTCAAGCATGCAAATGGTGGAAAACAAGAGCTTTCCACAAAAGTAGAGCCATGTCTGTTTAAATACTTGCCTAGAGACACATCTGAGGCTGAGCCCTCCAGAAAGCAAAGCCAGTGCTTGATTGAAACCAGCCAGAAATGCTTTTACATCTCTGACCTTGTTTCTGCCAGTGCATTTCGGAGGACTTTCCTCATTGGTTTAAAGCACTTTGCAGCTGCAGGAGCCCTCGTGGTTGATAAAACATCCAAATAATTGCCATAATGATGAACTAAACCCCAACCACATCACCTAGAGACCTTTCCAACTGCCATTGTCTTGTATGCAATGCTGTCTTGTGGTGGAAAGGAGACTGCAAACTTCATCTGACCACACTGGCATTGCAAGGACAGGGTCAGGGAGGCAGGAGGGAGCAAACTAGCGGTGCTTTGGGGAAGACTGGTCCCAAATCCTATTTTTCGGCAGTGATTCCCAATCCATTGCTCCTGAGAGACCTCTGAAATATTCCCTTGGGGATGCTCTGGGTTCAGCCGCCCGTCAGGTTTAAAAATGGGAATAATAACAGTTCTCCCAGACAGGGGCTCTGACAGGGAAGAAAAAAATGCAATAATAGGGTCTGGGCTGCTTGGAGGAGCTGGTATTACAGACCATAAAAATGCTGGAGATAGATGGAAATGTACAAACATCCTGAAAATAATTAGACCATTATTTCATATTATGATATTGTATAATTATATAGTAATTGTATCACTAAGCAGAAAATTGTCCTAACATTTTAATAACTGCTTCCTTTTTTTCTTTTCCTTTTTTTTTTCATCTTCCTTTGCTTGACAAGAACATTTGATGCAAAATCAAACCAGGGAGAGGGAGGGAGCAGAGAATATGGTTTTATGGCCGCCTTAGCTTGGATGACAGCCGCCGTCTTGCTTGTATTAGTGTGGAAAAGCATCAGTACAGGGAGAAAAGCAGCTTCTTTTGCCTTCTTCCAGCAGTGGGTCCATCGTGCTCAAATAACTCTCATTTCCTTGCAGACTGGTTGGATTTCCCATGTTTCTCTACCCAATAGGTTTGTGTGCATTGCTGTCTTTGAATTTTTGTTTTTGGGTGGTTTTTTTAGCCACTACTGGATCTTTTTCTGCCTCCAGAACACCAGTCCCAAAAAGCCACTTTGCTTCTTGCAATTCTGCTCAGTTTTGATGCAAACCCTCCCCTGTGGTGTGTTTCTACGGTGGGGTTTTGGATAACCTAAAATAAAACCTTCATTCCGAGCAAGCAAATGCAAAGCAGAAAAGTAACCCCGTGCTGCGGTGCCGTACTGCGGGTACCTCCAGGTTGTCTTCTCCCCTCCACGTCAGTTTGATTTCCCAGGCGAGGCTGCGGTAGCGGCTGCAGCCCAACCTCCATCAATCACTTCTCAGCAGGGAAGAAAAATGACACATCCATCATGACTTTGCCTTTCAGCAAAAAAAGTTTGCCCATCTATTTATTTTTTATTAATACCAACAAGTTTGCATTCAAATGGAAATGCAGAGTACAGGCACGGGATGCAGCTGCAATGCCCCAGCGTGTCTACAAGGCGCTGGCGGGTGTTTGGCCCTGTGTGTGGTTTTGCAGCACTGTGCACACAAGGCATCGATCAGAGCTTAAGTGCTGGGAAGCCACTACCCTCCTTGGCCTCGGCCACGCAGGTCCCGGCTGTGCCGGTGAGAAGCTGGCTCTTGAAAGCAAGGCTAATGAGTTTATTAGCTCATATTTCTCCTGGCAAAGTACCTCTGCGGTCCCACTCCTCCCATCTCCCTAAGACGCTGTATCCTATTAGAGAGATTTATTTTTTTCTCTGCCTTCCAAGAGGGCAGTTTTCCCATCCATAAAAAAATTGGGTGTTGTGGTTTGCTGGGGATGGTCGTTCGCGGGAGGTGAGGCAGAGGAGCATGTCCCCATGTAAGCACCCTGCCCTCGCTGCTGCGGTGGGTGACAAACCACCATGGGGTCTTCAGGTCCTAATTTGTCACAGAGAGTTGGGTCTTGGTTGAGAATTTAAGGGCAGATTTCCTGCGTTAGGGAAAGGTTTTGTTCCCTGTGAAGGCGGTGCACGGGGGTAGCACTGGGAATGGGGCCATTTGCCTGCAGAAAATTTCCCTGCCTGGGTTGGGAAGACTTAATGATACCTGTTCCTCAAAATAAAATGATCTGCAGTTGCTCTCCTTGCGGATGGTAGCGCTGCATTCCAGTGCAAACCATCGTTAAGGTTTGCAAGCTTAGGGCTGCTCAGCGCCTTGCAGGAGAGACCCCGTGCCCATGCAGTTGCATTTTCCTTGCACCTTTCCCACCATGTTTAATGTTTTAAATCCACCATGTTTAATGGGCTTGGTACTAAAGCACATGACTATGCCAGATGCTATTTGATGACGTTGGTAATGCCGTTTGCTGCTGTTTAAATATTTTATCGTGTTTTGGGGGGGTGTTACCGACAGTACAATAGCATTTGAGTACAACTTTGTACCAAGGTAGCTCCAAGTGTATCGGTTATTAAATAGATATTGTATTCGAGGCAGTGTAGCCATCTATTAATTGCATCTGGAAATCTGGAGTCTGCCTAGATAACTAACATTACACAATTGTTCCACCCTCATGGAGGTGAGATTAATATCATAGCAAAAATTTATGAAGCATCTTTCATCCCAGAGTTCCTTATCTGCTTCATTAAGTAATAAGGATACGACAGATAAGAGATGAGTAACCAAGAGGATGCAGAGTTTGTGCTGTGTGTTTTATTGCATAACGATTTCCCATCCTGAGCAAAGAGGGGTTTAATGCAGAGTCAGTCCCGGGGGAGTTTGCAACCAAGTCAGAGCAGAAGCCCTGGATTGACATGGGTCACATACCTTCACCATGGCTCCGGGTCCTTCCTACCCAAGAAATGAAAAGCTTCTCCATAGAGAAAAACCTGCCTTTTTGCTTTCCGTGAGGATTGCGTCACAACAGCGTGGATGCAAAAATACAGTCCCTCGAGCAGGTTTGCATAGCAAAGCTTGGCCTCATCATGCTGGCCTGAAATACGTTGTATCTGGATGATGGCAGAGGAGGCGAGCTGAGCCCTGCGTGCTTGAAACACGACGCTGGGGACGAAGGTGCCGCGAGCAGCTGCTTCCTCCTATTTATTGCTTTGACATAAAACAGTGATCATCCAAACTGAGGGATGGACAGCGCGCTCCTGCCCCAAGACCTGAGTGATGGTCAACTCTTGGCAAAGCGTCTTCATCAAGTAGGAGGCTGCAGGTTTCTCACCGGCATTTCCTCACAGCACCGACATGGCACAGCATCTTTCCTTTCTGAAAGCAGTGTGGTATTTCCTTTGAGCACAATCAAAAAGGACGTGTTACCCACCACCAAACAGTAACCTGAGTTACGCCAGCACCTTTGCAAACTCCCCTGCCTTCCTGCACAGCATCTCTTGCATTGCAAAACCCACAGGCGTGCTCGGTTTTAAAAGCCAAACACAGGCGAAACAGGATCAAACCCCAGTTTGTTGCAGCAGGCTGTTAAGGAGGTGTAGAGCTCCCTCCTGCATTCATTGCACTTGCCGACAGTGTCGGGGTGGGATGGGAGAGGAGGACTCAAAGCACAAGCCAGCCCCGCTGAGAGACTCTGCAGATGCTGTTACTTGAGGCACCTATATGACCTTATCAACCAATTAGTCCTGGCACTGGTTTGTAGCTGGAGAGTGAAGCGGGAGAACAAAAATTATATGAAATGCAGGGCTGGTGACCCACGAGACCTGGCGCACTTAGTGTATAGGCCATTGAGGAATTAAGAATAAATTAAGAAAGCCATCAAATAAACCAGATATCTCACTGGAGGCCCTCAAATTACTGCCGTGGCTTGTGCCAGCGCCCAGCTCGCAGATGAGCACCGTGATCACCTCAAAGGCTTGTCTAAAACCTGAGCCTCCTGTGTCTCCCAGCCACCAGACTGTTGCTAATTCATCTTAGTTCTGTATTTATTGCCATGGGGATTTTAAGCCCCTTCTTCTTTCCAAAGGCAAGGGGGAGAAAAAGATGTAACTTATTTTTTGACAGGCTGAATTCATATCTAGGGGCTATTGCGGGGGGATTTATTCCAGTTAATACCCATCAGATCAGAGACTACTGCTGGGAGCAGGGGCATAAACCAGCCTTGATGAGTGACCCCTTACTAAGGCGTTCCCTTGTCCATCCCCATCCTCCTGCTTTCTAACCCCAGCTGGGAAATCAGTGCTTCCAGCCAGCTCTGTGCTGGGTATCCAGCAGCTTTATAGGGTTTTTGCTGTGTTCAGTGATGCTTGATTTTTCAGGAATGCAGAAAGCTGCTTTGGTTAGTGCTAGCTGGTGCGTAGGCAATTCTGGCCCTAAACCCCGGGCTCCTTTCGCTCCCCCCTTCCTCTTCCATCTTCCAAATTACATCCCAGCAGAGCAAGATTACACAGCACCAGGCGCAGATCAAAGTCCTACTCTGCAAACCCCAGAAGTGCATTAAGTCAAGAGTAAAAAAAACCCTGGTGCTATATTAGGGTGTAAATGACTAATTAATCTGTCTGTGCACTGATGTAATTTGTCCTCTCCGGAGGGTTTCTTTCTGCAGTAATCACCTCTCGGGGAAAGCATGGGGTCGCTGAGCTGGCAAATATGTTCCTGATATTCAGCTGGTTCATCCAACCTGGGAGTTCAAGCTTGCAAGCAGTAAATAATTTTCTGAGCTGTTTTTTCTGCTGCAAATAATATGGGGTTGGGGAGATATTAACAGGTCTTAGCTGCACACTAGCAATTTTAGGAGCTGTGGTGGTGCATGAAGGTTCACAGATTTGATGTTTGTTCTGCAGCTCCTGCTAGCAAATTGATGGATCTTAAGACACCTAATATAATTTGATAACCCATTTGGAAATAAAAGGAATATAAATAAGATCCCAGTTGGATTGCCCAGCCCTGCATGCTGGTCTGGCAGCGTTGGTGCTGGTGGAGGTCGGAGAGGAGGCTCTTTTAATGAGCAAAAGCAGCAAGTTGGTCTAGGAGTTGCAGGAGGTTAGTCCCACCGTATGTAATTTTTATAGCTGCTTTAGAGCAGAGGACACTGCAGAAAAAGGGAAATCGCTTTGTATTAAATAGCACAAGTGCTGCACAGTCTGTCTTCCCCCTGAGTTCATGGCAGGGCTCTCACCCTTCTCATCAGGATTTGTTCAGTCTGCAGTGTTTTCGGCGTAGCTCACTTAAAAGTTTTGAGATCAGAGATGATTTTTTTCTGATTCTGCAAGTAATCTGGGATCTTCACCTTTGGCAGCATTCCCAGTTGTCCATCATCACAGAAACTCATTCCTCCATCAGAAGTTTGCTAACGGTGCGGGTGAGTGGTGGTGCTCAGAGATGAATCCGGGTCCCAAGGAGAGAGAAAACGGCAACAGTTTATCTAATGATGCTCCATCCCATGTACCATAGATACTGCAACTTAGGGATGTCCAGAGTTGGGTTTTTTTTCCTCTAAGTGTGGCTGTGAATTAGCTTGGACTCACCATGGGCACTGCTGGGCTCTCACTTTTCCTGGAAGATTGTTAAATTCACAGGGAGAGTTGGAAGCCAGAAAGAGATATATGATGTGCTCTGGCACTGAAATGCCTGAAAACAAAGGACATGGCAAATTTTATAGTGCCAAAGCGAGCTGTTTGGCCCCCACTTCTGCAGGATGCTGAGCAGACTTTACCAGCTGCCAGCCTTGACTCCTGAATTTCCTGCTATTGTTGCAGGGTTCAGAATAACACTCACTGTAGGATTAACTTCTTTTTTATTCAGAGTGGTTGTGCCCAGGCTGAAATAGGTCCTGGTGAAAGAGCAGATCGTCTAGCTTCAAGCAAAAGCCTTTTTTTCTTGCACAAACCCATGGCGGGTCCTGCAAAAAAAGCCATTGGGAGAATCAAACCCACTTCCCTGCTTGTTCTCTCAACGACTCTGTTACGGCTGTGCCGAGTCTTTCCGAGGCAGTTTTGTATCCTCTGGCGAGGATGTTCTGGAAATTGCTTGCAGAAAGCACAAGCAGAGATGATTTAGGGGAGCAATCTGCAGACTGACGCTCCTCCGAGCCTTCAGACTCCGTATCCAACTGCTCTGCTAGATGGCTTAATACACTTTGGGAACACGAGGCACATTCAATTCTGCTTTCCTAGTTTTTGATGAAAGTCAGAACTGCAGTCATGTTTGATTTCAGATATGTCCTGGCTGTGAATATAACACATTTTGCTGAGCCTACCTGGCTCTGCTGCTCCAAATTCAGGTGCTTGCTTTGCTTGTTCTCACACAGCTTTTTGCTGCTTGCCAGGACAAATTCTTCCCTTTTAGGTTCCTGGAACAAGTTCCTGCATTTCGTGCATTTAAGTTACTGTTGTCAGGTCTCAGACCCAAAAAACCAAGCAATTTTCCAGCGCTTGGAGATGGTGTTGCGTGCTGCTTGCCTGGAGGGGGCAAAGGATGGGCTTTGCTGCCTTCACCTTCCCACTTTCCCACCTGCCTGGAAATTTGGGGCCAAGAAATGCAGCAGATAGCTCTGTACAGGAGGTACATGCACACCAAGGCTGCAGCTTCTTTCGGGTCCTTTTGGTGGGTGAGCCAAGCCTGCACGCATGGGTTTTGCAGCCCAGTCATGGGAAAACCAAGCTTTTGTTAAGGGTTTGCAGATGGAAAAAGAAAGCTGGAAATGCCAATTCCCCCGCCAAAATTCAGCCCCAGGCTCCCAGACGTGCCTTTGCTCCCCATTTTACACATGCTCCTCCAGCTTCCCCTGGCAGATTTGCTTTTCTGGTTATTCCAGGGTGTGGACCGAAGGCTAAAACCCAAACTATTAAAAAAAAAAAAAAAAAATCTTTCTTATTCACCCTAACCTGAAAGGGGCTTTGCTGGCTGATCCCCAACATCCTCGACATGCAGATACTCCTGAAACAGTCAGCAACACTACCAGGTAGGAACAGAGCCACATTCATAGTATTCTTCTTTTTATTTATTATTATTGCCTTAATTCTCCTCACATCTCCAGTATGAGAGCTTAGCTATGTCTGATTGATTTTGGGGAGAGGGTCTTGTAACCGCTCCAGAGGGAAACAAAACCTGAGCTGGTTTTTAACAACTAGAGAGCATCATCCATCTCAAGCTCTGTGTCCCAAGCTGTCAGTGCGTGAGTTGTGGCAGCAGTATAATTTCTCATAGGGAAATATCCGTGCCAGTTTGTACAGCACTTAGACATCAGCTCAAAATGTGCTGGCATACAGCAATGCAAATCTCCCCCCCTTCGCCTGTATCCCCAGCCAAAATGTCTTTTACTCCCTGGGAAGAAGGACTAAAAAGAGGCGTTGCAGAGCTGAGCCGTGTTCGGGAAATATGTTGCGTTGGAAAAATCTGTTGCGCTTGAAACGCCGGTACTCAAGAAGGAATTGCAAAGCTGTTTGAGAGCCTTGATTTATCTCTAGCGCTGGTGTGAAAATGCCATCAAATGAAAGATTTCTCAAGAGGGGGAGAGAAGAGAGGGGAGCTGAATACTGGGGATGCTTGGTGCATAGTGTTTTGTGTCCCTCGACCCCTGTTGCATCCCTCTGCGGTGACAAAGGCAGCATCCCCCGTGCCATCACACCCTGCCGAGCGCTGTCTGAACTTTTGATAGCGGCAAAATGCAAGTGGGATCTCACTCTGCTGGCAGTCCCCAGCCATCGGGCAGCGCTGGCAGAAACCAGGCAGTGAAAAAAAACCCCAACCAACTAAGCTGTGCTGGATTCGGCCAAATGAGGGAAATCCTTGGCACCTACCACTCCCCCTTGATCCCCACTAATAAAATCAAGGTGGGTTTGCTTGGGGCGACACACTGGAACGCAACATGACAACACACACCCGCTGAGTCAAGATGCCTTTCCCGAGCCTGAGCTTCTCTCCAAGGCTCCTGGGTTCCCAACCCAGATCAGGAGACACGAAACAGCTCCTGCAGCACAGCCAAAGCACGTCCGACACAGGCGTGTATTTTATGTCATGAGGTGATGCCATTTTGTGCTAAATATCAAGCTTACTTTTAAATGAGGAGGTTGGGAAAAGAATGGACGGCTCTGCAGAGGACTTGGGAAGGGAAAGGACAGCGATGCTACAATGTACACCCAAGACACACTACTGACATGCAATGGGGGTTACAAAGCCTTTTCTCGAGCTCCTTTCGCAGAGCTGACAAAGAAGCCACCTGCAACCAGGGCAGGGAGAGGGATTATTTCCAACGCTCTTTTACCAAAATGAGCTTTATTTTAATTGCAGTGTTCTCCCATAACCGGAGTTCAGACAGAGCTGAGCACAGCACCCAGGTGGAGGCAGACCTGGGTGCCAGGGAGGGTTTGGGGTTTGATGCTCAGAACTCACCTGTCCAGGGCGATGGCCGTCATGGAGTAGATGCTGGCAAAGACGGCAGCGATGGGGAAGAAGTTGTGAAACTTGCAATAGAGCAGTCCATAGTACCACTCGTTGTGGATGGCATAGGTGAAGTTCACCACCGTGTTGAATGCGGACATGGAAGCTTCGGCAAAAGCCAGGTTCACCAAGAAGTAGTTGGTGACGGTGCGCATCCTCTTGTGAGCCAGGATGATCCACATCACCACCACATTCCCCACCACCGACACCACCACGATGAGGGCGTAGGCGACAGCCCACAGGGCCACTTGCCACGGGGGCTGCACAAACTGGTTCGTGAAGGACTCGTTCAGGGAGCCGTTGAACAGCCACCAGTGCTCCAGCTCTGCTTCCAGCGGCAGCGTGTTATCCATCGTGCCACGATGCAGCCAGACCAGGCCCACGGGTGCTTTGGGGCGCAGGTCCTTCCTGGTTTAGGGTGCAGCAGGACCAGGGTGCTCGGATGCTTTGGGGTGCAAGTCCCTCCTGGTTAGGGCACAGCAGGATCAGGGTACAACAAGTTTGGGGGACACAGCTAGTGTGGGCTGCAGCTCCCTCTTGGTTCACAGTGCAGCCATTTTGGGGGGCATGGCCAGTTCAGGGCATAGGTACCTCCCAGTTCACAGGACAGCTGGTTTAGGGTGCACAGCTCTTTCAGGGAATAGGTCTCTCCTGCTTGAGGGTGCAGCCACTTTGGGGTATAGGACCCTTCTGGTTCAGGGTGCAGTTGGTTTGGGGTGCTTGGCTAGTTCGGGCTGCAGGTCCCTCCTCTCTCTGGGTGCAGCTGGAGCAGGGTGCCCGGTCATGTCAAGGCACACCACTGGTTTGGGGCACGGGTCCCTCCTGGTTTGAGCACAGCTGGGCTGGGATGCACGGCTGGTTCGGGGCCTGGGTCCCTCCGGGCTTGGCTGCAGCTGCACCGGGGTGCAGGTCCCTGCCAGTTCAGGACCAGAGAGGGATGTGGGTCCTTCCCAGTTCAGGACCGGAGCGGGATGCGGGTTTCTCCTGGTTCAGGACTGGGGTGGGATGCCGCCTGTGGGTTCCTCGCGGTTGAAGACCAGAGCAGGATGCGGATCCTTCTCGGTTCAGGACCGGAGCAGGATGTGGGTCCCTCCTGGTTCGGGTGCAGCCGGATCGGGATGTGGGTCCCTCTCAGTTGAGGACTGGAGCAGGATGCGGGTCCCTCCCCGTTCAGGACCGGAGCGGGATGCGGGATGTGGGATGCCGGTGCCTCCCAGTTCCGGACTGGAGTGGGCTGCACACTGCGGGTTCCTCCCGGTTGAGGACTGGAGCGGGATGTGGGTCCCTCTCGGTTCAGGACCGGAGCAGGATGCGGGTCCCTCCCAGTTAAGGGTGCAGCCGGAGCGGGATGCGGGTCCCTCTCGGTTTAGGACTGGAGCAGGGTGCGGGTCCCTCCCCGTTCAGACCAGAGCGGGATGCGGGATGTGGGATGCCGGTGCCTCTCAGTTCAGGACCGGAGCGGGCTGCAGGCTGCGGGTTCCTCCCAGTCGAGGACCGGAGCCGGCTGCGGTTCCCTCCCGGTTGAGGACTGGTTCGGGATGTGGATTCTTCCCCGTTCAGGACCCGAGCAGGATGCGGGCTGCGGTCCCCTCCCGGTTGAGGACCGGTTCGGGATGCGGATCCCTCCCGGTTCGGGGTGCCGCCGGACCGGGATGCGGGTCGCTCCCGGCCCAGGACCACGGAGGGCTCCAGGGCGCAGCCGGTACCGCGGAGCCGGCTGCGGCGGGCGAGGCACGACCGGGCCTTTTCTAAGCAGCGCAGGCGGTGCCAGCGAGCAGTGGGCAGAGCCGGCCCAGAGAGCCCTCCCCCGGCCCCCCCCGCTCCCCTCCGCCCTACGCGGGGGGGTCTGCTGGGCCCTGGAGCTGCACACACACACACACACACACACACCCGCTCCTTGCTGCTCCCCGCGGCGCAGAGCTGCCCTTCCCAGCGGGCAGGAGCCCCCGGGATTGCCCGTACCCCCCCATTTTCCCACCTCCTCCTCCCCTCTCCAACCTTTTTGCCCTCAAAATCTTCCTGTGCTTTGCATCCTTCTTGGGGTCTGGTGGGCGTCTGGGCCAAACATGCTCTAAAAAGTCACCGGGAGTTTAAAACATGCTGATAATTGTAAAGCTTCTATATTTTCTATATTATAAAGCTTTCCAATATAACAATCATGGGATTTCTCCAACTGGCGTTACGTTGTGGTCAGCAAGTGTTCATCCCCGATGAACAAAGCAAATGTTTGACTTCTGGAAGAAGGAAAAGGTCTTCCCGCTCCGATGCAACCGGCTTCGTACCACTGCAAACAGGATGTTTCATTTAGTGCCCCTTTGCTCATAAAGCAAACATGGCTCCCATTGGGCTGGCAAAACCTTCTCCGCGAAAGAATCTTTTCTTCCATGAATAAGCTGTTGGAATCTAATTAAACTGCAAACAGAGATTCTCACCTTCCTACAGTCCGGGTTTATAATATCCACCAGACAGAGGTGATTTTAACTTACTCCTCCAGTGCTATGTTATTGCCAAGTGTGGGCAACAAAATGACAACTGTGTTGTTGCCTGCCAGGAGAGCTGGTTTTCCCTTGGGGTGCACCAATGAAGAGGAAAATCACCTTGGAAAGCTGAGCGCGTCCCGCTGGTTTGCTAAAGGATGCTCCTAAGTTGAGTTCTTGGGATGCAGCCTCCCAAATGGGTGGAAGAGGAACACTGAGCTGGAGGAACCACTCCCAGGTAAAGCTGTGGCTCCCTGAAAACTGGGAGAAAATCAGATTGGAATTGCACAGCTGAGCGTCGTGGAAGGAGGATGCTCAGGTCTTATGCAAGAGCAAGTGCTTAGGGAAGCCTGAGGGACTGAAAATCTTGAGTTCCCAGTGCCAGGTCAGTTGTTGAAGTGAGACTGAGTTTTTTAACCCTAGGATGGATGAAGGAGGAGATATATTCAACCAGGGCCTCCGCGTTTCCAGCATCCCTGGGAGCAGGAGCTGCCTGGGTGATCGCAGAGGGGTCCAGGCCTGTCGCTGAGCTCTCTTCCTGCATCTGGATGCTCCTGGACCACTCGATGGCAGCATTGCTTAAAAATGCGGGAGGAGGAATAGGAGAACAGCCTGCTGGGGCTGGGGAAGGCTCCCTGGTGATGGTATTTCCAATTCCTCCCCCCACCAGACTGTTTTGGGGCTTTGCTATAAATTTGGCGAACGGTAAACCCCAAAGGAGGGGATGCCGTGGCAGGTGGGGACAATGTTAGCAGCCATCTCAGACCACTCCAGCAAATCCTTTCCCACCCCAAAAAACCCTTTCCCGCTCCCTCCATCCCCAAATTGCTTCAAGCTCGTAGCATCAGCCCAAGGACTGCTGCAGGGCTGAGAGACAGCACCTCCCTGCCTCCTGCCTCAGTTTCCCCATTAGGAATCAGGGGGCAATGCCTTTGCACGCTCCTGTTGAAAAGAACCGGCTCTTTTTTTTTTTTCCTGTGCTGCTGCCGTGCAAGGAATTGAAATGCAGCCTGAACTCTGGACCAAAGCAGGCTCTGGAAGGGGCATGTGTGTATTGGCATGTTCAGGCCACTGAGTGTTGGGTAGTCTGCGGGGGATTTCACCCAAAGGATATGTTTTCTTTTGCTTGGAAGAGATTGCATTAAAAGGAAAAAAAAAAAATCAATTCTAGGACAGAAACCTGCGTGAGGGAGAACAGATGTATTTATTGCTCAGCAAAACCAAACAGATTAGTGCAAGCTTTTGACAACTAATTAATACTTGCAGGTCCCCGTGAAGATGCCAGTGCTATTCTGGGTGTGAATGCACTGGGCTATTTCAGCAAGCCCCCTCCTTCCTTTCCCTGGGGATGCTTGTATACCTTCATGTATATCATCAGCCCTTTCAGAGCACAGAGAACGGCTTTGTAACTGGCAGCTGGAGAAAACCTTGCCTTTTCCTGTTGTGTTTTCCAGAAGGACAGGAACCTCTTATGGAGAATCCCCTGGGGCCAGTGCGGTTGTCTGGGAGGAAAAACTGGCCTTGTCCTTCAGGGAACCATCAGAGATGGTGTTTCTCCAGCTTCGGAGGTTTCGGCTCCTCCATCCACCCTAGCCAGGGGGTTGGAGCCCGACTCCCCATTGCAAACAGTCAGGTGTGAGCAACACCAGAAACAGGTTCAAGATTTGCAACCTCCCCAAAACGTGGCTGCAGGTCCTAAACAACAAATATCCCTTGCAAGCTGCCAGAAGAGGTGCTTGCATGGCTTTTTGCTTGGGTAGAATAAGTGCAGGTGGATCAAGCTGTGCTTTAAATTTGGGGTATGGCACCAGTGGGGGACAGCAGCTTGCACCCAGCAAGACAATAACGTCTTTTCCTAAAACAGCTGGATCCAGAAAGGAACATCTGCTCTGGTGTATCCCACAAGCAGAGCAGGGAAGCAGCTTGTCCTCATGCCCCTGGGCACACAGAAGGGACAGCAAGGAGCCACACAAGCTGTTTTCCACAGCACTGAGCAGCACTTGGATGCTTAGCTGTCTACCAGCAGAAATAACTCACTTTACCAAGTTGCTCCTCATGATTAATTTAGAAATCATACAGTCTAAAAGCCCCAGAAACAATCTGCCTCCTGCAAGATGGGTTGCACAAGCATGTGTGCTAGTACACACTTCTCCAGGCTCCCCACCTTCCCCGTACTGTTGCCTTGGCTTTAAATTGAGCACAGCTGAGCTCTGCTTTGGGGGTTATATTTTGCAGCTGGTTGGTGTTTCCCAAGTAGGGGTGGTTTGTTAATTAATGAGTGCTCATGCTGTTCCCAGGTAGCTTTATGCTCTAGGTCTTTGTGCTTTGGAGACTCCAAAGCAGGGTGGATGGAGGTTGTGTGGTTCTAAACTGTGGTGTCTTTGCTAAATGTAAGTTTGTTTTATGTTTCTTAGCAGGAGATGGGTGAAGTCTCCTTATCTGGAGCGGTGTAAGATGGGGTTTATTTCCCTGGGGAGGAAGCCTGCCCTGTGCAAGGGGTGCTGGGTGGTGAAGATCCTCTGCTTAGGGCAGTGCTGCAGTGGTACGAAATCTTTTGCAAAGTGCTTTAGAGCAGGTTTGTTTTTTTTTTCTTTAAATTTCTTGATCTTGCAGAAGGAGTGTGTGAAATGGTGTCCTTAGAAATGAGGTTTTTGAGGATGTTTTGGTTGATTGGGTGCTCTGTAAGTCACCCCCTGCACCAGCAAGAGCTATGTTGTGTGGTGGCAATCAGCAATGTAACTCTTAGGCTGGTGAGTAACGGAGTACTTGCTGTGTGTATGCTGGTGCAGACTTTTGTAGCTTCCTAGGCTAAGGGAGCTCTTAAGTATGGATTTAAACTTGTGTGTGAGCTAAAAAGTGCCTAAAATTGTTCCATTGCAGTGTCCCTGTTGCAATAGAGTCCTTGTGCCACTGCAGCAGCTCTGGGCTGTAGAAACAAGACAAGAGGGAGGATAAACTGTGGGGTTTCTTGCAGCTCTGCATCACTGTGGAACCCTGAAGCTGTAGTT
Source organism: Pandion haliaetus (assembly GCA_013401275.1). NCBI lineage: Eukaryota > Metazoa > Chordata > Aves > Accipitriformes > Pandionidae > Pandion > Pandion haliaetus. Next base: position 105,508 of record VYZV01001468.1, on the reverse strand, counting down.
AGTGATGGGCAAAATCCCAAGAATCATGCTAGGGATTTGTATAGCTGCCAAATCGCAGCCTTGATAGGTGTAGTGATGGGGGACCTGCTAGCAGAGAGTTGTGAATTTGGGGGGATGTGGTTTAGTAAGAAAAAGTACTGGGGGTCCCAAGGTCTACCCCAGGTTAAGTGACTTGGGGTGGGGTTTTAAAATCCTGCCTTATAATTAAGCCAACCTGCTGATACTGCTGTGGCTCCAGAGCTGCCTGGGGTGGTAATGAGCCATGCAGTGCTGCTGGAGAAGTCCTCGGTTCTGGAGTGAGAGGAGAAATAACTGGGATTATACAAAAAAACAAACAAAAAAAGCAAGACCTCCACTAGCAAAATAAAATATTTGGTTTGTTTGCTGCTATTGCAATATGTGACACCAAAATAAGTAGGGGAAGGAAAATGCTGATCCAGGAGGGACTGATCACAGGTTCCTGAAGGAGCCATCCCAAACTTCTAGTGATGGGTTTGATTTAGCACCTGGCTGTGAATGCTGAAATATATTTTGCCTGGGTGTGGGCTGCTGAGCAGCCCTCTCCTGGCTGTAAGCAATTGTTTGCTGATTTAATCCAGCTTGTGCTAGTTTTGCTGTTTACTTAAATGCAGGTTCTCACCAGCAACACTTGGCCCAAAGTGTTTCCTGCTGAAATTTCTTTTCAATTTAGCTTCTCGCCTCCTGGAAAGACACCTCTGGGTTCATTGCAGGGTTTACTCCTCTCCATCCTCTCATTTGCTTTCTTTATTCTCCATGTCAGGTAGAAGAAGGCTCAAACCTAGGCTTAGCTTTAACTATTATTTTAGGCTTGGTGTGCCCAACCTAAGCAAATGCTTTGGATGCATGGGTAACCCATCTTTGTGCTCTTCAAAAGTCTTTGTGGAAGTTTAAAAGCCCATTCCCCTGCCCCAAGCAAAATGTCTCGGCTTTGAACTTCAGGGCTGGCAGCACAGCAGTTTGGGGGTCTGCAGGGCTTTGACTGTGGGCAGGATATAGGGTGTAAAAAATTTAGCCTGTACCCAGGGGTAGCTGCTACTTGCCCTGCCTCAAATGTCCTGGCTCATTTTTTAAGCCTAACTGCCTAACAGTCATGACTAGGGGATGAGCCTGGACCAGCCGTGATCTCTTGCAAGAAGGGCTGACGGAGGGGCAGTTTGCTATGGAAATGGCAGTTTTGTCTCTTAGCGGTGAGCTGCAGAGAGGAATCCAAAGGACTGGGAGAGGGAAGGGTTGCTCCTTGACTCTCTCTGTTAGCTGGTGACACTGCTTGATGGGGCGGAGGGGAAGGTTAATGGGATCAAAAATAGCCTGTGTGCCGGTTTAAGGAGTGAAGACAGTGGAACTGGTGTTGCTTTGGCAGATGCCCAAGCATGCGGGGACTGGCCAGCCTCCTCCTGGGTCTTTTGTCGCAAATAGAAAGACCAATTCCCAATGGAAAGGAGCAGCGGAGCCAGTGTTTGCATTGTTCTGAGTGCCGGGCTCGTCCAGGCAGCTTGTCCTTTTCCCTAGCAGCTTGATCCTTAATTTCTTGCTCCTTTTTTGGAGCCTCCTGCTGCTTTTTGACACATCTTCAGCCTAAAATCGCTGAAGCCTGGTGCAGGTGTCCTAGCAATGCTCCCAGCCTTGTAAGGGGAGGCTGGTGGTAAAGCAAAGCATGCAAAACCTGGCTCTAGGCACCCCAGAGCAGACCTGGCTTGGAGGTGTGTTTCAGTCCTATGGCAGATGTGTTTCCTTCTCTTTCTCCCCAAAAAACATCTTTTGGGAACTGATAGGTTTGGGCTTGTCCCGCCTCTGTGTTGTTCCACTTGAAATGTGGATTTGGCTTTGCCTCTCCAGCTGGGTGCAGCCCTGGGAAATGGCCTGCAGTGATGGGGGTTGTAAACATGGGGGTTTCAGCTTTAGTCTTTGTCACAGGACTGACCAGCCACCACAGCTGTGACATGGAGAGGTGAGGAGCCTTGGGTGACCGATGGAGTAGATGAAACCAGACTTGGTGTCTTCTGACTGTGCTGTCTCGGGGCTCTTCATGGTTGCCTTCCTCTTAGATGTTTTCCCATGGCATTGGATTCTGGTTGCTCTTGGTTTTGCATCTGAAAGCTGAGAACTGCAGGCTTTCTGGATGACTTAAAGCCATGTGTTTTCTCACCTCTTCCTCCCCTTCCACCCAGGTTTCCATTATGAGGCCAACCTCAAATGCAGTACAGGGGTAGCTTCTCTAGGTTTGCTGCTTCAGAAGGATGTGGCACCTTTTCTACGGGAAAAGGGGCCTTTCTAAGGGGCCTTGAAGGACCCATTTGGATATATGTCATTAGATGGATGGGCTGAATGATGATGTAATTGATGGTGTCCAGCTCCAAGGAAGTTGTTTCCTGCTCTTCCTTGCGAGAATCGCAAACCATTTGGGTGGGAAAGGCTCTGGAAGTCTCAAAGCTGGGCTGCTTAGTTGAGCTTGCTCAGATCCATGTCTCTGTGGCTTTGAGCATCTCCAAGGTTGGCAGTTCCCCACTGCTCTGGGTCCCTGGTTGAGCACCTTCATGCTATTGGGCCTGGGAAAATTAACCATATCCCATTGGACTTTCCAACTTTGCAACTGAGCTACCTGCCAGCTTATCGTGATGCCCAAGGGTTGCTTCTGGGCTGGGAAATACGTGCAGCAGCCCTTTGCCAGCTCACAGTGCTGTGTTTTAGCAGGAAACCTGCCTGCAAGGCTTTGAAGCAGGTCATAGGGATGAAGGGCTCAGCCAGAGACTGGCAGTTTGCATGGGGAGAGGGAAATTGAGGGGGGGAAGGCTTTTTTTCCCTAGTTGGAAGTGGTAACAGCAGCACCTATCCCAATGCCAGGGAGCGAGGGTGGCAGAAGGATGTCACTTGAGAGCAAATGCTTGCAAATACTAAATAAAAATAGTTCAATGCAAGTTTTGTGGCTCGCTAGTAGCTTGGCTCTGATGACTCTTGTAAACTGGGTGAATTTAACAGCAGGCTTGTAAAGTGTATTAATACTTCATGTCTGGGGGCTGGTGAGCCCTGGCAAACTTCATCCAGATGATGGTTGCGGAGGAATTTGTTTTGCAAATGCCTCTTGCAGCTCCAGTTATTGCTTGCCATGTAAAAAGACAGCACCACTGCTATCTTCATGATATTTGTGGTTACAAATGATCATCTCCTCCAGTAAAATCTGCTTTGCTAGCTCTCCCTAGTTGTCAATGAAATAATGAGCTGGGCCCAAGACCAAGCAGTAGCTAATTAAACTATTTTCAATTCCCAGAACTTCTTAATTCATCCTCTTTGCAAGGATGCAATATTAAGTAAGATTCAGATCGGCTTTTGCCAGAGGACTCGTGAGAGAGATACTTCCTCACCAAAGGCTATTTCCACAAGAAACTTCAACCTTCTGACCCCAGGGGCCGGAGAGAGAGAGCTGTGCAAATAAAAGCAGCAAGAGATGCTTTTAGCTGAGGGATACAACTCTTTCTTGTGGCCTTTTTGTATGCAAACCACTGACTCTTGTTTTAATAGCTTTTTTTGTGTGTGTGTGGTTTAATTGGCTGGTATTGTTCTACCCCAAAAATAACTGCAAAAAGCCCTTCTTCCACAGATCCATTGCCCACATGTATTTTGTTTCCAGCTCGCTTGCCTGGCTGGTATTTCTCGCCATTATTTCGAGGTGGAAATACTGAAGCTGCTAGGAAACAATCTTTCTGGAGATAAAGTGGGGTTTTTATGTCGAGCTGTTAGGAAAGGGATGTTTTCTGTGTACATCCTCAGCCTGGGGATGTGCATGGGAAAGATGCTGTCCTGAAATTAAGACTAAACATTCTCAAAAGAAATGCTGGGGCTCAAGGAACACCAGAGCTTTGGGTGGGCTTGTGTTATGGACCCTCTAACTGCAAAGCTGATGGGGCTGGACAGGTAGCCTGGTGCTATCATGAATTTGGAGTAGACCAGTAGGAAAATGTACATGTGGATTGGAAAGCTCTTCTCTCCAGCTGAGCCTTAAGTGGATAAATTGTAAAGAAATCTTGCCCAAAGTGTTTTAGCATGAGCTAAACTGCATCTTGCTCTCTAGCTGCTTCCAAAAAAAAAGTGGTTAATCTATTTTAGCTGTGGTTGTTTCCTTCTTTTCCCCCTCCCAAAATGCAATTTGTGCTGATGGCCATAAATAACTCCAGCCTGAAATTTGGTTGAGATTGTATAAGCAAGCTAGGGGTGTGTGGGCCAAATTGAATGAGAGGTGAGCAATCGGTTTGAGTATGAAAACTCTTGTGTTACAGCTCCAAAGTCAATAAAAGAGGGAAAGAGGAATAATTCTTGACGGCAGCTGATGGGGAGAGAGGAATTAGCGCTTGAACTGGTGATATGAAAAGGTGAGGAGCCACCGCAGGGCAGAAGTGTGTCTCGAGGAGGAAAATCAAATGGACTCTTGGTACTGGAAACTAAATTGTGGGGGGTTTCTTTCTTTCTTTCTTTCTTTCTTTTTTTTTTCCCTTTTCAAAGTCACTTCTTGGAAGACATAAGAGAATTGAGGTGATGCTCTGAAGGCAGAAGGGTCTGGTGCAGTAAATGAATTAAGGAAGAAGGGTATGCAGCTTGTACCAGTGTTTGCTGCTATTTAATTAAAGGTACAAATTAGTGCTCAGGAGCTAGGGGGGACAGGTCTGCTCCTGATGCTCTACAGCTGCTTGTTTCTGGCATGTAAAGCCATGTGCACCATTGTCTCCACGTTGACTGCCTTGATTATTTACTATTTTGTGCTGAGAGCCAGGAGGAGATGCTTTTGGAGTACAAAGTTTCATTCAGTGGCCAAATAAGTGCATGATGTCTGTGGATGTGGGGGATTTGGGATGAAAAGGGTTGAGGATTGCTCGGTGGCATGGAGTGCGCGAGATGCTGCTCTTGGTGTGTTCCTGCAGGCTTTGCTGTTATTGCTGTTGCTTGCTGAGGCTTTTTTTT
>VYZV01001468.1:73983-94537 GCA_013401275.1 Pandion haliaetus | reverse complement strand
CCTGTCTTTTGCCCGTGACCATAAGTGGGGAGTGATCCCTCCCAGTCCTTGTCTCGACCCACGAGCCTGCCTTTGGATTTTCTCCTCATCCCAACGTGGGGAGGGGGTGGGGAGTGAGCGAGCGGCTGCGTGGTGCTTTGTTACTGGCTGGGCTGAAACCAAAACCACGACAGGCATACAGAGATTTTGGGGTCTGCAGGTAAAGTCTGGCTTATTTGATGTATAAGCATTTCATGTTTGCAACTTGTACCAAAATATATCTGTCCTACTTGTGGCCAGGCATTGTGGTTTAACCCCAGCCAGCAACTAAGCACCACAGCTGCTAGCTCACTTCTCCCCCATCCAGTGGGATGGGGGAGAGAAATGGGAGAAAAAAAAAAAAAGAAAAACTTGTGGGTTGAGATAAGAACAGTTTAATAGGACAGAAAGGAAGAAAATAATAATGATGATAATAAAATGACAACAATAATAATAAAAAAGATTGGAATATACAAAACAAGTGATGCACAATGCAATTGTTCACCACTCACTGACCCATGCCCAGTTAGTTTCTGAGCAGCGATCCACACCGCCCAGGCCAACTCCCCCAGTTTATACACTGGGCATGACACCACATGGTATGGAATACCCCTTTGACCAGTTTGGGTGAGCTGCCCTGGCTGTGTCCCCTCCCAACTTCTTGTTCCCCTCCAGCCTTCTTGCTGGCTGGGCATGAGAAGCTGAAAAATCCTTGACTTGGTATAAACGCTACCTAGCAACAACTGAAGACACCAGTGTGTTATCAGCATTATTCTCATACTGAACCCAAAACATAACACTATACCAGCTACTAGAAAGAAAATTAACTCTATCCCAGCCAAAACCAGGACTCCAGGCTTGTTTTCTACCATGAGATGATGGCTTTTCTCTCCCTGGTGTGGTTGAGCAGGGTGTTTAATGCTGCAGTTACAGAGGGTTAAGGTTGCTTTCTGTGCGGCTCGGACTGAAGTTTTGGCTTTTGGCTCTTTAGGACAACTTGGCAAAGGGACTGGCTTTTTCACTATTAATTGTTCTTACTTTTGGTGGCTTCAGATGCTCCTCCAAGGTGTGTTGAAGGATGTAGGGCTGGCTACAAGTGGGAACTGAAGCTGGGAAGATTCTGTAGTGGGAGGTGATGGGATTTTCTACACTTGTGTTCTGTGATGGCCTGAGGCATAAAAGCTTTTAAATCCACCTAAGGAACATGTTTTTGGAGGAGAATAGTCAGCAATGGGTTTATTTCAGCCGTTGCATGGTTCTACTTTTGTTCTGAAGCTCCATAATGATTAATACCCGGTTCAGATCTGGTTTTCCCTGCTCTCCATCCTTATGGCTGAATTAACATCATCACTGTTGCATCCAAGACGTGAGGCTCAGCTCCAGAGTGTGGAAAAGACTAAAAGACTCTCTTTAAGCTGTGGAAGGGGCACTTCTGCTTCTAGGTCTCAAATGGCTAGGAAATGGCTAAGCCTGGGAGACCTTTGGGTAGAGGGAGTGATTAAAGCAGAGCTGTGTTTATTACAGGAACATAAATGAATTTACTCCATAATTATAGCCCACGGGGCTGTGCATCACCTGTGTCAAACATACTGCTTCCTTGAGATCCTGTAGAGGAAAAGCCAGCCCCGATGCCCTGGGTGTGTGGAAGACCATTAATTAAATGGGCAATCTGCTGGGCCCTGCTTGACCCAACCTCCTGCTCTGGCATGTGTTTTTTCAAGAGAGAAAAGGCCGATTTCCACATTTTTATTTGAGGTGCTCAGCAAGTGAGGACAAGCTTTTCTGGGTGTGCACATGTAGTGATCTTTTTAAAATTTCTCCTCTATGTTCTTGCTCTCTCTCTATAGCATTCTCTATCATCAATAGTGGCTTTGGGCAGCAAGTCCTTATTGCTAATGCTGAGCACTAATACTGAGCTACCTAGATCCCTAATATATTCAGGAGGGTATTTTTCAGGTCCCTAATTTCTTGAAGGCCTGGGAAGGAGAGTGGGACTGTACGGCTGGGCTGAGCAATTCTTAATTATCAGGGCTGTAAATCAGGCTTGTGTGGTTGGGGAAAAAACAAAAGTTGCTCTGACGCTTGAGCCAGAGGCTCAAAATTGAGGGTTTTTATTGCATTAGAGGTTTTGGTTTTCTCTATTGGCATATGATGGAGTGCGTTGGTCCAGGGTTGGTCATGTGCTGGTGGGAAGGAGTTTGGAAAGAGCCTGCATGCCTCCTTACAAGCCATGGCCCTGATGAATTTTCTGCAATTCCCAGGCTATATGTTAGCAATTTAACCACGCATCAAGCATCTGAGTTGTAAAATATCTCTGTGATATCTGCTGTGACTCACTGCAGAAAGATGCAGCTCCCTCTGTGACGCTGGTTGATGTCGGTTGGATCTATCCTACCCATTGTGACAACGCAGTCAGATCCTGCTGCAGAGTTTTCGCTGGAAAAAGCTGAGCAAATTGCATGAGGAACATTTGCTGGAGATAAAATTATGTATAGTTGATTGCTGTGGCTCCTGTTCTGGGCAAATTGTAACAAGCTTGGGGACTTCCAAGAAGTTTTTGATTTTAAGAAAGAAGATATGCACAATTAAGGGGTGGGGGGAGAATGAACAAAGAAAATATATGCTCAGAATAATTTGTGGATAATTAAACCCATCTGACTCTTCATGAAAATGGAGGGGGAAGGTTGTTTTTTTCCCCAAGCTGCTGGATAATTTCTTTATTATTTATTATGCTTTATTATTTAGCATATTGAGCCACGTATCTCGCGGCAATGGATTAAATGTCCATGACAGAGACTAAATCTTAGCAAAGGATTAAGAAATGGGTATAACAGGGAAATTGTAGCACCTCCATCCACACTTCCCAGGCAGACACATGGTTCTGGACCCCGTGCGGACTGCGGGGTCGAGGTACAGAGGGATTATTTTTAGTTTTTGGTTATTTTTAGTGTTGGGAACTCATGTAATGAGTTTATTTGCTGTGATTTGATTAGCGAGGCTTTTTAATGGAGAGAACTGCAGTGACTCAGTGTTTTGGGAAGAGTCTTTGGGGCTGTGGCTTCCCAGTGGATTTTACCCAGTGCCCCAGGGAGCACAGCTTGCATAGAAAATGGAATCAAATTCCTGTTTTCCTGAGTTTTATGAACTAATAAATAATCTTCTTGTATAAAAAAAAAAAAAGCCAGGAAAAGGCAAAGCTGCCAACTATGAGCTACAACTTCATCTTTGTTTTGCAGTTACAACTTCTGTGCTGGCAAAACCTGATTTCTTGGGGCTATAAGCCCATTGGTGTCTTTACCCTTTTGGCATGTGCTAGCCCAATTTATAAGTGATATTTTGCTGAAGCAGTATCTGTCAGATATCCCACCATGTCTGCGTGGGTTGTTTGGTTTTTTAACCCAGCTGAGCTCTGTGTGTTTGCATCCACCTGTATGGCTCCAGCACTGAGGCTCAGCAGAGCAAGTGGCCAGCAGAGAGACACCAAGACAGTTAAAAAGTGGGGGAACGGGGGGGGGAAAAAGTGACCCCAGTGAATGGGACCTTTGTGAGCTGCAAGGAAGGAGACAGAAACTCTGGGCACACATGAACCTTGCAAATACCCAGCGGAAGGCAATGCTGTCCCACCTTCTCTAATTAAATTGCAGGGCTTTGAGCTGCAGAGGCTGGAGTATCAGTCGCTTCCCAAGGGGATAATAACACAGGTTTGTGGAGGACTGCTCTGTCCTGTGCTATTAGAAGTGATGCTCCACAGATGGATGCTGACCCAGGAAGATGCTTGAGTGTGATTGAACTGCAGGAGCGAGCGACTCCTCTTCTCCACATCGCTTTTACCACTGGCATGGGCACGGTGGCTGCAGTGTGATGCTGAGCCTGGCACCTCCAAGCCCTGCTCCCTATCCTCCTCATGGAATCAGCGTGTTTTACAAATGAGAAAATTGCACATTAATGCTTTGGTTTTATTCCTGCTCATCATCTTCTAGCATTGCTTGCTTATTATCTTAACTCCTTGGAGCAATTTCTCCTCCCACCCCCTTGCTGCTCACTTTGTTCTTTATAGCTGCCACACTCACAGTTGTAGCAAACCAGCTGTGCCGTGGTTTGCAGTAGTACAGATTAACATTTTCTACTTTAATTGCTGTCTGCCTGGGAAAAAAAAACAAAAATACAGGCCAAGCTGTCATTTGAGTAAAGCAATTGCACTGTGGAAGGTCTTTTCATTTGCTGCTGTGGTTTTTAAACAAGTTGGCACTTTCAGTTGCTGCAGGAGGGGGTAACGAAGCAGAGGGAAGTGCATAATGTGCACTGGTGCTTAAATATAGCTTGGACTTGGTGTTCAACACGTAGGGTTTAATTTGGAAACCAGCAGCTTGGTTTATTCGTGGGCCAATAAAGAGAAACAACTCCTGCACGTGGCTGAAGCATTGGATGTGAAAAGCATTCGGCTAATTTTTTTCCAGCAGACCAGGTGGAGAGTTGGAAAGATCGGGGAGAAGGAGGAGCTGGGACTTGCTGTTGCCCATGAAGATGGAAAAAAACTAGCCCTGGCAATATATCCAGGGAGAAAAATCATGAGAAGATAAGCTCCTATGCTTTTAAATAAGGAATTCTTACTAGTGTGGAGTTTTGCAACAACAGAAATGATGGTGCTGAAAGGCACAGGCAAAAGTGGTCAAATAAAGCCTTAGAAATGCCACATCAAAGCTTGCAAATGGGGTTAAGATTAGCACAAGAATTTGCTAGTGAAGTTGTAGGGATGAGTAAAACTTATGCTTTCTGTGGCTCTGGTATGACAGGGAGTAAAACCAAACTCCTCATCAGCAAAGGGGGTGTAATGTGGTTTGGCAGTGGGGAAATGAGTGCTGTTTAACCGATTTTGCTGTTCAGCTGCAAGACTTTATCTCATGTAGGATGTTCCGTGTGGCTTGCTTGCAAAGCGAGTGCAGGTGAGAACTGCAGCAACATTGCTTTTCATGCAATTAAATGTTAAATTACTTAGCAGGAACCATAATTTGGGTGCTCTCATGTCTGGCTGGAGCGGTGGTGTGCGGCTCTTTCCCTGGCTCGGATAGGATAGCATGGATCCTATCCCTGCAGCATGCCCACATGGTTTTCATGCCTGGGCTGAAGTGCTAAACCCTAAATTAGCACTTTCCAGTCCTAACTTGGCTCTAGGGAATTACAGCAGGATCCTATGGAAAGCCTCACTAATTAATGCCGAGGGCATCATTAAGGCAGTGAACCAAGACACCGAAGCAGCAAATACTGGCTGTCCCCTTGGTGCTTCCAGCTGCAAGCTGGCTGTTCCCATCCCATTTAAATGAGTTTTGGGGCTGCTAAGGAGTTTTTTGGCTGACCCAGTCCTAGGTACAGCTAACGGACCCCAGGTTGCCCAGCTTGGGCTGACGGTTGGAGCTGGGGCTGGGTGAGGAGCAGGCAGCTTGCAGCAGCTGCTTCCATCTAGCAGCTTAGCAAAATCATTGTGTGGATCTCCACCGGGCCCAAGATCTAGTTTTTTGACCATAAAACCTTTCCCAAAAGTTCCCTAAGCCCCTTTTCACCGTCTGGCTGCTTGCACGGGCCTCTTATCTGCTTGTGCATGGGATTCCCCTTGCATGAGGGCAGCTGGGTCCCCTCCTTACCCCAAAGCACCAACAAGTCCTGCTTAAGGTCCTCTCTGCTTTTCTGGGTGGCAAAAATTCATTTGCAAAGGTAAAGCTGGCAAAGTTGAGTGGCAGTCAGGTGCCTGGGCTCATTAAGCTTGCTGTGCCAATGATTTGCAATTAATATGCTGGGGAGCCCCCCTCGGGGGAAGAAGTAGCATCTTTATTGAAGGTGCTTGGTACGCCAGCTGCATGTAGAGCTGACCGAACCACCACTGAGGGCACGTTAATAGCACAGCTTGGTCCCTTGGAGAGCTTTGCATGTTTTCCTGCAACCTCAGGTTTTGGTTTTACTGGATTATTATAGGAAACTTTCTGCCTGTAAAGCCTGGGGTGATTTGTGGGGTGGGAAGGGAATCCCCATCTTCCAGGTATTGGAGGGGGACAGGGGTCTGTTGGTGGAAAATCTCCTTCCAGCAGCAGCATCGCCCTTCAAATGGCTGCAAACCTCCAAATTTTGGCTGCTGTTTGACATCCAGCGGTTTGAATGGGCCCTGTTGGTTCTGAGCATTAAATGCTGGCTGAGTCATTTCTTCCTGCAGTTAATGATTGCTGGGGCCTGATGCTACCAGAAGCGGTGTCGTGTTAATGATTAAAACCCCGAAATAAGGGTTTGCTTATTCCCCATGTGTGAAGCTGCTCTACAACCTTCTCCCAGCTCCTGCAGCATTGCTAGAGGGGGGAAAAAGTATTCTGGAATAAACCCCACCCTATTCCCATTGCCCTTCCTGGTCCCTCCATACCTTGAGAGCATTGCACCAGAGCAATGTTAAATAGAGCAAAGTTTCAAGTCCTGTTTAAATTTGGACCACAGAATTTATTCAATGCAATATTAAGCTTTCCAAAAGGTGCGCCTGCCTCTCCCTGGTGTCCAGCAGGGCTTGTGCATTATCTATCCATTGTGGTAATACTAGTATAAATAAATGGATGATTTAAGATTGGCTCCTGTCTGCTCATCTCTGAGTGCATCTCTACACATCCAAGTAGCAAAGCATCTGTCCGCATTTGTGCCACCAGAAGAGCACTTATTCTTTATCATCTCTTCCAGAAGGGAAAGCATGGTATAAAATTTTATACACTTAGAGAGAAAAAAAAAAAGTAAGTAAAATTTAAAGATCTCTGGTTGTCTAATGAAGGGAATTTTCTCTTGCTAGGGAAAATACTGAATTCCTACTGATGCACGTGAGGGTGGGAGCTGGGAGAGGGACCTGCCACTGCTTTTTCAAATGTGCTTTCATTCGAATTAAGGAATTTTTAAAGGGAATAAAGATCATTCCTGATTCACATGTGGGACTGCTGCGTCCCTGCACCAGCAATCCTCCCAGGCTGAGGTCCAAGTGACAGCAAAAATCAACGCCATGGAAAGCAAATCTCTCCTTTCTTGAGTGCATTAATGGTGTCATATAGAAGTAGGCAGGGATTTTTATTGCTGTTCCCATCCCTGCAGGCACAAATCTGTTTTTTTTAGGAATGAATTTTATGGCATAATTAACTACTTGTGGAATATCAGGTGTTAATTACTGGCTGATGGGGAAATGGTGCTGGGGAAGAGCCTGCAATGTGCTTGTGGTGTTCTGGCCTGATTCATACTGCCAGAGGTTTGGGGTTTGCCTGTGATTCAGTGGAGAAGGGGAGAAAGCCTGAAACTATTGGTAAAACCTAGGATAAACCAAAGTTTTGCAGTGAATCGTTCTCTTAAATGTGGCTTCAAGTTAATGTGGAAATTTTAGGCAATGTTGGGCGTTATCTATGGACCTGATGGTTTAATGATTTAAATCTACTGCTTTGGACATCTCTTAGCTGTGTCATAGCCTGGTTTTATAGGAAATACTGTTTCTCCCTTGCTCTTTTGCACACTAAGTTGACTTCTGAATTAAAATAAAGAAAGCATATTACATAAATAGGTGAATGTACAGAGGGTTAGTCACCAAGTGCCAAGATTTCTCTGTGCAACAAGTTGAAAATAAGCCCTGCGATCCCTGTGCTGGTTCACAGTCAAACCTGATGGGAAGAGGNGTTAAAAAACCAAGAGAAAACTCATGGGGGCAAGTTTTTTTTTTTTTTTTTTTTTTCAATTGACTGTTCTCCTGGCTGCAGCATTCTTCAAAAATGAAAGAACAGGTGGAGGAAATCCATCATACATCTCCCCAGATGTCTCTTGCTCAATGCTGGGTGTTGGGGTTTCTTATTCCAAGCAAAGGTTGGTAGAAAGAAATGCTCTGTGCTGTTGATGCTATTGCTGTTTTCTTCCTTTGCACGAGTGTTCACAGTGCCAGCTTTGTTGGGTGTTAGCAAAATGGAAAGCGCTGGTACAAACCAGGCTCCAACACACTAAAAGATCATTTTATATTAGTTTTAAAAAAATGGGGAGAAAAGCTGACTGCTCTCTTTGCTTGTTCAGCCTGGTCACAGACAGCCGTAGCTAAATCATGTCCAGAAATGTCATTTTTGGGATGTGTTTCACCCTGTTATCATATCCCAAAGTCTAATATCCTCAGCGTTTGGGATCTGCTGGCCATTGATAATCGTATAACTCTCATCCCATCTCTGCTGTCACCCTTGCAGCTTATATACTAAAAGGAAAGGGATACGATCTCTTCTGCTGGACTGAATTACTCAACGTCTGCTACGAGCTGGGTAAATACGGCTCCCACATCTTTGGGTGCAGCCCTGAGCCGCTGTTATTTCTTCAAACCTTGCTCTAAATTCTCCATTTGGCTACCCCAGAGAGAAGCAGCATCTTCCTCCCAAGAGCTGGGCTTTTTAAACATTTCCCAGGCTGAGTTGCATCACATGATGCCCCTTTTTCTTCCCATCTCTGATCTGCAACGAGTCAAGCTGCAGAAATGAAGGGCACTCCTCTTTTGCTGGGCACTCCTCTTCATTGTCAGAGACCGACTGCAGATGCAGCTTTTCCAAGCTCCTCTTTTGGCTCTTTTTATTAAACATCAGTTTTACGCTCTCTAGTACTATATTTGTACAGCTGTACAAACGCTTCCAGGAGCCATGTGGTCTTCTGGTGCTGGTTTCTTCCTCCCTGCACTTTTTCTTTCAAGCGTTAAACCTCACCATACCTAGGTGTAATAATTTCTCTTTCCTTCTTCCTACTCACACAAGCACCAGGCAGCTCAAGGTTGTGTTGAAAGGGAGGAGTTGCTCCCGGTAGCAAGCTACAACAGGTAAATCTGGACATCGGTCTCCGGTCCTGGGCTCTGAGTGACTGCCTGAGGGGCATCTGTCCCTGTTCTTGCTAGATTTTGGGCTGCCACTTCGCCCTTTGCTGCAGCAGGAGAGCTCCTGGGATGGCTGCAAGATTGCAACGGGCGCTTTCAGCATGCCGGCAAGGGCAGGAGGCCCCAGTTGCAACACGTTTGCTGTTAAAAATTTGCTGGAGGTCCACCTGTGCAGCAATTTTTGGATTAATTGTTGGAGTAAATCCACTTAAACATAGCTTTGCTGTTGCTCTCAGCAGCAAAACCAAGCAACAAACTCAGTAAAGGGTTAACGCCAGCTGCTTGTGCCGCTGCTGCCTTTCCTCTAATTGCTCTTTGCTCCTGCCAGGCGGAAGTTGGAGCAAGCAGTTCAAGTTTGAGGCTTGCTTGTGTGCATGTGTATGCTTTTTCGGCTCGGCATTGGAGAGCGGGAGCCAGCCGGAGCAGAGAAGGTCCGGTGGGCAGCGAGCAAACCCCTCTCACCGGAGCTACGAGGATGGCTCAAGCCTCTGAGTGCCGAAATTCCCACCTCTATTACTACAGCATCAAATTTGCTCTGTCCACCTACGCCACCCTCTTCTCGGTAGGTGCTCCGGTTGCTTTTCTGTCCTTCCTGGTGTTTCTCCCCACCATGCTACCCCTGTGGGTTGGATTTTACTTTTCAGTGTCCAAATTTCCCCTTCCAAGGCATCAAATCCCTGCGGTAAAACCTGGTGCTGTGAAGCCCCTCGTGCTTGGTGCTAGCTGGGTCCAAAATGGGCAATCTTGGGTGAAACCGGTTTTGGTGGATTTAAGTGCACTTCCCTGGGAGTGCCCTTCCCCAGAGCCGCTCTTGCAAATCCCCCGTGGCAGCGAGTTGCGTTTTGAGGCACTTGGAGCATAAAAACAGGGAAAGTTAATGTTTTCACCGCACAAGCACCCATCGGGTGATGTTGCCAGCCAGATCTCCCCTGCCCGTCTTGGCCGTTGCCTTTACAGCATTCAATAAGGACAAGGCATGAAACCAGACATCAAGTGGTGGGTATTTTAGCCAGGTTGGTTATTTTAAGGGGAAAAAAATAAAAGCTTGTTTTTAAGTGGTTTTGAATCATTGAGGCAGCTACAGTTGGGGCGAGGCTTCCCTGGCACCTGGGAGGTTGCCAGCATGTGTTGGAGCAGGGGAAGCAAGAAATTCACTGTCCCTTTAGGGTCTGTGCATCCTCAGTTAACACGAGATATGAAGTTAGCACCTTGCTAGGGTTAATCTTGCATAATCCAGTCCATATTTACAGGTATTTTCTCCTGAGTTCTAATTAATCCTCTTTGCCCTGTACACGACTGCCTGCTGGGCATGTATTGTGGTATGCGTATCTAATTGTACAGGTGTAATTGCAGAAGTATCTGTGCAAGTTCCCAGGCAGGCTGTGAATGGTGAACAGGGTTACAAGCGGAGTTTGAAAATGCTNTTTTTTTTTTTTTTTTTTTTTTTTTTATGAATGAGCTCATTGGGAGGGCAGCGCTCACCCTCGCTAGCTGGGGATGGCAAAGCCTGTTGTCTCACTGTGCCGAATGACTTGTGCCCACCCCGGGGCATGAATGTGAATATGAAAAAAGGAGGGGTTTTTGTACAATATCTCACTGATTTCCTTATGGCCTGCTGGGTAGGAAGACTCCTGAGGGGAGAGGAGACTCGAGTATCTCCTGCAGAATGGCCAGGACCCTCGTGGCACTCCTGCTGCCACCAGTGAGAGCAAAAAAATCCAGTTTTTTTAACCCGTTTGTGGCTGCAGTTTGAGTTTTGGGGTAAGGATAGTGCAGTATTTTAGCTTGCAAAATTAGTCTGCAGGAAAACCTAAAGAGCTGAGTTTTGCTTGGTTTGAGGTTTCCCCAAATGCCTTTAAGCAGCTGTGGGGAGGGGGAGGAGGTGCAGGTTTTTTGCTTCCAATTAATCTGAACCCAGGTTGGGGCTGCACTTTGCAAATGCAGATTGACGATGGGGTGAACCAGTACAATCTCAATGCTGGATGCTTATTAATTGCTGAGACATTTTGGGGCGGCTCAGTGGGGGATCCTGGTGAGTCTGCCTGCAAGAAGAGACTCAATAATTTCCCGGTGACTGGAAAATAGCTGAAAGAAAAGCTGTTTTGAATTTCTCCTACCCAGCCTGCCTTCAACCCTGGGATGGTCCCTGCATGGGGACGTTGCCTCATTGAATCCATACAGATCATGCAGCTCCTGTGAGCCTTTCAGCCGCCTGACCTACTTCTGGCCTCATTTGCACATGTTGCTGCTGTATTAATTCAATGATGCTACTGAACCCTTCAAAACCTCGTTAACCAGACGTGACAGGGGCTGGGTTTCACTCTGGCCAAACGCACTTGATAAAAAATTATTGTGTAGGAACTTCTCACTTGCGTTGCATGAAGGCTTTGAAAATTTAACCCCCCTGAGTAAAAATTCAGTGGAATAAGATTTGAATTGGTTCACAATGAAGGATTGAGGAGGTTTGGGTTGAAATGCATCATGGTTTTCTAGCATAGGGTTGTCTCAGCCTGCAGAAGGCTGTATCTAGTGCCACTAGATCCTTTCCAGTCCTTTCCTGTAATGAAAGCACTTATTTATAGGTGGGAAAATCAATAAAGGAGCGTGGGACAAGCCGCAGAGTGGCTTTAGACCAAACATGGAGCAAAGGGCAGAGGGGTTTGAGCATCGCGGGTTGGACCAGCTGGTTTTATACAGGTAGACTTAATCCTCATTGTTGAGGACTCAGTGGACCATAGATTTGAAGTTTTCGTTTAAAAAATAAATGCTTCTTTCCTTTTCTTACTTTTCCCATGAAACTGAAAAGTGCTATTTTAATTGGCCCTTATAAAATCATATTTTTTTACATTCCTACGTACTGTCAGCAGTTAAGCATTACACGATGTATTTACTCGATGTATTATTAATCCCGTGATTCTATCTTTCAATGACTAAAAGCCTACAGCACTTTCTATATGATGGTTTATCTCCTGCACAATACAATAAAACCTTCTGAGGAGGGGCAGGAGTGCCCTTTCTGCTAATTTGAAGGCAGGCGGGTCTTCAAAAGCTGGGAAGAACGATTCTGCTGTGAGCTGGGGATTTGAAAAACAAGAGTTTTGCCCTTAGTTTTGTATCTCTGGTCATCTTGGATGGAGAATGTGATGCCCCATTCCCTCTGCTCCTCCCTGGACCAGTGCTCTGACTCACGTAATCTGGCTGCCGGGGTCTGCGTGGGCTTGAAGCCACCGTCATCGTGACTTTTTGGTGTTCCCGAATAAGGAGAAATTACTGCCTTGCGTTAGTGTGGCGTTGACTCATCCAATTAATGCTGTTCACCCTGGAATGAGCCATGTCTGTTGCTTGGCCCTTGGCAGGCTTCGAGGTTGTGCTGCTTCGGCCGTGTTAACGTCCCCTTGGATTTTTGGTACCTGTTTGCTCTGCTTGTGGCTGAGAGTAACTCCTGTTACTCACGTCTTTTGGGTCTTGTGCAAGGGGAATGTGGCACCTCTTAGGTATTTAGTGGGATTTTTAGGACAGGGTAGGACCACGCATGTCTCTTGTTAGCACTGGTAGCCCTATGCACGTCTCTTGTTAGCATCAGGTATCTGCCTTGGTGCCAAAGCCAAGTCATGCAAGGATGGAGAAGCAATCACAAGCACCAGAGAGTCCATGGGTCAAAGAGAGTTTTGCAAACTCCCTGTCTTACCTGTGGGTTAGCAGCGAGCGCCAGCCACCCAACTGGCACTCCCCAAACCCTGCTAGCATCATCAGAGATATATATTATATTATTTTCTGTTCGTTAATTGTCTTTCATCCCACTTCTTGACCTCCAGGTCTTTAAATGACTCCGCAATCAGTGGGACAGTGATTTCCACCTTTAGCTCTTCTCCTTCCGAGGTCCCCAACTCCCTGGCCCAGCTCTTTTCTTGCTGTTAGATGGAGAAATGCCTGGAGAGGAAAACCAGTATCTCTGTTATCCCATAAGAAGACACAAGGTTGGAGCGAAACAGCTTTGGAAATGGGCTGCAGAGGTGGGGAAAGGGTTCGGGCAGATCTGCAGCTCCTCATCACCCGGAGAAAAAACGCTCTTTAAATTGTCAGGTTTTGTAGCATTCCCCCAAGGATTGGACTTCCCTGGTTTGTGCTCTGTTGAGTTGTTTTGGTTCTTGGTGTCAGAGCTGATTTGAGGGGGCTGCACAAAAGCCTTATCGGTGTGGTGTGACATGTCGGGTCTTCCTGTCTCCATGGAGAAACAGCCCCAAGTTTAATTGTGGGTTCAGAGGCCGCTAAAATCCTGGCTTGGGGGAAGAGTTGGTCATAGCAACTTGTATTGGGCTGAGAAATTCAAGTTTGCAATTTTATTTACCCAGGAGTATGGGAGGGAGGGAGGAGAGCACATTCCGGGGGTCCTTTTTGGGTTGGGAATGGTGGTTGGATGTCCCAGGGTGGCTGCTTGCTGCCTTCCATCCCCTGCCCACTCAGCTCCTACAAACTCCAAGAAGCACTAAAATCAAGCAGAGCTGCAATTAAAACTGAAGGTGATTTCTTCCCAGCTTATAAGAGGAGAATTGATGCAGGATGCCTTCACTGCAAGGTCTGGCAGAGTTGCAGCCACCCCCTTGGCTTTCCCCGTGGTGGTGGTTCGATCGCATGGTTATTATCATATAGAAATGGCGTAATCATCCTCTCATTGGAGGGTAAGTGCAGATTTGCTTTTTCTCTTAGATGCATTGCAGAGCAGTTGTAATTACCAGCTGCTGTCTGTCCTGGTGTTTGCACTGTTATTAAGGTGATCATCGGGCAATTAATAAGTAACTACAGAGGATTTACCAGCAAACTTCATTATGTGCCTTACTATGTCGTTGAGTGTGGGTGGTAGAAAAGGGTTGTGATGCCAGAAATCAAAAATATCCTTGCTGATTGAATTTGTATGGCAAAACCAACCCCCCTCCAGAGAAACCCAGTGATTGAAACCAGGGCAGCCAGGCTTTGCAAGTGGTGATGCAAACTTTTCCTGCTGCTTTTGATGCGCATCTCCAGCTGAAGGGGGACAGGCTGATCAGGTTTTTGATGAAATACATGGTTATTCCCCTTGCAGTTTTTTATGGTGCTGCATAGGTCCTGGCAAAGACTTTGATGTCACTGGTGTGCTCCAAATATACCATTTTTTCACAGAAAAGCTGCTTTTCAGGGAACGCTTGTCTTTCTCGCCAGCTATTTTCCATCCAAATCCCTCTGCCACCCATCTTGCAACAGCATCGCTCCCTGCTTGTCCTTCCAAAACTCATTATGTTCCAGCAAGCCTTCCTTTGCAATCTGCCTTTGCTGGGAGATGTGCCAGTATATCCATTCCCTTCCTTGAGGTATATGTTGCTTTGCAAGATGCTTTCTTGTGCTTTAAACTGCTTTGAGTAGAAGCAACTCATTTTTATTTTTTTTTTTTTTAATCGCAGGGTGCTTTTTAGCCAGTGGGGTGTGGAGATGGGCTGGGGTCCAGCCTGCAGCACTAACCCTTAGGGAAGCAGGTTGCAAGGGGCTGGGTGACCTTTTAAACTAGGAGCTAAGCAAGGAGAGAGCCAAGAAATTCAGGTGGATCAGCTCAATATTGGCTTGTTAGTCCCAGGGACTAGTTTGAGTTACTTGGGCATATATAGCACGCAGCCTTTTCTAAGCCATGAAACCCAAAAAAAGCCATGCAGAGTGGCTTGGGTTGCTGGCCCTATCTCCCCATGCCGTGCAGCGCTTTTTTTTCCCCATTCCACTTGCATTTCCCCATTCCACTTGCATTTCCCCATTCCACTTGCATTTCCCCATTGCATTTGCATGGCAAATAAGCGGTGCATGCCTCCCTCCAAGAAAGAGGGGTGTTATGCATGGTGCTGGTGGGGGTTTTCCCTGCCAAAGGGGTGGCCCTGGCAATGCTAGGAGGAAGGACCAGCACTGCTCTGCAGCAGCCTCATGTGTGCCACGTGTTTAAATTTTTCAAGGATACTTTTCAGCCCTGGAAAAGCTATTTTTAAGCAATGCACGTGTCCGTCCTGAAAACCCTCCTCGGTTTCTCTCCCTTGCTAGCAGGTGAAGTCTGTCCCATGCACACTGCTTCCTCAGCCCCTCAAGCATCCAGCCCTCGAACCTCTCCCCCTGGTTTGCTCCGTGCACTTTCCGTGATCTCTTCCCTCACATTGCAGATGGATTAATTAAAATGGAGAAAGTGGTTCTGATTGGCACGCAGGAGGAATGGCGGGGATTAGCGGGGGACGCATGGTGTGCATTAATGTCTACCCCCCGCCTTCAAAGCTAAATGTATTTCCTGGGACACTGTAGAAGAGATAAACATTAAATCAAACCTAATCCCAGCACACCAACCTGATGCTTAAAATAGAGTATAAAGATGAATCTGTGATTAAAAGCCTGTTATCAGAAAGAGGCCTGCCTGTTTAGTTTCAAATAACTAAAGTGTCTGTAAAATATCACAAGTCTAAATTTCACTTTCCAAGAGATTTCAGTTCCTTTATAGATGAGATGGAGCCTGGAAGCAGACAGCGAATGGTAGACATAAACTAGCTACAAAAACACACCAGAAATAGTGTCCAGGCAGAGTAGAGAAGAAAAAAATCAACCTCCCAAAAAGCAAAGATTGTGCATGAAAATTAAGGATTGAATTGTCAGCATGAATAAGCAGGAAGAGTTTGAGTGAACTTATTAGGAGCAATGAAGCCTCTTGGAAAGGTGAAAGCAATGGAAAAGGAGAGAAAAAAGGGGTTTTTTCTCCTCTTTGGAGATGTAGCTTTTTGAGCATGGGTTTCTGCGGCCGGGGTCTTCCCCCCAGGAGCCTCCAGCTGTGATTTGGGATGTGGAGGGCTGCAAAATGCATCACGAAAAGGGCTCAGGATGCTACTCAGTTTCTTCACCAACCTTTTCACGTGTCAGTTTGGCACTAGCTGAGAAGCCGATCGCCTCCGGCTGCGCCGTGGGGCCGATGGGTGTGATGTGAACGGCTCCTGACAGCACTAAACGCTTGGGATCGCGTTGCTGGCTTTGATGTTGAAGGAACTGAAGGGATGCAAACAGCCCTTTTTGGAGCCCTCCTTTATCCCGGCATTGTTAGGCTCTCTTTTTCAATGAAAGCTGCTTCAGTGAAGGGGGAGTGGGGGGAGGAAGGTTGTCATAAATAATCTGTTGCTTTTCTTTATGGCACTTTTCATCCAGGCATCAAAAGCTCTTCATAATGGTGCAGTGAGCTTTGTTTCTGATTGTTGGTGCTGGTGTGTGAAGAGAGGGCGAGTGGCTCGCTGTGGGTTTGGGTGCAAGTCGGTGCTCAAGCCAGGTGTAAAAACGGTGGAATAAAATGAGTCATTTGGGGGATTGTGCTGTCTAAGGGTGGAGTTTTGGAGGGTGGGCTGTTGGTGTTAATGACTCTCGGCCTCTGGTCTATCAAACCCAAGGCAAGGGCCAAGCTGAGCATCCAGTCAGACCATAAAGACACAAGCAGGGAGAGGAGAGGAGAAACCTAGCAAAACCTAGCTTAAAGCTGTCCAGCTAGATTGATCACGCTGTGATTATATGTCCCCTTCCCAGCCAGAGGAAGAGCAGCCCAGCATTGAGCAAAGGGGATGTGCTGAGTGCTGATGGCACCATTTGGGATTGGATGTTAAATGTCCCAGAGTTGGGTGGGTTTTCCTCAGCCATTTGGGATATCTTCCACCTCCTCCTCTCCCGCAAAGCCTCTGCTTGTTCCCTGTCGGTGTCTGAATCCTACCCCATACTTCCCTTGCAGTTCCTCGGCCTTGTGATCCTGTGTGTTGGGATTTATGCCGAAGTGGAGAGGCAAAAGCACAAAACCTTGGAAGGGATCTTCCTGGCTCCGGCCGTCATCCTCCTCCTGTTGGGCTTCACCATGTTTGGCGTCTCCTTCATCGGCATGGTGGGAAGCCTCAGGGACAACCGGACGCTGCTGAAGTTGGTAAGGCCATTACCATGCTCTCAGTGCAGGCCTCGGGATGGTCTGGGTGATCTCAAGGATGAAAATTAACGTATCCTAATGAGTCACCACCACAGCTTACAGCAACGGTGTGCCCCTTCCTGGATTTAAATGTTTGTTTGATGTGACCGCTCAGTGTTTTCAGCTCAGCCATGATGTCAGCAGAGGGGTAACAGGGAGAGGATATATTTAAATTGCAGATTTAAACGCTTGTATGACATGACCGCTTGGTGTTTTCAGCTCAGTCATGAAGTCAGCAGAGGGGTAACAGGGAGAGGATATATTTAAATTGCAGAGCTGGCACCCTAATTTCCCTGTTATCCATGGCTGAATGCCTCCTGACATCTGTGGGAAGCACTTCTGCCTTCCTCCTGAGGTAACAAGGGCGTTATTTTTGGGGCTGAGATCCCATCTCTGGTGCAGCAAAGTCTCCACTGTTAAGTTTATTTTAGCTGCGATGATGCCAATAGAAAATAGCTTTGTTTCCTTTTGCAAGGGAGCTCTTAGCAGAGGGAAGAATTACCTTTGAAGTCTGAACTGGAGGAGATCCAGGACACTAGGGCAAAGCTGTTCACTCCTAACCTGCTTTCCAGGGGTTTTGTCGGTGCATTTAGCATCTGACCGCCGACCCTCCCTGCAGCTCGTTGCCTGCCCTTGCTCTGGGGTAACACCTCTGCCTCCAGCGAGGAGCAGGAGGCTGCAGGGCTTTTTAAGCTGAATTATAAGCCATTCCCTCCATTCAGATGGGTGCGAAGCTCTTTCATCACCCTCAGCCAGGGCCAACATCCATCGATGAACTCCATGACAGCTCTGTCAGTTCTTCGGCTGCATCCGATGCTCCCTCTGTGAAGAAGTTGCTTTCGGATGAATAATCTGTGCTGGTCCATGGAGCCTTCCTGCCGGCACGTGTGTGCCTTGCATGCTAATAGTTTGCATAACACCTTCATCTCCCATGGTTTGGGTTGATTGCTTTATTAAAATCAAACACTCTGGGTAGCTAGCGCTCACTTGTACTGGCTTGCAATATTGCTTTTGAAAATTGCTCAGCATTTGCATTTCCAATTAATACAGATGGGAGCCCAGATCAGAAACCCAATACTGTCTTTGCTTCTGCATGAGCAGATGAAATTATCATTGCTTTTCAATACATCTGGTTTTGTGCCACCTGCGATAGGTGGTTGTTTGCGTTGCATTTAAAAAGGTTGCAGGAATCAAAGCTGTGCAGTGAGTGAGCAGAAGAGGTTTCCCACCAGATCTCTATTGCAGTAAGATACCATCTGCCTGGTTTGAGAGCTGCCTCCTAACCCTGAGTGTTTGGAGGAGTCTCTAAGTGAGTGGCCAGAGACGTCCTGTCCCAGTGACACTTGTGGTGTTTAAATAGCCCTGATAGCTTTCTTGTTTAAAAATTATTTTTTAATTAATTCCCTATCAATTGACTTTTTTCTTTCTGTTTGGATGCTAAATAATAACAGTGGGCATTTATCTGGACTCATTTACACCTCTACCATATAACCCTCTTTGTCCTGTCCATCAAAGCAACTGGGAAAGCTCTGTATTTCTTTGCAATCTAAGCCCAGAAAATATTTTTCTGCCAAAGCTGAACTTACGTTGCTTGTGGAGAACATTTCATCTTCTTTTTCGTTTGTCTGCTTTTAAAACTATGCGGTATGGTGTTCATTCTGCCTAGGCTTATTCCAAAGAAGGATAAGTACTTCAAATTTCTGGTAACATTTTTCTTTCTGTGCTAATACTTACGAATCATGGTTAATACTCTGTTTCCACAACCCGGACCAAATTTGGAAGTGGAAAATTGACACATCAGAGGGTAGGAAATCTCATCCTTGGAGCAACCCAGGGTGACAGAAACCCAAGCTCATTAACTGTATTTCACAGGTTGTCGGCCAAATCAATTCTGCAATGGGCACAGCTGAGAAAAAGAAATAATCCTGCCCATTTGGGTTGGCTTTTTCTCTCCGTGGATATAAGCAGTTTCACGCCTGCCATGTGGAATAAATAAAGCAATACCCAATGTGCAAGACATCACGCACAATAACACTTGCATCCCTTTTGGCTACGATACAAGAAAGGGGATGTTTGTCTCGTGTGTCGAAATACGTTATGTTTCTGGGTGGTGGGTTTTTAGGGTTACTCAAGGCTCCTCGCCTGCCTTTAGTTGGCTGCAGAGCAGCACAATTGGACCAATACTACATTAATTATCTGTTTTCTGGGAGCAGATAAATGAAGTGATATTTCATATAATCATAGAATCGTTTAGGTTGGAAAGGACCTTTAAGATCATCGAGTCCAACTGTTAACCTAGCACTACAAAGTCCACCACTAAACCACGGATCCACTAAATCACTATCCATTTCTGATAATGGATCCAGCCTAATTCCCAGTCTTGATGCTGCAACGCCGTTTCCCCCATGTATATATTCAGCTTGATGGGCATCAGCACGAGGAGGAGAACATGACAGCAGTGAAGCATTTTGGAAATGCTCTTGATGACAAGATAAATGAGGGTGTTCCTTGTGCACGCATTGCACAGTCGCACAAATATGGGAGGTATTTGTGGTCTGCATGGAGGTGAAAATCGTAATGCTGCCTCTTCTTGCAGGAAATAACATTGCAAGCTCACAGCGGACAAAAAATGCCCTTAAAGAGCATCTTTAAGAGCCTGGGCCACGAGCATGGGTTTGTTTGCATGTCCACTTCTGGCTTGCTCTGCCACCTTGGATGAGCCATGGAGGGCTTGCCCACTCAAAGGGGTTGCAGGTCTGTATGGAGGCAAGCTTGGATTAATGTTTTCCTGGTGGAGACGCAGCTTATCCCAGCAAAAGTGCTTTATCCTTCTATCTTAAAACAGTTCCCCAGTGAGACTGGGCTGCACTGGAAGACTGT
Source organism: Pandion haliaetus (assembly GCA_013401275.1). Taxonomy (NCBI): domain Eukaryota; kingdom Metazoa; phylum Chordata; class Aves; order Accipitriformes; family Pandionidae; genus Pandion; species Pandion haliaetus. The sequence continues at coordinate 74,762 of VYZV01001468.1, read as the reverse complement.
TGCTGCTGGCATGATTTTGTGGCACTGAATTACTTGATACTTTCTTGTGCCCTTACCTGCTCATGGACATATTGGCAAAACCATGTGGTCAAGCCTGGACTTCTCCATTGTGTTTATACTCAAATTGTCTGCGAAATGTATTAGTCTTTTCATCCATCACTCAAAAGTGGGTGGTCATACCAGGAATTCATAGGGGGTTTCACTGTGGGACGTCCTCTCGTGCAGCAGCCTCTTGAGGCATGGGAGACTGGGAGTTGCTTTCATTTGTAGAAGTGTTTCACACTGGTTTTCTGCTGAATTTTACCAGGAAAACTCTTGAAAAGACATTACTGGTTAGTGGGTTTTGTAATCTGTTTGCCTTGAGGGGGAATCGGGTAGTGTGGGGACGATGGAGGAGGGAGCCCTGCCCTGTGAGCCCCAAAACCAGACTCAGGACAGACCCTGGAGACTGTATCATGAGACAGCATAAAAATGCATAAATTGATGCTGATGGATAATCAATGCATGAATCCCTTTGGGCTCTTAGGAGCTTCTGTGTGCAGATGTACTGCAGCTGCTTGATCACCTGCACACACGTTTTCAGGGAACCCAAGCTAAGAATGAGCACAGAATTGCCCCAAACTTCAAATCACTAATAAAAATTGACTTGTCTCTTCATCTAAAAACATGTCTTGTTAATCTGGAGAGCAGGCAATAAACTCCTCTCTATTTAGGAGAAAATATTTCAATGCCCTACAAAAATTCATGAGGTAGCACTTGATGTTAATAACTTTTTTTTT
>VYZV01001468.1:60887-73969 GCA_013401275.1 Pandion haliaetus | reverse complement strand
TTTTTTTTAACAAGATGCGGTGGGTGTAGGTGCGGGTGTGTACGTGCTTGTTAAATCCTCATTCATCTCAGTCGCTTACTGCTGACAGATGGATTTTTATTTTCCTTAGCCCCCTGGAGAAAAATCAACTAACATTTCTCTTGGGCAAAACAGTTAGGAAAGCTACCCAGCTCCTAAATCTGCTACTTGATATATTATTTCAATATCCCTCCTGCAAGGTACCACAAATTACATTTTGGTTTTAATCTTTTCCTTATCAATCTTACTCTCTCCAGGCATTACCTGTAATTGTCATGCACAACCACACAACTCGTAAGCCAGATTATCATGTCTTTAGTGTCTTCTCTAATAACCCAAGCAAAGACTGTCCAATAAAGCCACCACCTGCTTGCAATTCTCAGCTCAAGTTTATGAGACAAATAACAGGCAAGACCTGGGGATTTTAGCTGTTGGCGTATGTAATTGGTGTTATGAAGACTGGTATTTTATAGATGGGTTAAGAGTTTCCATTTGGAAATCAAGTTTCTTCTGTCACCATTAACATTTGCAAGGCTTGAAGAACTGCACATTGTCTGATGAAGATGGCTTGCCTTTGCTTTGAGGGAATTCAGGGTGATTTAGCAAATAGACTGTAAAAATCAATATTTCTCTTGCTCAATTCAATGGCTGGGGGAGCTGGGATGGCTTGGTCTAGGAACTGGAAATGCAGTGGGACAGGCTGCTCTGGCAATTGGGTTTTGCAGTTGAATATGCCCAGATTGGCTCCTCTTTGTGGTTTTTTTTTTAGAGCTGTTTTTGCTACAAACATATCTTACCCAGCATCTCCTACCTGGGGGCTTGGGATCCATGTGTTCATCCCATGGATATTTTAGCTTCCAAAAAGTCAGTGAAGCCCTGAATTTTCAGAGGCAGTTTCAACAGAGTTTCATTTATTCTATGCAGAATGAGAGAGAGAGGAGTATCCAGGCAGACCAAGAAATCTAGCTTTCCCATTTTTCTTTTCCTTTTGGTGACCTTTTTGGGTTCCTCCTTTCCTGCCTTGAGTTTGCCAAAATTTGTCACCCAAGGCAGGATTTGACCTTGGCTTTGCGTCAGCGAGAGATCAGCTGCTGCCGCAGCTCTTTTGGTCTTTTGCAGGTGTTATATATATATAAATAAATATATAACAAACATAAATATATATATAAAAACACTCATATATAAAAAAATGTATATTTATATCTATACTGCTATTTCCAAATGTCAGCAGCAGCAAGATGTGAAAAGCAAACTCTGACAACCACCACCAGCTTTGCCATTTATTTTATTTGCAATTTTGTATTTTTACTCTCAAGGTCGACCCACGATGCAACCTCCCGAGTTGGGCTTGAAATGTGCCTTCCCCTCCCTCTCCAGCCCCTGATTGCACGTGTAAATAGAGAGATTAAATGCTGGAAAATGGCAGATATGTCAGGTTTGAAGAGGGGAGCGAGTACGGCTGCAGGGAAATGGTTGGCAATCACAGAGCTATTGTGTGGATGGAGAATTGTCCTTCTCCTGGGAAGATTAATTCACCCTCAAAGAGAGTCAGCTACTACAGTGATTTGAAGCTTGGGAGCCCTGAATAAAAGCAATCAGAATAACACACGTGTGAAGGAGCACTTTAAGGTCTGAACTGGTCCAAGCAGCTGGGTTTTTTTCCGATCGTGCGGAGAAAGGAGCAAAAATTAACATGGAAAACCTCTATACAGTGATGCCATATAAAGCATCCCTCTGCCACATAGCCAGTGCTAATTCATTGCCCTACAGCAGCCACTTAAAATCAGTTTTAAGTCAGAGGAGGCAAAAATACCAGTAAGTAGCACCTTCTCCTTATTTTTCTTCTGTGTTCGGAAGAATTGGGTGAAACAGTTTAAAAAAGTTAATGTTTTGTGGGTGGGTTGCTTGCACTTAAACCACTTAAATATTTAACTTGGATGAGTTCCTCGTGGTTTTGTGGTGCTGGAAAACCTCTTGGTTGAGAGCAGAGGATTTACACGGGGTACACAGCTCATCCATTTACTCCAGGGCATGTTCACCTCCAGGCCAGCAAAAAGAAAGAATCCCTTGAATATTTGCAGTAAAGAGACAAATTTCCAAGACTGGAGGGCTTGACAAAGGCGTTGGGATGAACCGAAAGGCTTGGCGTGATCCCCTGAGCATGGCGAGCTTGGTGGTCGGAGGAATTTGGGGTGAATTTTGGCTGGCCTGGGTTTGTGGAGTTTGCAGCTGATGGCTGGAGGTGGCTTTTTCTGTCCCTGCATGAGGGAGAACTGGGTGGTTTAGGATGCAGTGAAAAAAATGCGGTATTTATGGGCAATATGGAGATTCCTTTCCAGAAAAAAATTAAAGCAATTTCCAGCTGAAATGGCATTTGACCAGCATCTCCTTTAGGCTGTTTTTTGGCTATTTCTGCCCTCTTAGAGGATGAAGAAGGGGAAAGAGTCCTGCTCCAGCCACAGCAAGAGACCCTGCCGCGTGGTTTTTCCCATCAGCGAGATGCAGCTTTTGGAGAAGCAGTTGCAGGTTTTGGTTGCAAAAGATCCAGGTTTTGCAGGTCAGGTGCATCCGACCTCCACCAAAGCATGGCGTATAAACCAGGGCAGCATCGATCGCTGGGCTGGCAGCCCTCGGTGGCTCTGGCAGGGTGATGTGATGGGTATCACGCATTGAGCGCAGTGGAAAACTTGATAAATAAACAGCTCCTTCTGGTTATAGGTTTGCATGAGAAATGAAGCTGCATTTCTGTGTTTGAACTCATCCAGGGTTATAATCACTGCTGCGAGGGAGGTCACCAGGCATTTTTCCACTTGCTTTTGTCTGCTTGTGGGGAAATTCTAGGTTAACTTGAGGATGCTTTGTGCAAAGCATCACTGCAAAACCCCATTTCTCTTTCTGCTTCCTGGGGACTAGGCTGGGGTCCAGAGTCCACTGCCCTGGGGCAGGCTCAGCTCCCTGCATCCACAATGAAGATTTTTCTCTGGATATTCCAATATCAGCAGGATTCAATGGTGCTGCTTTAACTTTCCAAAAAACAAATTCCTGATAATTAACACAAAAAGAGAGCCTGCTGGATAAAAGCAATTGAAGAAACTCCTTCCTGCAGAGGTTTGCTTGGGGATCTGCATATATTTCTTTTTTCTTCCTAAGCCCGCTGATTATATAGCATGCTCTGATTACAGGGTCTCTAAACAAAAACACCACTTTCTTGATTTTTTTCTGCTTAGCCGCGCAGAGGGGTGGATAAATGAGGAGGGCCTGACATTTGCACAGCAGCAAGCATTCGGGATTGCCAGGGGAACTGAAAGCATCCCGGCCTCGGGAGCAAAGGCTTCGGGCAAAAGGAGAAGAGTCCCAGCTTTGTGCTAGGGACTGGATCCGATGCAAAAGGGCCTTGGAGCAGACAGGGACCTGTGCTTCCCATGGGCAGCCTTTCATGCTCCCTATTTGCATAACGAGCATCCACACCCTTCTCCTGGGTGGGACGGATCTGCAAACACTCTAACACCCAAATCCCCCTAAAATGCAGTGAGAAAAAGCCTTGCAGGGAACCTCCAGCACTTTTTACCCAGCTTTCTGCGTCTAATTTGTTCTCCTTTAAATCTGTGGTTTTCAAGCCTTTTTAATTATTATTATTATTATTTCATTTGCTTGAGACAAAGTAGGAAACCCCAGGGTGGCAGAAGAAGCTTTGTGCAAGAAATTGTGGCCACTCTCCTCCGTTAAGGGTTGCTCACCTCTTGGCTGGGTCTTTTTAATCACCACAATGTGCTTTAAATGGGGATTTGCTTGGCCCAGGTTTGGCTCCAAGGGAGAAGAGGGGGCTGGAGCCCTGGGGGAGTTAATGATTCTTTTGCCACGCTGATTATCAGCACTTTCACGCTGAATTTCTTGCAGTGCCCCCATTCACCATCTTTCTAGGAGTGGTTTGGGAAGGTTTTGTGAGCAGCAGAAAACATACTTTATTCTTGCTAAGCCTCCTATGTTGAACATTGCCAGCAAACTCCCAGCGTGTTGCACTTCTTTCCTTGGTGTTCACCCCTTTCTTTTTAATCTCATCACTAAATTAGCCATTACAATAATAAGTCATGCTTGCAGTGCGTTAGCGGGACTTCACAGCTTCTGGAAAGTCCAATAAAGGACTGACGTTACAAAATCCTCCAAGTGTGGATTAGTTATGGACAACTCTGGAGTTACTTGTGTTGTCAATATGAATTTTTAATAGATGAATGTTAAATCTCGTGCTGCGTTTCTACTCCCTAGAGAGAACTGCTGGTGGTTCCTCAGCATCTCTCAAAGTCACTGCTACCCATTGCAGAATGAAAGGATGCTGGTGAGCACCCAAGTAAGATTGAGGAGAGGTTTTTGCAAAGTCTGAGATGGTATTAATAGCATCCAAGTGGTTTAATCTGCATTAGGAGTTTCCAGTGAATTGCCTGGTGCTCATTAAAGGGTTGAGCTGATTGCACCATTGAAATATTTTTCCTGATTGGGGGAAAGCAACAGGTATAGAGGTCTTTGGAAAGAGGTGAAATTTGATTGTTTGGCCCTCAAACTCCAAAGTAAATTAGATTTGAAAGGCACCATTGCTCATGGAACTGGATGGAGGGGGGGTCCAAGAGGCGACATCCCCCCCTGTTTGTAAAACCCCTCCTTTTCTTTGGGTTTTGGGGAACATGAGCATGTTCTAGCTGCAGCATCAATCCTGGTCTTGAGACAGGAGAGGAGGGTGGCAGGGCTACAGCCGAGGAAGGGTTAGCAGCAGCCAAAAATGGAGCCAGGTGCAGGCTATAAAAGCCCAAAAGGGGAAAAAAGGGGAGTTCTGGCAGGTCTGGGGAGCAGCTTTGGTCTTCAAAGGAGCAGAGCAGGCATCTGTGGGACTTGGTGGAGGTAGGGCTGGTACCTGGGCTGTGGAGGATGGACCATGCTGCATGCCCAGGGCTCTCGGGGTGTCCCGGACGATTATTTGCCAGGCTACTGGCTCTTTTGGGATTAAAATGAGGCTTCTTGGTTATTTAGCTTCTGAAGCATAAAGGAAATGTGTATTTTGACTCGAGGCTTGGCAAATGCATGTGTGAAACCCAGGTAGGGGTAATAAGCCCCAGCCTGGGTGGATGGGCAGGAGGGGCATAAATAAAATAACATGGTTTGTGTGAATAAAATAGTGTCCTGGGCAGAGAGGGTTATTCGTGTATTGCTAAAACAGAAGATGCTCTGCAAAGTCTCTTCATCTGGGCTTTGTTGTCCTTGTTTTATCTGTGTAGGAGACATTCCTGACAGATTTTTGTTTGGGTTTTTTTTGCTTCAAAGCAACTATGAAAGCTGTTTCTATGTGGGAATAAACAATTATTTCAGTTTTCAGAGGAAGGGCTGCATGCAACCGTCTTTCAGAAAAAAAGAAAACCCTTAGAAAGGGCCACTCTGTGTGGGAGGAAGCTCTAACATGTCATTAGGAAGAAATGGTTCTTTAAAAGCATTACTTAAAGTTTCAATCTAGGGACAAAAGCAACTGGAATCGTGTTTCTGTGCTCACGTGAAACCGTGGACTCCTCAGTGCCTGGTCTCAAGGAAGGCAGAGGAGGTGGCAGGCGCTTGCTAAGGGGATGATTTAGTGGCCTCCCAGGTAGAGTGAGAGATTTATTTATCACATCGGGTGCGTTTCACATGGCTCCACGTTCAATCTGTTCCTGTTTATCAAGAGGGAATGACCAGTTCCCTCTCCAAATGCCCAAAAATATGGAGAAACCTGGGGACCGCCATCCTGTAAACTCCTGTGCATGCAAAACCAGGGGGATTTGTGCTTTATAGGAAGAGAAATTAAATTGCACAAGTTTCTTTTCATCTTGGGGATAGGAAGTCCAGATTTTCCATCCCTTGACGACCTGTGACCACTTTTATATTGATAGGCCCAAACCCTTTTCTTGCATTGGCTTCAGTGGGGCTGACTTAAGTCCTGGAGAAGCAGCTATAGAAATGGATAAAAATAAAAGGGGGGTGGTGGTGGTGGTATTTACATGAATGCAGAAAGTACCTGTTCCTGCAGCGGTTTAATGGTGACTGTAGAGCCTGGAATGAAGATAAAATTACCTCCACCCTTTGCAGAGGGGTTTCAAACCCCTCTGTTCCTCCTCCGTTCGCTTCTCTAGGGTCTCGTTATATGGGGCTTGTCTTTTCTTTTAAGTATGACCAGCAGTAACTTTTTATCAGCAAAAACCCCACTTGATTTCTTCAATTAGGCAGGGTTTATGATCGGCCTGTACTATTTTAAGGTTAAGTTCATCAAGAGGACAGAATGATTCAAGAGCAGCCTGTTCAGCCTCAGCTCTCCCAGTGTCCTGCTGCAAAGTACCTGGGAATCTATTTATAGGTTTATTTCTTTTCTTTTTGGCTTGTATCATGGGCTCTCTAGAAATTATCATTCTTGTTATTGCTCTTGTTATGTTGTCTTTTCCTGTGACAGAGCTGAAGTAGGAAATGGATCATCAAGAAGCAAATATTTTCCCTTATCGGCCCCCGGGTGCTGCATGAGAAACTCCTGGCGCTGGGTAGAAAGGAAGGATTTTTGGAGATAGTATTTTTTTTACTTTTTTTTTCCCTGCAGTTGTGGCAGCCGGTCACTCCCCCAGCCGCGCTGTGAGATCGCAGCAGCGTTTCGCAGATGGAGGTGGTTCATATTAAATAAACATCACAGATTTCTCTGGTGCTTTTGTGTTGCTCCAGGAGCTCTTTCATCCCACCGGCTGCATCTCCTCCTTTCCCTGCCTCATCCCCAGCAAACAGAGCATCTCTCTCCCATCCAAAATCCCGTTGGAGTCACACTTGGGCTTGACATGTCTGAGCCTCCCATGGCCATAGGTGTCTTGAGTGCATCTGAGCTCAGGAGTGCTGCTCAGCCTCTATCCGTGGCTCAAGGCTCCTTCCTTGGGCTGGTTCCCAAATAAATCCCTGCATGGTTTATTCCTCCCTCAGCCTTGGTGCCTCCAACCCATCCCTGACCCATGTTCATCCTTTCTGTCTGGTGAGGACACATTCAAGCTGGAAATTGGAGGAAGCTGCACACTGCTTATGGTCTGGAAAGGAAGCAGCAGCAGGTTTGCACCCCTCTATCAGCCAGACCCATGGCTGGAAATACTTACTCTGGACCAACTCCATATTTCAGGTGGTTTTTGAGCTTCTGGGAGTTGAAACTGGATGACAAGACATCCTATCTGTCATACAGAGGTGGCAGAAAACCAAACACCCAGAGGACATATGGGAAGGGATCACTCTGGACAACCTATATGTTGCTTATGGAAAATTACCCTAATGAAGGGGATTATTCCCCAAATTGGAAGGAGACCTGTCTTCAAACCTGGGCCAGAGCACGGGCCCTGGGCGCTTTCCTTCTGCGCTCGGTTGGGCTTCGGGAGAGATTAATGATGAATAAAACGGCACTGGAGACTTGTTAGAGGAGAAAAGGAGCAGCTTGGAGCTCTGCTGGTCATAGGAATGGGGGTCATTAATCTTTTTGTCAAGGGATTTGAGGGAATTAAGCAGTATAATTGTGAACTTTTGGATTTATGAGCTCTTTAAAGGGAGCTGGCTGCAGCGAGTGTTAATTTAGTAAGAACTGAGCAACTTTTCCCCAATCTAGCTGTCTTGAGCAAGATGAAGATTTTATTGGGGAGTTTCTCTCTGTGAAAGCTGGGCTTCGCTTTGTGTTTTGTGATGGGTGAGATCCTCAGGCACCTTCCTGGTCCCTCCTCTGCAGCGTTTGCCTCTTTTTGGGGATGCGAGCAGTGAAGCCCGGCTGGAGGGTCACACCGTGGAGGCATGGCCACTCACTCACGTGTCACCACTTCCATGGAAAGGGTGAATTCTTGCAAAAATTGGGGAAAAAACCAGCTCATCAGTGTACTGCTTTGTGATTTTTTTTTTTACTTGCTTTGTGATTTTGAACTTGCTGCAAACTTGCAGCAGCTCAAGGCAGGATTAAATGCTGTTTAATGTGGATTTTTGATCTTTATTTTGCTGCTGGAGTCTTTTTAAGGAACAAAATGATTATTTATTTGGTCTGGTAGACAGCAAGGGCTGCAATGCACTAGTTAAAAGGGATGATGATGGAAGTTGCCAGCAGTTTCACTCCTAAATGTGCATTACAATTATGGGTGGTTGCTGCAGTGCTTGTGAATGCAAAAAAAGTGCCACTTTCTGCTGTACCCATGCAGCCAGCAAGGGCTTGCATGCTCCATTTGGCCGTTATTTGGGGGAAGAAGAGCTGATTTTTGCTCAGGCTGCGCAATTTTCAAGGCTTGTGCTGGAGACCTGGGTTTATGGTTGCTTTTCTTGCAAATCCTCTATAAATTATAAGGGAAATTGTGGGCTTTCTGAAGGCAAGATTGCATATCGGGTGGTGTCTGGGGGGAGCTGGGCATCACCTGTGTGGCGAGGAATCACAATCAGCATCTGCTGTGTCTTTCTTCCCAATTAATGCTGGCACTTTCACCCCATTTATAAAGACTGTGAGCTAAGCTCTTTTTCGGGCTTGCTCTCTTGGAAACAGCGGGTTTTGCTACCTGTGAACTTCATCTGATGGAGCATTTGAAAGCTGCATTCAGTCAGCATTTTTCTAATAGCTGTGTACAGCCAGCATCCCATGGACTTCTGCACAACATGCCTGTGTTTGTTTATAAATCAGATATCAAACCTGGATATTAAATATTAGCCTTGACTTCAACGTGTATGGAGCAGGCTGAGTTGTATTGCATAAACCTTGCCTTTTATATCTTGGCTTGACAAGCTGTACGGCAGAAATTGAGACTGAAAGAAGGAAATAGAGTGGGCGACAAAACCAGTGTATGTGGCCAAAGCACTAGAAAGAGCAGAAAAAACATCTAGCAACCTGCATGAGGGGTCTCTTGGCTTGAAATTCTTGATTTCTGGGAAAAGCTGCAGTGTTGGTGCTTTCAGAAGAGCCTCCTGTCAGTTTGGCAAGAAGAAAGACTCTGCGTGCCGTATTCTGCTGATTTGTAGGCGTTTTGGGGGCACTGGTCTGACCATGAACACAGTGGTGGTCCCCGCTTGGACTTTGAAGTCACGGTCTTTTGTCTCTGTTCATGGTGGGATTGGTAAGAGTTTGCACTTTTTCCCAGTAAACAGAGGACAAAGCACTCTTTTTTTTTTTTTTTTTTTTTTTCCCTCCCCTTGGGTTTTAGCTAAGGCTGAAGAACAAAAATATTTCCAAAATTGAATTTCTTTTTCTTGCTGCTTGCTGCAGCATTGCAAGATCCCCAAGCCCAGCTTGGTAAAACCATGAACCGTGCCACCTCAGGCTTCCTCCCAAAGCAACCCCATTTTTTATCAGTTTAGATGCGTGCGGCATTTTGCATATCATTTCTGCCTATGAGATAACAGGTGCGTGGTTATTTCTATTCCTTAATTATGGGATTCCTTGCCTAATTACATCTGGCCTGTTATGAGGTGATTTAACTGGTGATAAAAGCGGTGCTGCTCTTCCAGTAGAGCCACACTAGCTGGCTCCTAGCAAATAAGCACGGTGCAAAACTCGTTGGTGGGTAGCTAATTAAAAACCCTGATGGTTTGGGGCATGAAGTGGTGTTTTGCTGCAATGGCGCTTTGGTTTTGCTGAGCTTGGGAAATAATTTCTGGGCATGCAGGTCCCTGCACTACCTGCCTTTGTGAACAGGCTGTTCTAATAAACTGATGGTCAAAGTGAATATCGTGGTAATAAATTACCTCTCCCCCCCTTTTTTTAACTTGCTTTTGGATTTTTAGCTAGTTACCATGGTAACATTCCACGTTCCTTTTTCTGGCGAGTCTCCAAAGTTGCTGCTGGAGGTAGCCTTGGGGAGACAAGTGTGCGATGAGCAGAGCTTTGCTTTCCATCCTCTGCAAAGTCAGATGCGACGCCCAATGGGACCTCTCAGATAGAGATCAAAGCATTAGGACACTGATGGGTATGGGCTGCAAGAACATCAGACCTTCTAGTTTAAGTCATTTGCTCCATCAGGACATTGATTCCCAGCCTAAATTTGTTGCCACAATCAATTCTGGCAGAGGCATGAGTTATTGCCCGTACACTGGGGGATGGATGACCCTCCATTAGATGCCCAGGTTGGAAACACTGGTGTTCAACTAAGTGCCAGCATCCCATTGCGGAGGGATGCTGCACACTTTTATCTACCCAGAGATAATGTTTGGTCCCACTGCATCCATTCTACCCATTTCCCCATGCAGAATTTGGCCATTGAAATTGCATCTGGTTTCTTTTTTCAATCCATCCATCCTTCCTTCCTGCCACATTTTCTACAAGGGAGCAAACTGCTTTCCCTATTAGGATTGAGATCTTTGGAAGAGATTTGCAGCTCCCTGGGGAGCTTGTAATGAAATGATCTGATTTCTAAGTGTTTCAAAGCAGCTCTCGGTTTCCAGGTCTCCTTTGTTGCAGTTAACCACTGACAGATGACACAGCCTGGCTTGAAGCAGGGCTAATCCATTCCTTTCTCTTTTCAGTTCTTCTGGGTCCTTCTGGTGATCTTCCTCACAGAGCTGCTGCTGATATTCATCGAAATAATCTTTGAAAACAAGGTGGGTGCAATCAAGAGGTCTTTGGATGCTGCACAACCACAAACTGCAGCCCCTTGTGTCATCGGGGAGGAAAATCTTCAAGTATCTGGTAGCGTCTGCCCTGAAAATGGAAGGGTTTCATTGCTCTTGCTCTTCTGGGGCTGCCCATTGTGCTCCAGAGCTGTGATGGATCTCCAGCACCACCCAGAGCCCCCACTGCAGCTCAATGTGCAGACTCTTAGCCAAAAACCTGTGGTTTTTTTTTCTTGAGGACTCATTAAGCTCCTCGCCTCAATTATGTTAACTGCTGGCTTGCATTTGCAAGGACAGGTTTGAGTTATAGCTGAGCCGATGAGACGGTAAATGCTTCCAACGGATGTCCTTTCTGGCCTCCTGCCTTCTGCTGAAGAAACCCTGCCATTTTCAATTCAATCTTACCCTTGCAATCGATCAAACGATTAAATAGCTAATCTCAATCTCTGCTGGCTCAATGAATGCACGAGGCAGGAGAACAACATCTGAAATACCTACTTAGGGGCTCTAAAAATCAATTCCACTTTGCACAAACAGCTTGATGCTTTCAAAACCATCAAGGTTGGGGTTGGGAGTTATGGGTTTGGTGAACCCCAAAGACAGGTTAGGGGTGGGAGTTATGGGTTTGGTGAGCCCCAAAGTTGAAGGGAGGCAGTGGGGGAGGGCATTGCCTTTTGGATGCTGCAGCCAACTCCATCCAGCAGCTTCCCAGAGCTCTCCAAAACCCTCTGATGCCTGAAAAACATGGTGCACCGGTGGAGAGATGTGCTTCTCCGAGGAAAATCAGATTGCTTGAGTCTTTCCTACGTATAGAAAATCAATATGTGCTGCCACGTAGAAGCTGTATTTTTGTGAAATTCAGCATTAAATCCTCTGCTTTACTCCACCTTTGAGCCTCAATGATGGTGCTCAGCACCATCCTGCACTGCAGGGATGCAACGGGGAAATGCTGGTACCATCAGGAGGGGGGATTGCAGCCTCGTGATTAAACTCCTAGATTGAGTAGAAGCCATTAGCGCCTAAAGGGTCCCTTAATTTAAATTTAACGGGCAATATCAAAACCTAATTAAAATCAAACAATGAGGCAGAGAGAAAAGAGAGAACCAACAAGCAATGAATCCACTTGACCTAAAATTGTTCAGAGGCACAAATCTGCATTTGGAACAATGGTTGTTTATTAAACTTGTTAAAAACATATTTAATTGGATTTTGTATTAAATCAGCAGGGACAAGGAACAAATTTAGTGGCCTTGAAGCTACTGAACATTGAAATGGGCTCTGTTGATATGCAAATGGCGTTTTGGAGATTATCAGAGATAACGGGTTTGGCATCCTTGAAGGGAAAGGAGTGGAGAGGTCTCGTAACCAGAACTAATGATTTAACCTTGCAACATTTATCTCCCACATTAAAATCAAGATTTAATTACAGAGGCTGCCTCCGGGCTGGCATCTTCTTGGAGGGCAACAGGATCATGGGGTGAGCCTATCTGGGGGCAAAACAAGCAGAAAACGGTAAAACCTGGGTGTTGCCCGTTGTGTTTGGTCTTAGCGGTGGGCAAACTGGGAATTAATATTTTAATAAACTTCCACATGAGCAATTTCTTAAAGGTTTGTTCAGATCCCCTTGCCTGATCCCTCACTGTCGGCAGGCTTTGTTTGCCGCTCTGACGTGCCTTCATTTCTCTTTTTTTCACGTTCTTCTCCCTGTTCCCGGTTTGCCCAACCTCTAATTTTCATGTCAGAGTGAATTATGAAAAACGTTTTCTTCCCCCCCTTTCCCCTGCTTCTAACTCAGAAAAAAGTTCCTTTTTCCTTCATTAATATTTCTGCTTGGCGGTTTGTCAGGAGCCAAACGGCAAACCTGTACCAGGCTTTGCATAGGACATTTCAAGACTCCGCTCCCAGCTCACTAATAAGCTTCCCAGGCGTCTGTAAAATACATTTTCGATTCAATTAGTGTTTAATGTGTAGTGCCTGATGTGTCAAAGTGTCCTCAGAGATACGACTGCAGGAGGAGCAGGGAGAGCCCCAGCCCGGCTGCACCATTCCCTTTCAGGGCATGATTGAATTGCTGAATGATTTGTTGGGATTAGGAGTGATTGAGGGCTCTGATGAGGTCTCTGCTCCTGCTCGTAGCTCATCCCATGGATAAATCACCGTGCAGCCGGCAGTGTTGGCTCTCTCAGCCTATTTCACCTCCTCCAGACCCTCCTAATGCAGCAGAAGCCCCCCCTGGCAGTGGTTAAAATCATGTTAGTCAATGGGATTGGAGAGCTTGAGGGAGCTTTTGATGAAGTCACCTTAATAATTCAATTTAATAGGAAAAACGGGGTGGATAAAGGTGTGTGGGTCTGTGTTATGGGTTTGTGTGGCACGGTTTTCCTTGGTGGCAGGGGAGGGGGGGCTGCAGAGGCGGCCCCTTTAAGAAGTTGCTGGAAGAATTCGCTGCCCCAAAATGTCGGACC
>VYZV01001468.1:14294-53340 GCA_013401275.1 Pandion haliaetus | reverse complement strand
CAGCATATCTATTTGTAGCTATTTGCTGAAATTGCAAAGTCATCGTGGGGTTTTTCCTTGCGGGCTGAGAAGGTGGGAGAAGGACCTCTGCACCTCGGGATGAAGAAAGTACCTGTGTGTGATACTCTGGACATACTTGGTTGGGTCTTAGCGACATGCAAGCCCTGCTGAAAACCCTTTCTGCCAAAATATGTTACTTGAGGGCTGAAGAGAAGATCTTGTGCAGCTGGAAGGATAAACAGGGACCACCTGGATACGTGTATGAATTCTTCTGCATTGAATAGAGAAGAACACAATGGTCTCTCTGCTGTGAATAGCCTTTTTATCAACCAGTTATAGATCCACTGGTTTGTGGGGCAAGGCATCCTTCTCTTCTTGTGTGCTTCTTCTCTGTTTGTGCCTTCATGAATGAAAGATGGAGAGTGAAGCACCCTTTTGTCTTAGAGGACCTTTGAGATTTAAATAGAGAGGTACCAGAAGAGGTCATTTGGAAATGTAATGTTGTGGAAAGAACAAAAGATGCTGATAGAAGCGAGCTTGTCTGAAGGAAGCAGCACGAAACATGGATTGGGGGGTTGATTGCAACGTGTTTTCAACTTGTCATTAAATACAGCCATAAAACCGTCCTGTTTTCCAAGAAAAGACTTTCTGTTACAAGACCCTCCAAGAGCTTTGTGTTGCATCCCTGGGGCATCTTCCAAGGCAGGCTGAGTTGCAGTAATGAGAGCAGACGTTCTGCAAAAAATGGTCTGGCTATTTTGAAGAGTCTCATTTCTGAGGTCGTAGACCTTAAAGTCTTCCCAGGAAGAAGGAATGGGCAATACGCACCTGCCTGAGGGTGTGAAACTGGATCCTCATCTCTAAGTGCTTTTCTAAATGGTTTTCCAAGGCACTTGTGCCTTCTCCTGGGAAGCCACAGTATAGCTGTGCCTCTGCCAAGCACAGTGTCTCCGAACCCTTTGTGAAGTGTCACTGCTGACATTTGGCACTGATTTTGGGGAGAAAAGCAGTTGGTTAAATAAAAAGTGCAAGGATTGCAGTCTTCTGCCGTCGGTGGGTTTTAAACGTCTGTGTGTGTTGCTCTTTTGGAATCCCTGAAGGCATCAAAATGCATTCTGAAAGAATAAAGGCTTCCGCCTGGGTTTATGTTAGAAATTTCAATTCAGCTCTGACCTTCTTTTCCATGCAAGACCTTGACAAAAGTCGATCAAGGCTAAAACCTCACTTTTCTACCTTCCACCCTTCTCCCAAATACAAGGTGTTGAGGGAATTACTCAAAGAGACGGGCAGGACTGGAGATGATTGAGAAACCCTTGGTTATTTAACGCAAGAAGGAAGAAAAGTAGTGATGAATTTGTGCCATAGCCAGATGTGTTCAAACGAGGAGCCCAATAGAAAACAATGGTGTTTCATTGGCAAGCGTCCTGTGATGTCCACAAAGTGACTCTGAAAATCAAGGACAACTGAAAGCTTTCAAGAAAAATGGTTCATTTTTTAAATGTAAACGAAATAGATGGATCCTTGGTCACGTACATGTTCCTTTATACCACTATAGGTGACAGCATTTACCTTAGGGGCAATTTGCAGTGCTCTTATGCTGAAGGTTTCCCATTTCATGGTCCCAACCCTGGATGAGATCTCTCAGCGATACTGATGGGTGCTTTGCTGCTGATCTCCAGATTTCCCTGCAAGTCTTTCACATGCACAGGGACTAATTAGTCTCCTTAACTACGCCCAGTTTGTAAATAGTGTCTTGAAATGGTGAGAGATGGGATTTTTGATAGCACTGTGAGTAATGTGGTAGGTACAGAAGCTCTTGGTAGGGTAGCACTGGAATAATTTCCCTGCCAATTACAGAAGGAACAAGTTGCAGCTTTATGGATACAGTCTGTCTGGAGGTGCAGATTTCTTTTATGCTGTGTCTTGCTGGAAAGCATAATTTACATCTAAATGTGCACATTTCTCTTTTTCATCTCCGGTCTCCGAAGCACGGGATGTTTTTGTTTTGTTGTCCAGGAGCTTTTACTGGTTTTCAAAGCTATCTTTCTGAAAGCATAATAGTTTCAGCATGTTACTATTTTATGGGCACAAGGCCCCTTTAGAAACACACGGTGTTATGGAAGCTGCTGTTTGATCCATGAAACAAGCCAAAAAACCCCAACAAACCCATCAGAAGATCAATCCTGAGAGGTGCAAAGTACCCAACTGGCTCAGGATGTGCTGGAGCTACTCTCCAGCTTTGGGTTTTTTGGGGATGAGCAAGAACCAGTTTTGTAACCCAAAATGTACCACTTTCCATCCTGGCAGAAGCAGAGGAATTAGATTTTATTTTATAAAGGTCCTGAATAGCAGCATTTGGCCAGGTTTTCTCTCATTAGCTGCAGCTCTTGAAACATTTTTGTTGGCCAACAAAGATCTAAGCTTTGGGGATGTCTAAAATCCTTACGTTTCTCCTCAAAGTGGTGCAAGACTTTGGGGAAATTCCCCCTTGATTTCTGGAGATCCCAATACATTTAATCCCTGTGAAATTCCCTTTATTATGGTGAGACATGACTGAAGGTGTTAAAAAGGTGGCCGGAATTAAACAAGGAGTAAAATCAAGGGAACGTTTTGAAAGAGCTGCTTTGCTAAATGCTCGCGTGACGTGGAGGTGGTCCCAGCTCAAATCACTGGAAAAGTGTTGGGGGACCTGAGCATCATCCAAAACAGCAGAAACCAGAGAGAAGAGTAGTTTTTAAAAAAATTGAATTAAAACAACCAACAACTTATTGCCAACATATATGGTTTCAGCATTGCCTTTGGGCAAAAAGGAGCCTGTGGTAACAAAGCAAGGTTTGAGGGTAGCTGCTTGCCTTATGCTATGCTGAATGGTCAAGGCAACTGGGTGAGCTCTTCTATTTCTTATTTTTTGTTCTTATTTCTTGTATTTCCCCTTCTGCTTCCTCTGAGCTAAGTCTGTTCACCAATTCTCTGTTCACAGGTCCCTGGAGAAGTCATTAACACCCTCTGTGGATACAGGACGCTCGATAAAGAGGTAACACTGGCTTTTTCCTTCGTACATATGAGATGTGCTTCTCCTTCCCCAAACCCCCTAAATGAGACAGTTATCTGCAGGTAAGCTCTTCCCCACCAAGGATGGCTGTTACTGCAGCTGTGAATAAATTCATTTTTATCACTTTTCCCTGGCATCTCAGGGTGTTGCTCAGGCTTGCAGAGCACAGGCAGGCTCATGACATGTTTGGGTAGTCCCTGTAGGCTTTGGCATGGCCTTTGTGCATCAGCCCTGGGAAATACTGATCCTGAGTTGTGTTTTGAGGCTTGGTGGTAGGAGAGAGGCTGATTTTGAGGCCTTCAGGAGTGACTGTGGGACTGTATTGCAGCAGAGAGCTGTGGTATCTCTGTGCATATGGTCCGTAGCTCCCAGGGACAGTTTTTTGGCAAGAAACCCCAGAGAAGGATCCAGTCCAAGAAATCAACTGCCAAACCCTTCTCCTGTCACTCTTTTGGCTTGCAAGAAGAAACAAATGCATCTCCCCCCAATCCCCAACATCTCAATGAAAACCGTGATGCTTCTCTCCACTCTTCTTCCAGCGTCTGGAGTTGCTCAATGTTATCCACGTGCGAGGCTGCATCCATGCCATCGGGCTCTGGCTCAAAGACAACTTCGAGGCTACTTTGGGCATTGTTTGCTCCCTGCTGCTTCTACAGGTACGTGGTGGATCTGGTTGGCATCTTCTTGGCTTCTTTCACTGTGCTGGAGGAGGAAAATCATTCATTTTAGGTTTGGGTTTTTTTTTCCCCTCCATTTACATCTGAGATTTGTGTCTTGGGCAGCAAACGTCACAGTGCTTTCTAGAGCACCCTTAGCAAAATTAATGGTTTATGACTGCGGTGCTGGCTGTCTCGTAACGCACTCCTGAAATCTAATTATTGATGAAGTAATAGCATCTAAAAGCAAGGCATGCATATGTGAGCACAGCAAATCCTTTTATATTTGTTTTTACAGCTCTCTTGAAATAGAGCATAAATATTAACCAAAATAAACCATAATCATAAATTTAGCAGGATTTGCCATGCCTCATGAAATCCAGTTCCCAGTAATGATGCCTGAGGATCCAAGCAACTTTCCAGCACAGGTAATTAAGCTCTTTATCACAGATGCTCGATACAGAGAGAAATCTTGTGTTGCAGCTGGGGCTATCCCTTTGCAATACTGTTGGCACTGTGCTAGCAAGGAGGTGAATATCTCTCTTAAATCTTTCCAGAATTATTTCTGACAAAACTTTGATGATTTAGTGTTGATTTGATCCTTTTTCTGATTCCTTTCGAGGCTCACAAGTGAAAGCTTTCTTTTTATCTCATTGTATGTAACGTTGGGTTTGCCGCTGGAGGTATTTGGTGATGCTTTCCAGATAGGGGGGTTTATCTAAATGGAAATGAAATTTTTTTTTTTTTAATGTGTTTCCACTTGCAGTGAAAGGTAGAATACTGGTTGAATAAAGCAGAAGCTGTTGGGGAAATATGTGGCGCGTTGAGCTAATCTTTCAAAGGATGGACTTTCCATGGTGGTCCAAATGAAAAACTAAGACAGGGGAGCAGTTTGTGCCCAATCCTAGCTTTTTCTAAAGTGTTTTCTCCAAAGCATGCAAATGAGCAATGGACTTCTGCTGTGCTACCGCTAGGAAATGCTATGGGCACAGAAATGGGGTGAGAAAGTGCCGTAATAGAGGCAACCGCTTCCATCTGCCTTGCAGGATGTTGAGAGCACATTACAGGCGCCGCCTGTTGCGTTACCCATTAACCTGCCAACGTGATGCTCTTAATTGGGAAAGTTGGGGAGAAAAACCAGAGATGGCAGTAAGGATTGCTGAGCCTTGATGCATATCAAGTGCTTTTGAGCAAGCATTGTGATTTTGCTGTTGTGCCGTTAAATGCTCTTCAGATGAAGAACTTTGTTCTTCCCATCTGCTCACGATTTCAAGGTTTTAAATATAAATCAGATTCGATTCTGTCAAGTTTTGGAGGGAATTAAGTTATAAATGGCCATCTGTGTTGCCAGGAGCTGTCAGCCCAGAAACAGCTTCATTCCCAGCAGCTGCCAGCAGAAAGCTGGGGTGAGAATATTGTCCCTGAATTGCGATCCAAGGGGGAAGGGATTGGCGTTGTTGACGTGGGGAGGTGACAGTGCCTTGAGCTTTGGGAAGAGTGAATGTATTGACCTGCCCCATCTTTGGCCTTTGGGTGTTTGTCATGTCCTGCACGTGCCTCTCCATGGAGCTGCAAACCACCTTGGTGGAAAACTTGCAGGATGCTGGGGAGAAGGTTGGGATGATGATCCGTATCCCGAGTCCAGCTTTGGGTTTTGCCCAATTTTCCTCAAAGTGTTGCTCTTCCTTAGGCTCAAACTTCAGCCGCCTCTGTGATGGCGAGCAGCTCGAGGGCTCAAAGGTTGGGGATTTGAGCTCGGCTGATGCTCATCATCTGAGCGCCTGAGATTTGTGCTTGGATTTGGGGTAAGCAATCAGCTCTTCTTGTGCAGAAAGAAGGACCCAAGAAAAGTTTTGGCTGATGTAGAGCGCCCACAGAGAGTGGGCAATGATTGCTCTCAGTGTTGTCTTTCCATCATGCTCAGGTGTGGGAAACCATCAAATTTTGGCTTTCCATCATGTGGGAAGTTACTGAATTTTGAAGTTTTCTCTGCTTTATCTCAAATATCTGTGTGAGGGGCCAAGGCCACAGGCCAGGCTGCTTGGCTTTACTTTCTCAGGCGTGAGGGCATCTAATTGGGTTTGGGGAAAGCTGTAAATCTCCTGGGTCCTGTCGGGTGTTGAACTGATCAAACAAGTGAGGAAGCCCGGAAAAATCCTGCCCGGGTATGTCACTGCACAGCAGCCGGACTCTCCCCTGGCCGGTGCAGGGCAGAGGGAGTTTGTAATTTTATGATCGCTCTTAAATCACGAATGTCTATGCCTTTTTTAAGTAAGTCATCAAGCAATGGGAAAATTTGAGGAGGGGGGAAGTGGTTGTGTTCATTTGTCTTACTTCATTCAGAGCAAAGCATGAACGTACCAACTCAATTATTTTTCTGCCTTTGCAGAGCACCTTTAATTCTTTTTTTCTTTTTCCTATGTTTCATTCTCCAGTAAAATCCTGTCTCCTTGCCCTTCTTCTCAGCCAAGCTGCAGACCAAGGCCAATCTATGATGCATTTCATATTGTTCTCAAAAAGACATTTTAATTTAGTCGTTGGCAGTCAGTGGCAAATTCATGTTGTGGCCTCGTACTAGTTGTGTTTAATTATGAAGCAACCCCAGATCTTTCAGCAGGTGCAGCAAAGCACATAAATTTGTTTTCTACTGACTGCATCCCTACCTTCCCTGCCTCTAGCAAGATTATCCGAGGACTTTACAGCATGCGTAAAATACGTTTGTAGTTAAAATAAGCCAAATAACCTCGTGCATTGCTCTTTCGCCTTTGCCATGCCCAGGTGCTCTTTTAGCAGCTTTTATACTGACCTCAGGAAAAGCATCTCCAACTTTTCCATTCCCATGTCTTTACAGGCAATGTTTTCTGATGGTATTTCATCCTCCTTAGCAAAGAGAAGATGTAGCCACTGTAATAAGGTAGAAACAAGTGCATAAAAAAGCTCCTCAACCCCTTTTTCTCCATCCTAAAGAAGCAGAAAATGGCACAAGTCCAATTAAAGAGAAAAAAATCTCTGAAAGGTCACTGCCAAGGGTTAGTATTTATCGACTCAGCGGTGCAGCTGACTTGCGGTGAATTGTTGCTACCTCCGTTTCACTTTGATATTTCATCAATCTCCAAAGCTCTACGTTGGGAGCAGCTACAGAGTAACAGGGCATCAGCGTGGGGGTAGATGTTCCCTCCTAAGAGTATAAATCCAGAAGATCAACTATTTCACTCCTCAAAAATGCAGCATTAGACTTGCAACCAGGCATTTTGCAGGTTGGCGTCTTCATCTCTTGGTGACAGTAATGTTAAATGTTTCCTTGTGTAAAGGGTTTTGTATTTCCAAAGTTCCTTTTTTCTTTGTGAGATTAATTTGTATTTTGTTTGCTTTTTAATATCTTAGTTGCTCCAGGGGCTGGAATGCAGTATATTCTCAAGTGGCTGACGTGTGCTTAATGTAGTAGAAAAGGAGAATAAAAGGGATTTTTCCATCTGCAGTCCATGACCTCTACGAGAGCCTGGTCTATAAATATCAATTTATGGAAGCAAAAGCCAATAAAAGATAAATGCTTGCTTTTTACTTGATTAGCTCTGGGAAAGCTTGAAATGATTCAACTCTTCTGTTTAGCAGGATCCAGCTTTACAGCCACCCAAATGGGCAAGGACCTCTGGAGCCAGGCACACGCCTGCACAGCAGCCAGTGATGTTTGCATGGAGAAGGGTTTTCTTGCAGAAAATCTTGCTTGCAGAAGACCCTCATTGGGCTGATGGATTATTTTCTCCATGCTTGGAGTTTATTTTGTCAGGACTGTGGTGCAGTGGGATGTGGTTAATCACACTGTTGCCCTGCAAGGGCTCTTGAGCATCGTTTTGTTGCTATTTTCCATCCTTGATTTTTGCCCTTGTTAAACAAAAGCCAAATGGAGCCTTGCATGTTTGATTGCCCAGGAAAATGCGACTAGAGAAGCTGAGCTCCTTTTGAGTGCTCTGCAAGGGCCCAAAATGCAACTTTTCCACCCCAAATCAAGCCACTGATTGCATGCACATGTTCATGTGCCTATGCACACCCCTAAGGGAAAATAGCTGTGGTTTTCCAGACCTTTTTCTTGTTTTATAATAATGTGAAAATGAGCATTTGAGCCCTTTCCTTCTCTGCTTCCAAAAATGGTCCTGACTCTGAACATGCTTCCTTTTGCCAAACGTGGAAGAGACGAGCCATCAATCATTGAGCATTTCCCAGTGAGCAGGATATTGCAATTAGATCTCGGCCATATCAGCCCCATTGAGAACCATTCCTAATGCAAAACCGTTTAATCCGAAAGAAAAAGTGGAGCCTCTATGAGATAGTGAGCAAAGCTGGGAATTGGCAAGGCTGGAGCTGAATGCCAAAAAGCCTCGTAATAATCTTACAGCACCTACATGGGAGACAGAAATACGTGGCTTACATCTAGTAGAAGGCTCTGCACTGCACCAGAACTACAGAAATTGGAGTGTAGCCTCAAATACTTGTATATACTTCCTCAAGTGCTGGAAGAGAAGGAATAACCATTAGTTGTGTTAAAGTACCCCAAACTTCCATACTAATCTGATTTTGGTCTTGTGATGTTGGTAGGAAATTGGTAATTGGGACTGATGCTGTCTTGTTTGAAATGGTTTTAAAAAGTCTATGTTGGCTGCTGTCAGCTCCAAGGGCAAAGAGGGCTTTGGGCTTTGAAGGAGAGAACGAGTGTGATCCCAAGAAGTGCAATATTAGGGTTTACCTGAGACGGATTGTGCTGGAGAACCAGGATGCTTCACTGCCACCACGAAAGAGTGGAGAACAGGCGCTGAAAACACCCAGCCGTATATTTCCAATCTCTTCTGGATATCTCTTGTAATATAAAGATGATTCTTCATGCCTTGGAGTAATAGCAGTGGATGAAGTGAAGCATTTGCTGTGTCAGGGGCAATAACTATTTAATTTCCGGGAACAGCAGCAAGATGGTGTCCTTGCTCAGCCAGACAGGCCAACACACCCATAGCTTAATCACGATACAGCACTCGGTTATAATTAGTGTTACTGTTCTAAGTTGGCTAGAAATAATTGCAAGTTCAGGAGCAAAACAACAGGGGTTTTAATTTGCTTTTTGAGCTTTTGCTGGTTTGCATAGAGAAAACTCAAGGGTCTTCCAGTAGCAGGGACTTGCAGACACCCATGGGAACCTTCTGGGATTAAATGAGCATTTATAATTTGGGCTTAAAACAGAAAAATAATCAGACTGCCCTTGCCTGGCTGTGTGTCCCCACCTCATTTTGTTGGGGCAGGGAGGTCCCTCTCCTGGGGACTTATGGGGACAGGAGAAATACAACTGAGGGGTTTGATTAAGCGGCGTGGGAGGATATGAAAAGCTGCAAGTGATGAATGGGGTTTATTTCCCCATTCTCCCAGGTGGCTCAGAATCATCCTACAGCCCCTGGGAGTCCGAGACAAAATCCCTGAGGATTGGTGCTTTGGAGCACTTTTTCTTTTCCCTCTCTGGTGACATAAATTTCCTCTAGCAGGTTGGATGGGAGAATTTATGGCTGGCCCTCGCTGACAGCAGATGTCCTGCTCCCCCTTTTGCTGGTTGAAAGTGAAGAAGCAGAAGTTCCTTACCCTAAACTGGATGGGTTTGGGGCAGACTTCAGCTGTGGCTTGCCAGGGGAGTCCCAAAGCCCTGCTGAGAGATGGAGATCAAGGTCTTCAGCTGCAAAGTGCCAGTTTGGATCAGCTTGAGGCCACCAAGCTGCTATTTGGAGGAGCTGGAGAGGTGGGAAATGGCAGCAGACATCTGCCCTCCATTCTGTTTTGATGTGCATTTAGATATGTAGCTTTTTCTTAAAAAAAACCAAAACAACAAAGCAACGGGATATCTCTTTACTGGTGCAACATTGCGTGCTTACTGGGTTAAAATATAATAATCCAGTTATCTGCATGGCCATAGTGAGTTTCATTGCTTCTAATGGTTGATGCTTTGGTTTTGCAAAGTTTTCCTTCTTGATTTGTGCTCAACGTGGCCAGGGAGCAGAGGGCGAGGTGGGCAGCGTGCCCCAGCGGGGAGGAAAATACTTGCGAAGGGAAGGATGCAGGAAGGATATGCCTATGCAAGCCTTTGCACGCTCCTTCCTGCAGTGTCCAGATGGGAAGCAAGGCAGTAATTCTCAAATAATGTCATCTGCAGGGTGGTTTTCTCCATAGCTGTCACCACAGGGGATCCCCAACTTTGGGTGCCACCAAATTACCAATAGCATTATCAATGCAAATTGCAATGTATAGCTAGTGCAATTGCTATTGCAATATTCTTGCAAAAATTAATTATATATATACATAAAATCCTATTGTGACTTTCTGGTGGGTCTGCATGCTTTATTGTTTCCCTCGATATGCAAAAGTCTTTGGATTTATTTTATGCACGCAACTGCTCTTGCACCCTGTAAGAGCAGGTACTCAGCGATCTCGTACCCCCATGCAAACCCTGTGCATTTAAATCCCCCAGCAAAAACCTCAGAAAGCGGCAGACTAGAGACCTCCTGAGGCAGCGGTGGTTTCTGTACTTCGCTGAATGCCAGCCAGAAAGAAGAGGCAATTTTCTAACTTTAAATGACCCACAAGCAGTAACTCCCAAGCACTTCTACCCTCACTCCCTGGTGGTTACCATCACGGGGAGGGGAAATCAGGGAGAAAAGCAGGTTTTTAATTTTTTTAGCCTCATATTTGATACATTTTGTTAGCATGCCCCTCTGCAACAATGCCTTCCTTCATATTGCAGTGCAGTAAAATCAGCGCTCACGTTAGAAGTCTCTTTACTTCTGGAAAACATGGTGCCCTTGGTGCCGGGGATATTGAATGCATCTATATTCCTGACAGCTTTTTCTGTTTTCATTAAGTGAAAGAGGATATTTAGAGGCGAGCTGGAATGGAAGTTGGTTCATAACTCAGAGGAGAGCGAAGGCTGTGGGATGCAGGCTGCTGATTGAAGACTTGGGGTACTTTTATTCTATTCAAGAAATCCCCAGTTTAACTGGGATGCTGCATCCTGAGGCACCTCGGACATCACATCGCCACTGGGAAGAGAGGAGAAGGAGGGATGATGTCCCCAAACCTGCCTGGTTTTCCAGAATTGGATTCATTTGCATTAAATTTATTGTAAACACAAATCTTCCCTGAATTAATGTTTGGTTTAGGGAGAAAAAAACGACATGCTTGCCTTAAAACTTGTCATTTCAAAGGGTTTTGCTTGCTTGGTCCTTTCACTGTATCAGCAGTGGGATTTTAATCTGCCCGGTGACGACATGCTAATAGAAGTAAATAATGCTAATGCTTAACATACATTTAAATATTATTTTAAAACTTCTTAAATCCTTAAGGGCTTTGCTGTTGAATATGGATTAGCACAATCTTATTATCTGGATCCATGTGGGAGCAGTTGCTCTGGGCTCTCCCTATGGTTCATGGAGAGACGGAGCCATCTCCAAGCATCATCCAACCAGCCTTGGCCTTCTACATCCCTGCCTAGAGGTTTCTGCAGCTTTTGGGGACAAAAGAGGGGACAGATATGGGAGAGGAGAGCACGAACCCAGCTGGCATTTCCATGACAAAGTCTTTGGGTTTGTTATTTTTGCTTTGCCGCCAAAAGCAAGCTCCATCCCAGGTGACCGCAAGGTTGCACAGCCCAATTTTGGTCCTGCGCACATTCTTGGAGAGCGAATGCGTCTCGCACAGTTTGAGTCGGAGATGACTGTTGTCTCCGTACGCAGGCTGAAATAATTTCGTAGAGTATTTGGGAAGGAGTTGCCTGCTGAGACGGATATATAATATCCAGCACAGCAGTGAATATTTTGAGGGCAGCAGGGAGCTGCGGAGATACATACACAGAAGTTACCGGGGCTGTAAAATAACCTGATTTCAGGCTGTTTGGATAACAAAAGGAGATGCTGAGATGTTTCCAGACTTCAGTTTTTCTTTCAGCATCTGCAGTCGCCTTTCCCAGCAAAGAACCCTAATGGCACGAATCCCACATTTCTGCAATTCCTGCTGTTGGGAAGGCCCTGCTAGCCATAACCACGCAGCAGCCTCTGGCACCTCATCTGTTCTTTCAGTGATTAATCCTGTTATCAGTAATTAGGTGGGATGTC
Source organism: Pandion haliaetus (assembly GCA_013401275.1). NCBI lineage: Eukaryota > Metazoa > Chordata > Aves > Accipitriformes > Pandionidae > Pandion > Pandion haliaetus. The sequence goes on along the minus strand of VYZV01001468.1, from coordinate 41,497 downwards.
AGAAAAGCAGAATGCTCTTTGAGGATCGGAGGGTGCGATTAGGAAAGTGGGAATGGGGCAAGCTCCAACTGAGCACTTCAAGGAAGGACTCTCCGTGTTGGGAGGGCATCTCAAAGGACGTGGTCTTCCGACGTGTTGAAGGAAGAGTTGTTGATCCAGGGAATCCCCTTGGATTCCACCTCCAGGTGAATTTGGGAAGGCAAAATAAATATTGAGCTGTTTTCAGGTGGCTTCTGTGCAAGGTGCGAACTGCTCGTGTAGATGACAGAGTATTTCTCTGTTTCTGAAAGACAAATTAATAAACCTCAGTGATGTTTGTGTTTGCCTGTTTGCGTTCAGCTCTCTGGGTGACACCTGATTTTCTTTTTCCCTGTGGAGTTTTTGCCTCAATTTTCTGCAGCCTCCTCTGGGCAAACACTTTTCCCTTTCCACTATGGGATAAAATGGTCCCTAATTTAAGATGCGTTACAACCTTTTGCTCTTATCCCCATTTATCTTTCTCTTAATGTTCCCACTTTCCAGACTATTTAACGACTCGATTAAGACCCAGAGAAATGATTAATAACATTTTTCAGCTCCAAAACCAATGTGCTGCAGTAGCACAGGACATTCCAACTGATAGATGGTACAGGTGCAACTGGGTTATTTATCGACTCTTTGTTGCAAGGAATGGTTATGCAGAAAAATGTGTTAACTACTGGCCTCAAAAATGAGAGGAAGAGCCCTGATGCTTAAGATGGTCTTGTCCTTCTCCATCCTGTCTCATGCATTGAACATATCTATAAAACTGCGGTTTGTATCCTGGTGCTGACCCCAAAATATCTGGGGCTTATAGAGAATAAACCTTATTTCTAAAGATCAGTAATCAAGCTGGGTAAAGGGTTAGTACAAAAGATGCAGTTTGTGCTGCAAATGCTCTGATTGCCACCATGCCACTCATCAGCATCTGGTCTGCAAATAGCTCCTCACAACGGCTTATCGTCTAACGTTTGTAGCCACCGCAGTGTAGAATGCACCACAAAAGAAACATCAGGTGAAATCAAAGCAATGTACTTGAAATCTTGTATTGATGAAAATGCTTTTCTTCCCCCTTGTCCTAAAGATTTAATGCATATTTTTTAATTCGCTGGCAGCCAGCAGGGAAATAGGAAATAATCTGTGTGGCAGCATGCTTGCAGCAATATCTTAATTTTAGCAAGAGCCCGGACCTCTGCCTCTCTCTTTGCAATGCTCGTGGTGACGTCCAACAATCCACATCCCTCTTTCAGGGCTGATGTGGGAAGTTGTGAGAAGAACGTGGCTGTTAATGAGTTGGACAACGAGCCTGTTGCTTTGGCAGAAGTTTTTACTGGGAATTGTCCTCTCTTGTCTCATGGCCAGCTTTGGAAGTTCAGGTGACAGCATCCCTTGCAGAAGAAGACCTTCCGGAAGAGTTTGCATAACTATAGCGGTTTTAACGCTCATATTTTGCAGGTGATTGGCCTTGTGATGGCTTGGCTGTATTGGCAAAAGCTCAACGAGATCTACTCCAAGCTGGACACCGTTGACTTCAAGATCCTGGAGATACGGGATTTCAGCTTCGGGGCAGTGGATCTGAGTGGCGCGGGCTGGTGCTGGTGCTTACCCAAGGAAGGAGGCTACATTCCTGTCAATGCTGAGGATGAGGAAGATGAGGAGGAAGAGGAAGGTGCCATCTGCCACAGCAAAGTGTGAGAAGGTGGAGGACTGAAAGGCAGCTTGGAGCAAAGCTCTTAGGGAGGCGGTGGATGTTGAATGTGGAAATAATGCGATTTATCTTCTCAGGTTCAGGAGATACTTCGGAGAAACTGTAAAGTAGCGCTGGAAGGTTATAAAAACTGCAACGTGTTGTGCGGGCACATGAGCTCCCCGGGGTCCTTTTGCTACCTCGGCGTTTTGAAGCGTTTGTACATCTCCTTATTGGGTTTTTAGGGTTTTTTTAACACAATAAATGTGACTTCTGTTGTGTTTTGCAAAGTCGGTTCCACTCGCTGCATGCCAGTTGGGGCATCAGGGAGGGAAGCAGCACCATCATCATTGTGCTTTGTGGTATTTTTATAGTTATATTTAGCCTGATATCCTGAAAAATAGTGCCTTTATGGTAGATCCCCAGTTGTGCCCAGAGCCCAGATGTGCCCAGGCCCCAGAAAGCAATAGCTAAAGGAAATAATGGAGCAGCTTGGTCTGCAGAGCCTTTCCAAAGGGCTTTGCCAGCAATCAGATCCCCAGGGAGGCACAACTTCCACCTCCTGGAGCAAGATGGATGTTTGGGCAAGGCTTGCACAGGGGGAAAACACCCGTTTCTGAAGGTTTCCAGCTCTTCCCCATGAACTACGGCTTTCAGTTTTCATCCCTAGGCAAGGAAAAGGAGAGCCCAGCAATTTTTAAAATGGACAGCTTTGTTGCGGCAACATGCTGCCCCTGGAGATGGTGGTAACTCCCCTTTGCTGGAGACCAACCTCTAAAGACCAGGTAAGGAATTGCCTTTTATAATATTTCATTTTTAGCACAGCTTGGTGATCAAGGCAGCAATTCCCTCCCACATCACTCAGAATATAGGAATTAAATAGCCGACGTGTCTTGCATCCAACCCCAACCTGGTAAGTTGAGCCACACTGGGAAACCTCAAGCAGATGAATTGCAAAAATACAAGTGTGTTTTTATTAAAAAAAAAACCACAGTGAAACCCTCTGCAAAGGTCCCCGGGCTGCTCTGGTGCAGGCTTAGCAATAACCTACTGATGGCAATGCTTCCCCCAGCAGCCATAAGTCGAATGCAGAGGCTGGAGTGTAGATCAGGGACCTGTTTTTCTCTCCCAATGTACCCAAGTCCCACGGGTACACCAGGGTGGCTGTAGTTGCCGCATTTATCAAGCGAGAGGAATCATCTCAAAAATGAAATGCAAAGAAAAAAAAGGTCTGGTTTTCAGAAGAGCAATGTGTTTGCAGCGCCGCTCAGTGAAGGAAACGTTGGGTTTATTAGTGGCGTTTTTTATTAATAAGGGTATTTTGGAAGCCAGAGGCTGGCTTCGTTTGGTTGGATGCCCAAGCAGTGAAAAGTGGGTGAGCGCTGGGGTGCGACTGCCGGTCTCTGTCTCCCTCTTCTGACTGTTTCCAGGCTTTATTTTTTAACTAAAAGAAGCAATCCTCAGCACAGGCCTGAAAAAACACTTTTGGAACCGTGGTCTTTTTCCACAAATCACGTTGAAAGTGGAGCTGGGAACCACAAGAGCTGAGCAGTGGGGTTATTGAATTTTTTTAAAACAGTATGGCCAAAATTGGGGGGTTGGGTTTTTTGCAAGTGGAGAAGGTAAAACCTGCAGCCCAGGGAAATCAGGTGAGTGTGATTGTTAAAGGAATAACAGGGTTGCTGCCTTTACCCAGGCAGCTCGAGAGCTCTGGGGATTTTTGCTTTCCTTCCTTCTTCCCCCTCTCTCCAGGAGGTGTTTAGTAAAACCTTAAGAAATACAAACTGATAAATTCAACCTGCTCTTTGTATTTCCATGTATTTGGAGAAATAAAGTTCATTTCTATTATTTTCTCTTTATTTACAGGACAAGCAGCCACCAATATCTTTATTCCATATTCCTGGCTGGGCAGAGCCTGCTGATGCTGGACCCCGGCACAGGCAGCATTGAACGGGTTGGATGCAAGCAGGTTTCCATGCCTGGATTAATACTGGGTTTTGGCAGGCGGTGAGCGATGGGAGATGGGGAGGAGTAGATATATGCATCAGCTTGGGCACCCAGCTCCCCTATTCCCATGGACAGTTGGTCTGCAAATGCCTGGAAAGCAGGAAAGGTAGATTTAAGTAAGAGCATGAAATCGTAACTGCACTTTGCAAAACATGCCTCGTAACTCTAAATAAAGGGGATGCCAATAATATTCCCTAATTCACCCTAAATTTTGCATCTTGAAATCGCAGCTGCCTTGCTCCAGACCTGACCCTGCTACACATCATGGAAGAGCAAATCTAATAAAACAGGAGCTGGGAAGAAAATGGGAGCAGGGATAAAGTATCAAACAGGTTTTGCTTTGCTTCTGCTGAGACTCCGGATCGTGCCATCAAATAATCTCCCCAGAGGCAAGAGAAAAGCCCTGATATCAGATGACCTTAAAGCACAAACTCTGATTTACCAATCCTCGTTTTTTAGCTTAATGATGAAGCCGGTTGTGACGAAGTGCCGGGTGCTGCTTTGATGCAGATTTATTGATACCCCTGTTAAAAGTCTAAGTGGAGGGGAGCAAGCCAGGCGTTAAATAGAAGCAGACAGCTCGGGAAGTGAAGCAGGCATACTCGTGTGACTGGGAGCTTGGTTTTCATGAAATCAAATTTACGGATGTTCAGCACGTTAAAGGCAAAGCATGGAAATTGCAAAATAATTCGGTGTGCAACCCTCATCGCCCCCCTCCCCAAACTGTATTTGATGGCCCAGGGGCTGATCCTATTGTCCCCAGAGGTTTTAGGAGCTTTCTCGCTGATGGTGATGCTTCTCTGCACCTCCCTGAAGAATTTTCCTTCCATTCCTTAAGGTCAGATGTACATGATATTGCACAGAGCAAAAAACCAAATGCAGATGCCCTCCCAAATCCCTAGCAATCAAGCCAAAACTGATGCAAAACCCAACCCCAACAACCCCAGAAGACACAAATCCTGCAAGGTGGGGATGGACAACTTGAATTTTCCTACATCCCAGTGGTCTGATACCTAGAAACTGTCACTGCGCAAGACCAGGTCTCTGGTGGCTTGAATGTCCCATCCTCTCTGGAGGTCTATTTGCATCCCATGATGCCTTTCTGCTTCCAAAGTCAATCAGTGTCACCCAAAATACATTTTAACCTAGGAGCTACAAAGCGTTTGGCAGTAGGCGTCGATACGATGGTTGCAAGTGCAGCTTTATCTCAAGGCAATCTGGGCTCCCGCACCCACCAGCACCCGTGACTTACTCTGTGGCCCCATCCATCCTCCAATTTCTGAGCGGTTTGGGGGAGCTCAAGGTGAGTTTATTTAACAGAAAAGCTTGGTTTTGTGGAACTGAGAGCTGGGGGGGGTAGTGGGGTTTAATTGGCAAAGATAACAGCGCTCTTCTTTTCCTCCCCTTATTTCTAGTGCACTTATAGACATGTTTTCCAACAGTTCTAGTCTGCGTCGTGCTTGTGTTTGTATGCAAGGATTATGGGAGGAAAAGTTTTATAAGTAAAAAATTAGGAAAAAATCCTAGGCTATATGACTCATAAATCAGCCATAATCAATCAGGACCTTTCATTTGCCAGTGGATATAACAAAGTGTGGGTTTATCAGAAGATGGGTTATTTTTGCTGCCCAACAGAGCTGTGGTAGAGCTCTCGCCAGCCAAGCTAGATTGCAAAATGTCCTATTTCTTCCCTGTATAGACCCAGCTGAAGGCTTGTGTATCCCCATCCATCATCTGGGGATGCCAACCTAGTGCTGAAACTCGTGGGGAAATCTCTTTTGGGTGGCTTTGTGGCACTTCATCTGTTAGAAGGTACTGGGTCATTTTTAGAGCAAAAATATTTATGTCTGCAGCTGGGTGGGTATTTCACTGTTTGTCCTGCCAGCACCAGCTTCCTAAAATCCTTAGAATTAGCCCCATAATGTTATTCCCAGGAAGCCAAGGCTTGTGACTGATGTTATCCTTTAATACACCCGGGTTTGAGGCACAGTTGTCTCTCCAGAGGTGTTTGCCCCTAAGATAAATTGGTTCCTGCAACTGTGCAAAAAGTGTTGAGTTAATGTTGTCCAAAAAAAAAATCCCAAATCTGTTAAATCAAGAGGTGTCTTCAAATAGCAACCGGGTTAAGGCTGGAGCCTGTATCGGACTAAAGATGGTCTTTACCCTGGGGAAAAATGTGTCAATAATTGGGCAACCCAAGCAGAGGCAACCTGGCCAGCCCTGGGCCCTTCCAGCTATTTAGGTGCACACCCCCTTCACTTTATATTTTTAACCTATTTGGCTTAAATTGAGATTTTTCTTCCCTAAAATAGGTGGATAATGATATGATATTGCCATGGATGCAAGCAGCTGGAATGAGGGCCACAGAGAGGCTGGCTCTCTGACTGCTCTCAAAGTGACTTTGGGAGGCATCGACCGGGCTGCCATGAATAGTAACCATTCTCGCACCCAAGTCAAGTGTGAAAGGCAATCACTGGAGGTCAGATAATTAGGAGATTAATTAGAATCCATGGCAAAATCCAAAGAAACTCATATGGGGAATAAAACAGCTGGTTTGAAGGAAGATATCTAGAAGTGGCAGCATGTGTGTGGTGTAAAATCTGTGCTTAGGAGATGGGGAAAAACGAATTCTGCTTCTGCAAAACCCCTTTTATCTGTGCAGGTCCCCCCTGAAAATTAAACGGGTGCTTATTGCCAGCAAGCAACCCCTGTTAACTGAACTTGTGTTCTTAATTGTATCAGCAAATCTCTGCAATAATCTCTTACGCTTCACTTACGCCTTCCTTTGAGCAGTAGAAATAAGAGACCAGAGACATAACCCCGGTGAAATTTATCCGGATTTTCTTCAATATGGGGAGAGTGGAGGTGGAGCGCGGGCAAGGCTGGTGCAGAGCGAGGCAGGGCTGAGAGCTTGCCGAGGCGAGACGCAGGCGCTTGCAGGAGGTGCCGGACGGTCCCCAGTGCATCCGCAGGGAAGGTCCCGGCTCCCCGGTGCATCCTCACCGCGGACGGGAAGGATCCTGTGATTTCACTGGGACCACAGGTGAAGGATTCCCATAGTGGCAAGCACCCGGCAGGCGTGCAAAGAGGCTGTTCCCCTGTCCTGCACCCTTTAAAATCTCTCTCCTTTCTCCTCCCCACGGCTCAGCTCTCTCCAAGCGGTGGGACCATGCTGGAGGATGAGGATGGGATGAGTGAGAGAGGGCTCAGCAGCTCGAGGAGGAGATATGAAGATGAGGAAGGTGAGCAAAATCTTGGGGATGCCCCAGATGGCAGCGGGGTCTTTTCTGCTGGCTGATGCATCAGATCTCCTGGCGCGTGGCTCGGCACATCCCATGCACGACATGGGAAAAGCTCCTGTGGGTGCTTTAAGCCTGGTGGGAAGAAGGCAAATGTTTTCCTGGCTTTTTTTCTAAAGCTTTTTTTTTTTCCCCCTCCCCTCTAGATTACCACTCCATCTACATCGGGGTGCCAGTGCCACGTGGCTACCGGAGGAAACGGCGTCGGCGAAGATCTGCCTCCAGCCGGGATAGGACGAGCGAGAGTGAGCGGCACTACGAGCGCCAGGATCGCTCCGACACCGACGACGGCGGCCACGGCTGCTACGAGAGCGGCAATGACAATGCCAGCAGGACCAGTGAGTCACCCTCAGGCTTCCCGAAAGAGCAGGAGGGCTTTTGCAGCGTCATTTAATCCAGGATTAAATCTCCCCCATGCACCTAGCCACGTTGCTTGGACCAGCATTTGCATTTGGCACTGCTTTTCCTGACGCTTCCCAGGTTTATTTTTCCCTGGGGATGTCTCTGAGAGCTGGGCACAGGGTGTGAAATGGGATTTGAGGCTGTGTAGGTGATGGGTGGGCTAAAAAAGAGGTTGTCCTTGCCCTTGGGCGGTTGCTAAGAAGAAATCCGGGTACAGTGGGATCCTGGGGGCGCAGACATCCTCTGGGCATCACACCTTGTTCCCGACAGGCTTTTGCCCAAGGCTTTGCCTGGTCTCGTTAAATCTCCTTAGTGAAGATTAACATTTTGCACACCAAAGCAGCTGTCGATCTCTTGGGGTTGTTTGGGGTTTTTTTTCACCCCCTCTACAGAAATTTGCATTTGGTTTTATGTCAAGCAGACGACGCCGTGGCTCAGCAGAGCCGGCAGAGGCTCAGCTTTGCTTTTGCTTACGGAAGAAGTTTTCCTTTTTTTTTTTTTTTTCACGGGGAGAGGTTTTTTATTTGCAGCGGGCTTTGCTTGCAGCTCCTTCATGCCTTCGGTGGCGGCGCGAGCAGGACCACGTCCCCTCCTTTCCGCAGGCAATGAATGCCACCGGGATCTAACACTGGGCTGGTTTGCGGGGGGGAGGGCAAAGTCATTTTATGGAGGAAAAACACCCCAAAAAGCCTCAACTCTACAGCAGCCCCATTTTCCGCCAGGAAATCTCCCTCACTGGGGTGTTTTCCCAGAAAATCTCTCTGCCCTGAGCTTGGAGGGGGTTTTCCCACCTCGCTCCGGCTGAGAAACAGAAACCTTCCACAAAAGAACTCCAAACCTTTGATTTCTGTCTTCCCACCTCTCCCTCCCTCCCCTTTCTCGCTCACTCCATCCCGCTGCCACCCAAAGCGCTCACCTCTCCTACACGCATCCCGTTTGATTTGGTAACTTCCCGTCATGAGAGCCAAAGGGAAAGGAAAGTGCTTTATATTCTCTATAATCTGCTCCTTAAGCCTTGGGAATTTAACAAGCCTGAGTGGATAAAGGAGGAAGTTTGGGGGTTTGGGTTTTTTGGGGGTTTTTTTTGTACCGTGCAGCAAAGGTTTGGCTTAGCCGGGAAGAAATGGGGGAAAAAATGGAAACGATTCCAGGTAGGTTATTTCCATCGCTCTTTGGCGTCCGTGGCGGGGGGAGCTGGAGGGGAAGAAAGGCTCCATTTTTTTTTTTGGCTTTGATTTTCCCCTGTTAAAGCAACCTGGGAGCCTGTGTGGGGTTGGGTTGAGAGCTCACTCAGGGCTCTGAGCTCCAAAGCTCACCCCAAAAATATAAGGCGGGGGGGAACTGTATCAGCTTCCACTGCTCCCCAGCAGCAGGGAGGCAGAAAACATGATATTTGGAAGGAGTAAAAGTCTCCCTGAACTGGGGGTTTCTTAAACAGGAATGGAGCATCTAATCCCATGGGATGTGCACCCCAGTCTCCTCTTTTTTTGGGAGGGAGGAGACCCTTCTGAGCCATGAAACCCCAGGGAAAGGCTGTGGCGTGTTAAAGAAGGACCACGGCAGCGGATGGTTAATGTGCCGGAGCCTTCAATAAGGCTCAGTCCTGCTGCCCAGCTGGATTGCAAAGCCCAGGCGGCACCGCATTCCCGTCGCCCATTTTATCACCTTTTTTGTTGTACCCGAGGCCAGAGCAGGATTTTTTGTTTGGGAAAGCATTGCTAGGTGAGGTTTTACTGCTCGATCAAAGTTGGGGTGTGAAGAACTCTGGGCAGCTCAAATCAAAGGAGGTATAAATCAATGCGACAGGTCTGTCCTGCCCGATGACCCACGGAAATGTAGGTTCTTGTGTACATAAAATTATCCTATATTATCACCAGTGTTACTGCTGAGCCAATTCTGTGGCTGTGGGCTTCATTCAGACCCACTGTGGCTGAAATCACAGTGGAGGTTTGATGGGTGTCAAGCAGGAATTGCAGCTTTGAGCATTTTCCCATCGTAAAAGCTGTTTCAGGGAGGTATGGATCTGCTCTGGACACCTGTTGAACTGTGTCTTGCTAGAAATAGGTGCCAATTTTGGGGTGGCTTTGTGGGTTTTGGCCAGTGTCGCTGCAGCAGTTTTACTCTTGCGTTCCCCAGAGGTGCCAAGCCCTGGATGCCGCATATCCTCCTAAGCGAATACCTGCTGCTTCCTGGGATTAATTTAGGTGCTGGATCAAATTTCCCGGAGGAAAAAAAAAAATTACCCTGAACTGGGCTGTAACCAGATGCCGGACTGGGTGCTTTCCTGGGCACGAAAGGGTCCTCCAGGTGAATAAATCCCATGAATTTTGGCTGTGCAGCCAAGCCCCAGCATTGTTGGTTTAGCAACCAGCTCTTTGCTCGGGTCAGTGAGCGGTGGGGAGAGGCAGCTGCCGCTGGGAAGCACATGTTATGTGTTGAGAGACAGGTTTATTCCTTAAACTGGGGAATGATGGGGAAAAAAAGCTAAAAAATCCTAAAAAAGCTCTTTACGTGCAAGCTTTCCTTTTTTTTTTTTTCGTGGTTTCTAGTGCTTAAAGTGTGTCATAGCCCCAACACCCCAAAACAAGTCACTGGGGGGACCCTCCAGCAGGTTGAAGCAGGAGGGACCCATTCTTAAACACCCAAGCGGGGAATTCAGGCAGAGTTGGGTGCAGCAACCACCAAGTCAAGGATTTGCAAAGCTCTAACCCCTCTGCCCCCACTTCCTGCAAATTTGCAAATCCTCCTTTTTTCACAAATGCATCCGGAGATCCCACCTGAGATGGGTATTTCCAGCAAATTCCCCCTTTTTTTTTTTTTGTGGTCCAGCTCATTGCATTTGCAGTGGGTTTGGGGTTTTGCAGGAAATAAAAGGTTTGGGCTGCAGAGCAAAGCAGACAGCGTGAGGCTGGGGGGCGGTTACTGTTATTGCACTGATTTCATCCCCTCTTACGCGAACAGCACTTAGGCTTAAAGAGCCTGAAGCCCTCCAGGCATGTAGCCCAGCTCTAAAATTTACAGGAATATTAATAATCTTAATAATCATAATAATGAAGCTTATGGAAGTGGAAGGAGGACTTGACAACAGGGCTTTAGTCCTGGTGGTGGGGCTTAAACGGCTTACGCGGTTAAGCAGGCTCAGCCTAGAGTGCAAGGGACATCCTATTCTTTCACAGATGCCGCGACTTGGGTTTTGTCTCCTTTGGTGAGGGGACAGGGCAATATTCCTGGTTTTTCCTCCGCTTGCACATGGCAATTTAATTGCCTGCTTTTTTGTGTACTGTACTACCCAACTTTCTTATTCCCAGGTTTGAGAACAGAAGAATTCTGCTAGCAAAGACATTTTCCGAGCTGGATTAACTCCTGCTGTATTAGGAGAGGGCTAAGACCCAAGATTTTATTAAAAATACACCATTTCCACAGAGCCTGGAGTAGGGCTGATTTTAACCTCTGATTTGAATAACGGAGCAACTGGGGAGCGGTCCCATCCGTGCCACATCCAGGTTCATACCCAGGTGTTTGATTCCTCCCTGCAACCAAAATTAGGAGGCTTTGCTAGAAAAGCACATGAAGATGGAGAGGGTTAAAAGAAAACCCAGCCTAGTTTTTTTTCAGCTGGAGAGGGCAGGTCTGTCACACTCCCGTGGCTGCAGGGAATGCATCAAAGATGAAAACCCCTTTTCCCGTCAGTCAGGAGGTTTGCAGGCGGGTGACATGTCACCGCTCCCCTTCCTGAAACACACCGCGGGGAGCAGGAGGCACTAAGTGCCCTCCCCAGCCTGTCCGGTTATTTGCAGCAAGAAGCTGGATTTTCCATGCAGAAATGGTAAACTTGTATTATTCCCCTCAAATGATACACGTTCCCCTTAGGGATCCAGTGAGAAAACATGTGCCGAGCACTTGTGCATCCCGATGCGCAGTGTCAGTCAGAGACCATAAGGATTTGGTTGCTGATGGCAGGCGGCTCTAACCTGGCAAAAACAGGCTCTGTGGTAGGGAAAAACGTGGGATACTCCATGGAAATGGGGCACATAATGCTCCTGGAAGGGGAATTGTATATAGGGGTGGCCACATTCCTCAATTCCCAGCCCAGACCTATATATTCCCTTCCTGGCTGCTACGCAGCCTCCATTCATCCTTTCCGCCAGCATCCTTTATCTCTTTGCACAAGGATTTTGGGACACGACTACTTAGAGTTTCCCCACTCCTCAATGTCTCTCACCTTAATAATTTTCCTCAAAATCTTCTTTTTTGACCCCAGGATCCTAAATAGCCCTACAGATCCCTTTTTACCCCTCCGGGGCTTTCCGTATGGGAATGGCACAGGATCGTCTTGTCTCTGGCCGATGGTAAACCTCTTTTTTCCTTCTCCCCGGCAGTGTCACCGGCTGCCGAACGCCTCCGCTACATCTTGGGGGAAGATGATGAGTCCCCCAACCCCACGCTTTTCACGGAGATGGACACGCTGCAGCACGATGGCGAGGAGATGGAGTGGAAGGAGTCGGCCAGGTGAGGCTTTGGGTTGAAAAGATTCCCCCCTCCAAATATCCTTGGGTGGAAATGGGGTCAGGGAATGAGCATCATTTTTAATGAGGTTAAAAAAGCCATGCCTGAATTAGGGAAATGCAGAAAACATGGTGTTTTGGGGGGCTTTGCACAGCAGCTGTGGCCTGCCGAGGAGGAGGAGGAGGAAGGGAGAAAGATTTCCCGTCTTGTCCAGCATCTCCCCAGGCTGGATCTACTGCAGAGCCCGGGCTTTTCCCATTCCCAATTGCAGCATGAGAGCAAAGCCCTGCAGAAAGGGTGAAAAAAACTGGGGTAACATGCCGGGAAACTGGAGATTTAGAGCAGAGATCTGGGAAATGGGAATAGGGGACATAAAGAACATTTTCCCGGGTCTTTTTTTTCCCCCACACATTTGCTGACCAGGCTAAGAGTTAAACTTCTCCTACCCCTCAAGCAATAATAATAAAACCCCACCCACTACATCTTTAATAAAAGTATTAGAGGAGTCGCAAGTGGCTTTCGCTTTATTGAATTAGGAGCTTAGCCAAGGGAAAAATCTCAAATCCAAGTGGGATTTTCTCTTCCTAGCCTCAGCTGTGTAAGGGCTAGTAGGGTTGGGTTTTTTGGGGGGGAGCTTTGGGAAGGGGATCAGGGATGCTGATGGTATCCTGAGCCCTTTCCTTTCAGTAGCACATGTGGGATTTCTGAGTCTGGGTGCAGAGGTTTCCCCGAGGGATGGGGAAAGAGCAGGATCAGGCCTTGCAGGTGCTCATCCTATCTCTTGGCTGGTTATTTGCATCACCAAAAATTCGGGAAGTTCTTAAGCATCCTCCTGGTTGGCATTCCTGCTCAAAACACAGCAGCCCAGGGATGCTGTTGCTAAAATCCTTTATTTTTCAGCCCCCAGTTTTGCAGAGGTCTGTATCTACTCATCTATCCATTGGAAGGCAAAAAATCAGCACTTTCATCAGGGAGGGCTTGAGGTGGAGGTTTCCAAATTCCCCCCAGGAGGACGGAGGTTTCTCAAGTCCCAGATTTCCGCTCTCTGGTGAGGAGCAGTTCAGCCTCTTTAGCCGCAGGAGAGCAGCTCCTCGGTGGGAGCAGTGCCACCTGTGGCTAAATCCACAAGAAATGGAAAAAAATGGAAATAACAAAGCCGAGCGCAGCAGGGAGATGGGGTTTTGCTGTAGCCTTGGCAAAAACATCATGGGATGCCGGTCCCGGGGCAAAGGTGCTGCTGGAAACGTGCCTCAAGTCCCGCACACCGCCCCAAGCTGCCACCCCATGTGCACGCTAATAACCCGGTTTGGGCAGGAAGACGGGACAAAAAAGAAACAAAAAGCGACCTAATCGGCTTTGGGCGAGCACCGACAGGGTTTTCTGGGTGCTACGGCGGGAAGCTTGAATTTCCTCCCAGTAAAAGCAGTGTTGTTTAGAGGGCTGGAGAAGGGATTTCTGCAAAGAAATCAGGGTGGGGAGCTTTGTTTGATGGGCACTAGGGCCAAATTTTTTATTTTTGGATGTGCTGGGGTTTTGTCCCCAGCACAAGACCATTCCTGGCACTCCCAGACGGTATTTTGGGGCTTTTTTAGTAGGGGCACCCAGCATATTCTCTTTGCAGCCGCATCTTAATGCACCCCCAGCAACCGATACAATTCCAGGCTTTCCCCATCCTTCCCCTGCAGCATTCGGGAGCCATCAGCTATTTCCAAAAACCCTTCTCCTCCTAGGTCCTTTCTGTCTGTGCCCTCTGCGGTGGCAGGAGCCCAAATCCCAGTTGTACCAGTTAAAAGTTGTAAGGTTAAGCCCTGTGAAGGCTAATCCATAGAGCCTGCAAACCTGTAAAGGAAAAGCAGCTTTCTTCCCCAAATTGACATCTTGCTGAGAGCTGCCTGCCCTTCCCAGAGCCTGAGCCCCGTTCCCGGGGAGCTGGGAGAAATCAGTCACCATTCCCAAATTTGCACTGAAGTCTTTGGTTTGTAAAATTAAGGAATGGAGGTGGAAGGGCTGATTTCCAAGGACTTGCAAACCCTCTCATCTCCCACGGTGGGAATGAAGCACCCAGGTTGAAGTCTGAGCGTTGCTAAGGAATTAAAAAGATGTTTGCAACGCCCTGGGTTTTTGCTTTCTTGCGTGCATGGCTGGTCCATGTGGGTGTGGATCCTGGCTAAGGCAAGGTCAGCTCCCTGGAAAAACCTCCCAGATATTGCAGGAGCAATTTGAGGAGGGTGAAATCTGCAGGGTTGAGTTCAGTGGTGGAGCCGAGAGGTTTTGCTCCACTCTGCAACCATGCAAGCAGCACTTTGTCTAATGATGTTACTTGATTTCTCCATTCCCATCCTGAATAACAAGCAAAAACTTTGCAGGGTGATTTAATTCAGGCTTGCAAAGCCGCCTGCAGAAGGGAAACTCCACAGGAAAAGCAATTCTCCTCTTCTCATACACCATCCCCACTCTGTGCCCATCCCCGTGGCTGCCGCTGTCATTTCAGGTGGATAAAGTTTGAAGAAAAGGTGGAAGAAGGCGGCGAGAGGTGGAGCAAGCCCCACGTGTCCACGTTGTCTTTGCACAGCCTGTTTGAGCTGCGGACGTGTCTACAGACGGGAACGGTGCTCCTGGACTTAGATGGCTACTCTTTGCCCCAGATTATAGGTAGGAGCTGGTGGGTATCGGTGGTTTCAGATGGCTTTTTCTCCATGTCCTAAAGTGCTGGGAACAGATTTAGATGCATTTACTTGCTATATGAAACTATAAACCAACTTCGCAGGAATAAGCAAAGACAGGATTTGAGAGCCATCAACTTGGTTCAATAAGTGTTGTTATCTTGAGCTTTCTGGGAGGGTTTGCAGTGGGGTAACCCATGCGCCTCCCTCATTCGGTGCTTGCAGACGATGTCATTGAGAAGCAGATTGAGGATGGTCTGCTCAAGCCGGAGCTGCGGGAGAAGATAAGCTACGTGCTCCTCAGGAAGCACCGTCACCAAACCAAGAAGCCAATCCATCGGTCTTTGGCTGACATTGGCAAGTCCGTCTCCTCCAACACAAGTGAGTCCTTGGGCTCCAACCTGTGCCCAATTGCATCCTTGAGACTTTGGTGAGCAAGCCCGGGGGGAGGAAGATCTCAGGAGAATGAAACCATTTGGGACACCCAACTATTTACTGCATTGAGAAAGACCCCAAAAAGCTCTGCTCCTGGTGGCTTTAAGGGTGGGGGGTCACTGGGAGCCAGAGGCCAAGGAGATGTCTGCTGAGATGGGCAATGGCATCGTGTGAGGGACAACGGCATTGGCAGTCACTTGGCCAAGGGGCTTTCTGGCAGAGCAGCCTACAGACAAATCCAGTCTGCTCCGTGGTTGAACCTGCCTATTTTTGAGCCATTATAAAAGGGCATTTGTTTGTTTTCACGCTAGATTATTTACTTAGGTTTAAACAGAGGTCATTTGGTGGAGCCCAGGATTTGCCAGGCTTCGGCTGCTCCCCGGGTAGCCAGAAACAGCAGCGCCCAAGCTCAGAGCACACATGAAGGAAGCCATCAATAAGCAATATTGCCACCCCGTGGGCATCCCCAGGTTTCGAAGCAGCCATCATCCACTTCGGAGGACTAGATATTTGAGTTAATGTTTGCCTAGAAGGTCTCAAAACTTGGAAATGTTGTGGTTAGTCCTTGTAGATAGAGAAAATAGGGGCATCTTTTGTGTTTCTAGTTCCTTGCTGAGACGATGACATTGCTTTGAGTTTGCAAATAGGGGCACCAAGGAAAAAACGGTCTTTGGCAGGAGCAGAGGAGTCCCTCATATTTCTTGTGCCAACAGCAGCTCCGTGATATTGGAATAAATAGCTCCAGCACATTGAAAATAGGGTCATGGCCAGTGGGAATTTCATCATTATTTTTAGTGGGTTTGACAAATAAAAAAGAGGATAGATGCTGTGGTTGCAGCTGGTGTCTCAGAGAGATGCAGAGCAGCTCAACAAAACTGGTCCAGATGGTTTTCCAAAAGGAAAACACAGGTTTGGGAATTCAGGAGGTTTTCTGAGGAAATGCTGGGCTTAACACAGAAAATGTATGGGGGAAAAGGGAAGTCTTTATAGGGAAGTAATTCACTTTAAACGTCTGAAATGAAAAATGGGATTTGTCACCAGTTTAGGGAGGAGAAACATTAAAGTGAAACTTAATGGTGGCCAATGTAAATATTTTGAAGAGTGAAGTTCACGGCAAATTTCAACTGTAGGTTTCTTTGGAGATTTATAAGAGTAAAAAGCTAAACTGTTGGGTCTTCCTAAGTAACAGAAATTGCACTTCTGAACCCATTTATAGCCTCAAAGAGAGCATTGATGGGGTGTGGGCTGGTGCAGGCTCCGTGCACGGAGCCTTTGCAGCAGGAAGAGTTGGGTTAAGGCCGTTTATTCTTTGCTAATGGGAAAATTACTGTGGGTGGGATAAAAGCGCAAATGAGAGTGGGAGGGAAAGACAACTTGCTGGTGTATCAGTGCTGGAAGGGTCACGTCTGTGCTGGTCAGTTGGTTTTCAGCCTGGCCTCTTGCCTTCAGCATCACCCAACAGTTCCCCACGGCACCTGCATCTCTTCTAACGACTCCTTTCCCCCAGCCCGCAGCCCCATCCGGAGCCCGGCCACCGGTGCCGCCTTCCACCGCTCCACCGAGGACCTGCGGATGCGGCAGAGCGCGAGCTACGGACGCTTGCGTAAGCCGGAAGGGTGGTGGGGAGGCAGAAACGGTCCTAAAAGAAGCAAGAAAAAAAAATCAGGTTGCAATATGAGAGTGGGCAATTGCAATTACAAGGGCATCCCACCACAGCCATAAATGAGATGTGGTTTGTGTAACCACAGCGTGGCTGATATCAGAAAAATTAATTTTCTTGGGTTTTCATCTTATTGCACCTGGTTTGTAAGGCCAGCTATAATAAAAAGTGGTTTTTTTCCTTTGTGCTGAAGTCCTCCCACCACGTTTTCTCTTTGCACGTGGGGCTGAAATTCGGCTGCACATCGTGGGGTGGTTTTCTCACCTTCCCCCTCTCATCTCCATCAGGTCACGCGCAGAGTCGAAGCATGAACGACATCTCAGACACGCCGAGCACCGACCAGGTAATCACCCCCAAAAACATTAGTGCAATGCTGTGAAGAGCATCTCTGCCACGATGGGGTGGGGGGTCTGTGGTTGTTAAGGTCCACGTAAGCCTTGTGTGGCTTTGCTCGGTCAATAACCACACAAATTCCTAATTAGGGAAATTAATACATGTATTGATCCCTGCTAACTCATGGGGAAGCTGTCCCAGAAATAGTACCTGTGCTTGCAAATTGAACACAGAATTAGGGATATATGAGGATGCTGATGTAGCTTGAGATCCTTAGGGTGGAGAAAAAAAATCCTTAAAATCTTTAGGTAGAAAAGGAAAGGTGCTTGGAAGAATGCAGGGATTCTAAAAGAGCCTTTGCTTGGCTGGGCAAGGGCAGGTTGCAGCGGGTAAATCCCAACCAAGCACTTGGGTCTGCAAACAAGAATACAGCTCTTGAAATAACGGTCTGTAAATATAGGGGCAGGTTCCATTTTTCCCTCCGTTTGCAGCGTGATGGACATGGGCTTTCTTAATGCAAAGCTCAGCTGAGAGTCCGTCGGGGGCTTTTCCCCCCTGGTTTGCTTTGCATGGGAGAGCTGGGAAGGAGGTCAGGCAGCTCAGGCAGTTCATGTGCAGATCTCTGCTTGGTGATGCGATGGATCAAGAGGCTTTTGTGCCATTCTTTTGCTACATGTCCTGTCCCCATCCCAATATCAAGGCTATTTAGCTGGGAACTGTTGATGCGTTACATGGGCTTTGCTTTGTTTCTATTGGTGCGTGATTTCAGCATAAACCTAAGGGAAAATTAAATGCAAGGTGGGTTTGTAGGGGACAGTACGGATAACAGCTTGCTTTTCCCCAGGGACATCCTTGCTGGGCTTACCTGGGGCGATGCAGTTTAGGGGAAAGCGAAGGATGGAAATTGATGTGCTGCTGGGAGCCACGGGACGGGGCTGCCACGATATCAGGGAGGCAGAAGGTTTCCAGGGCACCTTCCTAAATTAGAGCTGCAATAAAGCAAGCCGACTGCCCACTAACGAACCCCAAATATCAGCCTCCAGCAGTGGGGTGCGGAGGGTTAATCCCAAAATATGCAAAGCATTTAGGTTTAATCACCCTATTAGGCCCACTACAAAGGGACTTTTTAAGTGTTACATGAAGCTTAGTGGTCACTGTTAACTCCTGCTCTTGCTTATTCCAAGCTGCATTGGAGGAGTTGCTTTATTATTATTATTTTTTTTCCATTTGGGTTTAAAAGATTAGAAATGGGAGAGCTTGCTGCCCGGCTCACATGCCTCCCCTCATGCTGGCATATAGATTATAATAACACCCTGCCTGGGTTGGTATTGAACCCTTTTAGACTAATAATGAAAGAGCTGCAGGGGAGAAGAGACCCGGGGAATAAATCCATGAATGAGGTTTCCTACTTCCATTATTTGTTCCTGCTCTGAGGATGAGATTGGGGGAAAATAAGATACAAAAACATCCCCCGTGCACCACACCGAGCGGTGTTTCTGCGTTATATAGGGTCTTGGGGGAGGCTGGGGCTGCAGACAGACTTGTAAAAATGCATGCTGGCTTGCTCCAGGATCCGTATTTTTTGGCTCAGATTTTCTGCAGGGGAATTGTACGGGGTTTTCCTTGCATAGACCCCAGCACTGCAAAGCACCTTTTGCAAACCACACGGTTGCTCACTGTGTTACGGAGCCCCGAGCGTGTGATTTCAAGTTAATCTCGGGCTTAGTGATGGTTGTGAATAACGAAGAAATTCAGCTTTATAAATTCTTGCTGGTTTATTCTTGGATATGGCTCTTGAATCCCCACCTCTGGGAGTGCTGGGACCATCAGAGATCAAGAGGTTTGAGCCTGCAGCTTCAGCTTTTACGTTCAGGGTGGGGAAAAGAGGGGGGGAAAGCCAAATTTTGGCAACCTTTCCCACCCTTGTCTTTCCAACAGCTGAAGAACAAGTTCATCAAGAAGATCCCCAAGGATGCAGAGGCCTCCAACGTGCTGGTCGGAGAAGTGGAGTTCCTGGAGAAGCCCTTTGTGGCTTTCGTGAGGCTCCTCCAGGCAACGATGCTGGGAGGGGTGACAGAGGTGCCCGTCCCCACCAGGTGAGTGCAATTCCCTCAGGTCTGAAGCACCGAGTGGTCTCAAGACACGGATGCTGGAGGTCCAAGGTTGCCAACTTGGTGCCTTTCCCTTCCCAGATTCCTCTTTATTCTCCTTGGTCCTGCGGGAAAAGCCAAATCCTACAATGAGATCGGCAGAGCCATCGCAACCCTCATGGTGGATGATGTGAGTATATGCAACACCTGGCCCTCACCAGAAACCCCCTTGCTCAAAGCCAAGGAAAAAAAGCAATTTTCATCCTATTGCCCAAACAAAAGAGCTTTAAGAACCTATAATGACATGGGACATGTGCGTGCTGGATGCTGTTCCTGGGCTGACACCTCTCCTCTCTTGACCCCCAAGCTCTTCAGTGACGTTGCCTACAAAGCTCGGGATAGAGAAGACCTGATTGCCGGCATAGATGAGTTTCTGGATGAAGTCATTGTCCTGCCGCCCGGCGAGTGGGACCCCAACATTAGGATTGAGCCACCCAAAAAAGTGCCCTCAGCTGAGAAGAGGTAGGTGGGAGACGTGGGGCTGGTCCCAGCCCTGTGGCCGTCCCCATCTCTCCTGTTTTGAAGATGCTGGAGGAGGACAGCAGCTTTGCTTGCCTTCATCCATAGAAAGAATCTCTGCAGATTTTCCAGAAATGTGTTTTTTTCAGCAGATTTTGCCCCCAGATCAGCTCAGAGCTGTTTCCACTGCAAAATCTTCATTAACTGCCTAGGTTGAGCAAATCCAGCTCTTGATCTTTCCAAATTCACCCCAAAACCCAAGCTCTAGTGCAGGTGGAGAGCTACACCATGGCCTTGGTTGTGGTCCCTGCATCGGGACCAGCTTGGTAGGGCAGGTGCCACGGCTGATGCCGATGGCTCTCTCCCACAGGAAATCAGTTTTCTCACTGAACGAAGTGGGGCAGATGAACGGCACGGCCAGTGGGGCAGGTGCTGGGGGCAGCGGAGGAGGCAGCGACGATGGCGAGATGCCTGAAGTTCACGAAATTGGGGAAGAGCTCACATGGACCGGCAGGTGAGCAGCACCCCTGCACCCAACAACTTCTCCTGCTGGCTCACTCTGTAGTCTCCTGGGGCACGGAGGGGTGAAATCCTTTTGGACACAGGCTTTTGTGCAGCACCGTATCTATTTTGGTGGAAGGCATGTGCACCTGGTCCTTGGTGGTGTCTCTCCAGGTTTTGCGGTGGCCTCTATTTGGATATCAAGAGGAAGCTGCCCTGGTTCCCAAGCGACTTCTATGAAGGCTTTCATATCCAGTCCATCTCTGCGATCTTGTTCATCTACCTGGGCTGCATCACCAATGCCATCACGTTTGGGGGCTTGCTTGGGGATGCTACAGACAACTACCAGGTCGAGTCCAGGGAGAGGGGTCACACTGGCTTGGGGACAGGAAGCAGGGACGGGATGGGTTGGGATGGGTTTTACCCTCTTTGTGCCATGCCAAGCTTTAAGGCTGGGGATGGAAATTCATTGCCAAGTGGGACTGGGAGTCCTGAAATACCTGCAGGATGGGAAAACCCATCTCAATGGCAATTACAGGAGCAAGAGGACACAGTCCCAACAATCCTATATGGGTCCAAGCAGAGGTTCTTAATTCGCATCTCCATCTGGGTTATCCATTTGGATGTAACATGGTCCAGCATCACCATAATGCTGGATTTGATCCATCCTCAGGGTGTCATGGAGAGCTTCCTCGGCACAGCAATGGCAGGCTCCATGTTTTGCCTCTTCGCTGGGCAGCCGCTCATCATCCTCAGCAGCACCGGCCCCATCCTCATCTTCGAGAAGCTGCTCTTCGACTTCAGCAAGTAGGTGCTGGGCAATGCTGGGGGGAACCGGGACTCATCCATGCCGGGATGGGAGCTGTCCTCCAGCCCATGGCGTGCACTCATGGGGCTGCTCTCGCCTTGTCCCTGCTTTCAGAGGCAACGGCATCGACTACATGGAGTTTCGCCTCTGGATTGGCTTGCACTCTGCCCTACAGTGCCTTATCCTGGTGGCCACCGATGCCAGCTTCATTATAAAGTACATCACCCGCTTCACAGAAGAAGGCTTCTCCACCCTCATCAGCTTCATCTTCATCTATGATGCCATCAAGAAGATGATTGGAGCCTTTAAGTACTATCCCATCAATTCGGACTTCAAGCCCGACTATGTGACCATGTACAAGTGCGAGTGCATTGCTCCTGACCCAGGTGAGTACACATCTTTTTCAGCACCGGATGGGGAAGATGAAGGGGGTGGGGGGGGTCCCGCTGAGGATAAATCCCACTGGATCGTTGGCCAAGGACATGGAAGGAGGCAGCTACCCAGTCAGCATGGGGTGGAGGGACCTCGTCCTCCTCCTCTGAAGGTGATTTTGGGCAAGATGGAAGAAAAGCCTTGTCCCCCATGGATGAACGCATCGGTGCTTGCCAGGACACGGTGAATGGTGCCGGAAAGCCGGGGCCTCAGCCTGGAGCAGCCACACCTGGATGGATAAAAAGGAAATATGGAAAAAAAGACATTTTAGATCATTAATACCAGCCTGCTGATGATGGAAACTTATTCTCCAGAAAATAGGCTGGAGGGGTTTTGTCCTCCCTGGTGTCTGGGACACGCCGGGATGTCCCAGCAGGGTGTGGAAACCTCCTTGGACTGTTTTTTCTCCTCTTTCTAACTCCTTTTCATAAAGGAGAGGCCATCAGGCTCTGAGCAGACGGTCTTTTGATGGCTCCCCTGGTTTTGCTCTTGGATAGATGTACTGGATGATCCGCGGTCTGAATCGTACAGCTCAGATGCTCCCACGGCCACCTGGAAGGGAGCAGAGATCTTTGCTTTGGGCTAATGGCAGCAACCAACTGCTCTCAGACGAGCTGAATTTACTTAAAAAGTCTAAACGCTGCAGACAGAGGAGGCAGAGAGGTGTGATGATGAAGCTCTCCCCAGAAATAAAAACACTAAGATCTGCCACGCAACACGTTCCCAATACATCTGTCATTGCAAGAAGAGTTCTTACCTACCACGATGGAAATAACATTTATTCGGTTTAATTTTATATTTTTCCTCAATTTCCGTTTATCAACCACCCGCTGACTGACCCATTCCCATTGGAGTTTGAAAGCCCCGTACACAGTGGGGAACACCTGGAGACGACATAATCTTTTCCAAACCAAAACCCTCCCAAATTTGACCTGCAGGAAAGCGAAGCCCGGTGCCCAACACAATCCCCAGGGGGGATGGTCCCAAACGGGACCGCGACCATCTCCATCCACCCACGTGTGCCAGCATCTGCCCGGCAGCACCCGCAGCCATGGCTTAACGCAGGAGGAAGGCGAAGCCTTTAGTCTCCAGGGAGGTCTCCCCCTTTTCCAATCCCCCATCCTGAGCAAACCCCGGGTGGCTGAGAGGTGTTTGCACCCCAAAAACCTTAAACCTCTTTGCAACCCAGCCCCATTCCTTGCCCTCGCTGCCCCGGGCACCCAAGGCAGCGGTGTCCACATTGGATTTTCCATTCCTCTAGATATTGAGAAATTATGTTTATTCTCCCCTAGATCCTTTTTTTTAATCTTTTTTTTTTAATTAGTTCTGATTTTTTATTATTATAACTGATTTGTACCATATTTGTCTCTGCTGCACACATCAATTTGGGCTGATTTCAATCTCAAGTGAGTATCACCTTCTAAATATTAAAACTATTTTAACATTTGATACTCTCCCCCCATGGGGGTTTTGTTGTTATTTTTTTCCATGTATTTTACTTTCCTCTCTGCTCTGCTAAAAGGGTTTATGTAGAGCCCTTAGGGGTCCTCCTCTCTTAAAATACCACCAGTGGTATGCTACCCTTTAAGTTGTAGAAATCACAAATAAGGCTGGTTTCTGAAAAATAAGAGGTTATGGAGGGGGAAAAAAAAACCCCGTTTTTAATGCTGCATTTGCCAGCGCCATTTCCCGGAGCTCGGTTTTGGCAGCGCCGGGTTCTCTTCTTCTAACCCAGCAATTGCTTCTCCTTCATTAATCCTCGGCGCCGCGGATGGAGGCGGCAGGTCGGGGCAGCCGAAATTCCCGCTTGGTCCAGGAAGAGGATGGACCGGAGGGAAGAGGGGGGGCAGAGCAGTCCCGGATCCTGCTTAGGGCCACCCATAAAGAACATGGGTGCTCCTGAAGCTGCGGAGCTGCGTCACCCGAAGAGCCAAGTGGAGTCACTTTTTGCACTGGAAGAGAAGGTGCCGGGGCTAGCAAGGATGGATTTTTTTGCAGTGAGACACCAAAACACCCCTAAAATATTTAAAAAAAAAAAAGCAAATTGGGCATGATTGGGTGCAACCTCTCCAAAAATAACAGGCTACTTTTTCAGTCTTCTACACCTCTGGTTTTAAGACGTGGGTGTTGCTCAACCCTGCTGCCAGCGGCTTCCCCAGGAAGCTTCTATAAATTTTAGGAGCTGGGAAGCTCCTAGAAATACTTACTCCCCCGCCCGGCACTTGCCAGCCCTGGAGGGACAAGCTGCCAAAGGAGAAACCATGTTCTCTGCCAGCACATGGGATTAATCAGGGAGAAGTCACTGCGGGGTTAGAAATAGGGGGATTTCTCCCCAAATCCTGGTCTGCCCTCGGGATGCCGATCCCTGCACGGCTCTCAGAGGATGTGCTCAACCCCCCGCGTTTGCTTTTACGCCGGCTGGGCTGAGCCGTGCCTCTCTGGGCAAAGCCCAGCTGCTTTTAATACCAAAACCTCGATATTAGCCAAAACCCTCAATAACAAACTCCTTTCCCGCAGCCAACGTGACCTTGTTTGATGCTTCAGCTCCAATGGCACCAAACACCACTAACGTTTCTCTGGTAAGCGGGTTTGCTCATCCTGACAGGAAATTTGGGACAAGGGCGGGCAAATCCCAGGGACTTCTACATCCAGGGAGCGATGCGTGCCAGCTCGGAACGAGGGAAACGTGGGATTTGCCTTGATTTGGGTTCACAGTTGGGCTTGGCAGCACCACATCCCCACTTTTTTTGCCCAAATTAATAGCAGCTCCGGGGTTTTCCTGTGGATATGGGGCTCCCTGTGGCAGCAGCCCTGGGAAATAGCCCTTTCCCTGCATGCTGCAATTACTTAAAATACTAATTTGGGGGTTTTGGCCAGGAAATACCCCTTTCCTTGCATACTGCAGTTGTGAAAAATGCTTATTTTGCTTTATTTGGCTGGGAAATACCCCTTCCCTTGCCTGCTACAATTGCATAAAATGCTAATTTTCCTTTTTGGGGGGGGTTTCTCCCCAGTACAATGCTATTAACCTAACAGCTCTGGACTGGACTCAGCTAAGTAAGAAGGAATGTCTTAAATATGGCGGCAGCTTAGTGGGGAAATCCTGTAAATTCGTGCCCGACCTGGCCCTTATGTCCTTCATCCTCTTCTTCGGGACCTACTCCATGACTTTGACCCTGAAAAAATTCAAATTCAGCCGCTATTTCCCCACCAAGGTAAGGAAGGCGCCGGGTTTTACCCTCCTCTTTTCCAAAAGGTAGGAAAAACGGGAGCTGTTGGTCTCTGCTAGAGGCAAAATGCTCCAGGAAAATAAATCTATATTTCTAGGAGACATGGGCAGCAATTAGGGGAATCATCCCTGAGGTTTTAGCTGCTGGTTTGGCTCTTGCATGCTGAATAAGCCATCACCTTGTGATGCAAAGGGGAAAAAAATTTGCATTTTGTGGGCTATACCTGGGTTATTTGTGGGTGAGTGGAGCTGGAAAGCCAAGGGAAGGATGCTGAAGCAGGAGCAAACCTCTCCATCCCGTTAATTAACCTCTCCATCCCATTAATTACCGTTTCCACCCCCATTTCCCCATCTTGCCTCCAGGTCAGGGCTTTCATTGCTGATTTTTCCAATGTCTTCTCCATCCTGCTCTTCTGCGGAGTGGATGCCTGTTTCGGACTGGACACCCCTAAGCTCCATATCCCCAGTATCATCAAGGTTCGGCCGCACCGGCGGGGACCCCTCACCTCTCCGCCCATGCTCTTTTTCCAGCTCCTCGCTGTTTTTCGGGGAAAATCGCGGCTCCTGCGGTGTCCGGGCACCTTCTTAAAAGCTGCTTTGTCTTTTCTGGGGGAATATTCTAATTCTGTGACTTTTTTTCCTTCCTTTTTTTGTTGTTTCCCCCCCCCCCCCCTTTCTCTTTCTCTCACTCCTGGCAGCTGCGTAAACTTATTAGCGATTTCTCTATCTTTATGTCCATACTAATGTTTGTGGGGCTGGATGTGCTTTTTGGACTCAACACCCCAAAGCTCCAAGTGCCTACTGATTTTAAGGTAAAAAAAAAAAAGCAGTAAAATCCATTTCCAGAAGCGTTGCCAAAAATTTCTCTTCCCCCCATCCAGGGTATTGCTGTCAGTGACGTGGGGAGTCACAATGAGCATCCAGGAAAATTTGGGGGTTGAGGCACATGGACGCTGGGGGTGGTTTGGGTACCGATGCGTGGTGGTAGCATTCAGGGACGGATATGGGATAGGATGGTGCTCGGAGGTTCAGGGGTGATGTGGGGCTTCCCAAAATGTCAGCACTTGGGTTTTTCCCCCTCTCTGACCCATGCCCGGGCTCGGCCACGGTGTCCAAACCCCCTCTCTTCTCCCCCAGCCCACCCGCGTGGACCGAGGGTGGTTCGTGTTTCCCTTCGGGAAGAACCCGTGGTGGGTTTACCTGGCAAGCGCCCTGCCCGCCCTCCTCGTCACCATCCTCATCTTCATGGACCAGCAGATCACAGCCGTCATCGTCAACAGGAAGGAGCACAAGCTGCGGGTGAGCGGGGACTCGTCCCATGCTCGGGGGCACAGCATCGTGTCGGGTACCGCCTGCATCCCCGCAAGCACCCGCTTCTGGGGGTTCGCCCCAGCTTGGCGTGCTGTGCAAAACAGGGGTTCGCCCTTTCCTTTGCAAGCTGTATTTTTGGGGTGACAAAGCCTCCAGAGTGTTAAATTCACCCGATGCTGTAGGTAGTGTGGTGCAGTGGGGTGATGTGGGGTGTGCTGCAGCAGTGCGGGGCGCAGCAGGGGGCTGCAGGGTGCAGCGTGGCAACGTGGGGTGCATCAGGGTGATGCGGGGTGCTTCAGGATGATGTGGGGTGATGCAGGGTGCAGCGTGGCAATGTGGGGTGCATCAGGGTGATGCAGTGCATACGGGAGCAATGCAGGGTGCTTCGGGGGGGATGCAGGATGCACCATGGCAATGCAGGGTGCGTTACAGCAATGTGGGGGGCATCAGCGCAACGTGGGGTGTGCTGCGGCAATGATGGGTGATGCAGGGTGCACTGTGGGGGATGCAGGGTGTGCCATGGCAAAGTGGGGTGCATCAGGGTGATGCGGGGTGTTTCAGGATGATGTGGGGTGATGCAGGGTGCACCAGGGCAATGCAGGGTGCATCAGGGTGCTGTGCTGCGATACAGGGTGCTTCAGAGCGAAGCAGGATGCACCATGGTGATGCAAGGTGCACTATGGCGATGTGGGGTGCATCAGTGCAATGTGGGGTGCATCAGGGAGATGCAGGGTGATGCAGGGTGCACTGTGGTGGTGCGGGATGCTTCAGGGGGTGCATCAAGGAGGGGAAACCCCACTTTGCTGGGCTCTGTGGTGAATATAGGAACAGCTTCACGAGCTGTGTTGACCGCCCTGACCCTCCTGGGTGCTGTGTTGCAGAAAGCAGCAGGTTACCACCTGGACCTGTTCTGGGTGGGCATCCTCATGGCCGTCTGCTCCTTCATGGGGTTGCCCTGGTACGTGGCGGCCACCGTCATCTCCATCGCCCACATCGACAGCTTGAAGATGGAGACGGAGACCAGCGCCCCAGGGGAGCAGCCCCAGTTCCTGGGTGTCAGGTGAGGAAGGCTTGGTCATGCTCCTCTTTGGGGTGAGGGGATAATCCAGACGCAGCAGCAGGTCCAGCCAGCACGGCCTCATCCTGCTTCTCTCGCCGTTCCAGGGAGCAGAGAGTGACGGGTATCATCGTCTTTGTGCTGACGGGGATTTCTGTCTTCCTGGCCCCTATCCTGAAGGTAAAACATCCCCGTTCCCCCATCCCCATTCCCTCCCTGCAGATGTCTGGGGACCTGGGAAGAGAA
>VYZV01001468.1:0-13925 GCA_013401275.1 Pandion haliaetus | reverse complement strand
CATGGCCCCCAGCATTGGTCCCCATCCCCGGGAATGAGCTGCTGCCTTCCTTGGGGTAAGCACCATGTTTTCTCCATGTCTCCAGTACATCCCCATGCCGGTGCTGTACGGCGTCTTTCTGTACATGGGTGTTGCATCGCTGAATGGCATCCAGGTAAGTGCTCCTCCTCCTCCTCCTCCTCCTCCTCTTTCTCCTTAATGGCCATGAAGGGATCCTACACCAGGGCAAGAAGGGGGATTTTGACTCCAAAATCTGCATGTGTCCAATATTTCTAGCTGCATGGGACAGCAGACATCCAAAGCTCCTTGAGAAACATCAAAAAGTCCCAGATTCCCCATTTTGGGGATTAAAGAGGGTTTATTGGGGCAACCTGGGAGCCTGGGGAATGGGGTCGAGGGCTAACGCTGGCCTTCGTCCCACGGCAGTTTTGGGACCGCTGCAAGCTCTTCCTCATGCCAGCCAAGCACCAACCCGACTACGTCTTCCTCCGGCATGTGCCGTTGCGTCGCATCCACCTCTTCACGCTGGTGCAGATTGTCTGCCTGGCTGTCCTCTGGATCCTTAAATCCACCGTGGCCGCCATCATCTTCCCCGTCATGGTAAGGCCATCCCCCAGGCTGCTATTGCAGCCTCATTTAGAAGACTTGTTTTGAGATTTAAGGAAATTTTGGGAAGCATGGCTTGGTCCCGTGGTGGTCCCTGGGTCTTGGGATGACAGATCTTGCAGATCCACTCTTGCATCTCTCCCCTCTTAGATTTTAGCCCTGATCCTAGTGAGACGGCTGCTGGATTTTGTCTTCTCCCAACACGACCTGGCCTGGATTGACAACATCATCCCTGAGAAGGAGAAGAAGAAGGAGGATGACAAGAAAAAGAAGAAAAAAGGCAACAAAGGAGATAGCAGCAGCGATGAGGAGGTGGGTGCAGGGTGGGTAGGATGCTCCCATGGATGGCGGGGGCGTCCCGGACTGGCCGGGGTGGGAAAGGTCCCACCGAAACCTCCAGGTCGGTGGATTTGGGATGAAGATCTTTGATTCATGGTGGTGTTTCACTGCATATATAGGACCAGCTGATTGAGGGGCTTTAAGTGATGCTTAGGGGCTGGCCGGAGGCTCCGGGGGATGCTCAAACTGCCCTGACAGCTGGAAGATAGTGGCAAAAAAATAAATCATTAGGGAGAAGAGCCAAAATCCCATGGCTGAGGGTACGGCACCCATCGTACAGTGGCAAAGCATCATTAACCCATGTACCCCCCTGCTGCAGACCCTTCCCTGGGCAGAAGGGCTGAGAGTTTATTTGGGAACAGGAAGGCAAAGCCTCCTCCTCCTCATGCACCCACCTCTGGAGGTTTTGGGTCCCTTTGGGTGCTCCAGGTGGTCTCGGAGCCCACCCAGGCACTGCCTTCACTGAATTTCCCTGCTTTCTTCCCCAGTTCCCACCTCCCTCAGTCATTAAGATCCCCATGGAACCCCTGCCATCGCAGCCCCGAAACGGGGGGTCCCATTGCCTCAGCCGTAAGTAAAGAGCTCAGGAGCCTCTCTCGCATTCCCTACCGCTTCCTAACCACCCCCTGCAACAAGATCCACTCAGCCACCGATGGCACTAACCCCACTAAAAGACGCAGCCTGGATCCCTCCCAACGAAGCGGGATTGAAAGCAGGTTTGAGAGGATGCAGCAGGCTTGGTGCTGCTAATAATTTTGTGTTCCAGGTGCTTGGGAAGCCAGGACTCTCCTGGGTCTCCCCTCTGAGCTGATGCTGATGGGGATTTAAAATACATATATATATATTTGGGAAGGTTTTGAGCCCCCAAAAGCAGGGGATGCAGAGCTTGTGGTGGCATTATCCCAGCTGCAAAAAGAGCAGATATGTTCAGTTTGGCTCAACCTTCTGCCCAAAACATCATACGTGAGCTGGTGCAAAGCCAGCCATGACTAAAAAAATTCAGAATAAATCTGGGTGAGTTTGTTCCAGCTCGGCACCAGGTTGCATCATGATGCCAGCAAGTTTTAACGCAATAATTCATTGACTCTGTCCTCGAGCTGCTGCTAGCAGGGGCTGCTGGGGCTTTTCTCTTTCTCTAATCACCCCACAGATTAGCATTTCTTGGGAGCTTTCCTCCTTCTCCCACTGTCCAAAGGATGCTGGACCCAGTGGCAGGTTGAGAGGGGGGGCTGAGTGGGTTTTCTGGGGGGCTCCTTCCTCACGCAGGAAGTGTTTCACCTCCATGTCCTCCCCAGGAAAGAGGTCCTCCACCTGGAGCTTTGCGTTCTGATTCTTCCCCAAACGGTTCAGACCTGGATCGCAGGTAAATGGCCCCAAACAGGCCCCCCCCACCCGCTCCCCCTTCCCCGGGAGACCAGCACCCGCCATGGGAGACATTTTCAGGGTCACCAGCTGATGCTCCCAGCTGAGCATCACTAGTTCAAGCCGCTTGCCATCATACTCAGGCATTTCTGAAATATCTGAATGTATTTTTGCAGTATTCCTCTGTAGTTTGGGTGCTTTTGTTTGCTGGCCCCAGCTATCAGGTTGTTGGGAGCGGGGCTACATGGGATGGCGCATCCCGAGCCTGGCACGAGAGGGTTTAGAGCAACAAAAATGCCGCTGGGTAACAGCCACAGGGATTTTTAGAATTGGGATGTACATCTGAATCCTCAAAGCTTGGGAGTATTCTCCACCTGCAGCTATGAATTCTGCAGATTGTACATATTAAAGGCAAAATACCATATTTTAATGAATTTTTACTGGCGGTAGCATCATCCCCTTTGCTGGGGGTGCTGGGGTGGTTCTGGGACGCGGATACCCATGCCCGGATGTTCACTTCCCTGTCTCCTCCTCTTTTCAGTATTACACTTCACCTGAAGATTTCGTGCCCGTCGTCTCCTGCATTTAACTACTCCCGAAACCCCATCTGCGCCGTGCCCCAGGTGAAGATAGAGATGGAGTCGGACTACGAGGACACCGACACTGAAAAACCACCTCGGGACATGGGCAGTGAGACCACGCTATAGTCCCGCACAGCGCTTCCTCTGCCATTTATATATATATATAGATATTTATATATTCATATATATATATAAAGCAAATTGGGCTTATTTTTCTATGTGAGATGGAGGAGACCGGTGGCCCTAGGGGTCCGTCGCTCTGGTAGTTTTTAGCATCACGAGTTAAACGCGTTGTTGAATTTTCTCCCTTTCTGCCGGGCGAAGGCGTTGCCGCTGGTGGCAAAACGGGGCTGAAAAGGTGGAATTGGCGATTTTGGCCTCCGCTCACCCTGGAGCCGCTGCTGGGCTGGAGAAGCTGAAGGTGGTTGGGGCTCTGGGAGCAGCAGCCAGGATGCGGATAGGGCTGACAGGGGAGGGGATGTGCTGAGGTGATGTTTTTAAAGGGGATTTTTGGGGTGAGGAGGAGGTTTGCATGGCTGAGAAGGAAGGGGGAAGCACACATCCCTGCTCCCCAATCCCTGAAATCGCACTGCGGCTCTCGGGGAGTCTTGTTTCGTGAAGGGGTTGGATCAGGCTTTGTGTCGGCAGGAGGAACCCGGTCCAAGCCCACGGCACCGGGGAGTCCCTTCTTGAGGCACAGCATCCCAGGCGTGGTGGTGGTCATGCAGGAGGGACCCTCCAGCCGTGGAGGGACCCCGGCTCTGCTCACCCCAGGCTGGATGTGGAGGAGGGGACGAGGAGGCATGGCAGGGTGGTAAAGGAGCCGGTGGCCTGGAGCTGTGCCCCGGGAAGGAGGAAAACCAGCTCAGGTTTAAGGTTGTTGCCACTTGAGGGTAACGGCAGCTGAGCCGCGGTGGGAGAGCAGAGCAGGGAAAGGGGCTTTGGTTTCCTCAGGGAATCGGGAATGGTTTCTGCAGGCAGTGGGGCATGGTTTCTACCGGGAAACGGGAACACTTGCTGCAGTGAAGCCATTTGGTCGCCCATCCCCATGTCCTCACCCACAGTTCTCCCAGGGCCACCCCTGGCCCCAGTAAGCGCTGTATCTCTTCCTCCAGACGGGAGCGAGATGTGCCCGAGCCGTTTTCTCACTGGAGGAGCCTGCTTTGCTTGCCCGGCCCCTGGGCGAGGGGCTTTGCACCCACTTTAGCTCCTTGATCCTGGTTATTCGCACATGGTTTAACAGCAAGCAGCTCATAATGGGGAGGGAAGAGCGTGTCCCCACCCATGCTTTCAGGCTTGCACCCAGCAGCTCTCCACTTGGTCTCCAGTCGGCATTTCAGCTCTGCAAAGGGCTCTTCCCACTCGCCGCTGCCTTTGGGTTCTCTGGGAAAGGAAGGGAAGGGAGCAGGTTTGGAGTCAGCGCAGGCACTGAGCTCAGTTTGGCTCTGCCCGGTTCTTACCACCTCTTTTTTCCAGCAGTGCCAGGGTGGAGACAAGGCTTTGAACGGTTGGGTTTTTTTTTCCTTCCACGGGCTAAACCCAGCTGTGGTTTAGAAACACTGGTCTGAAGCGATCCTTTCAAATCTGTTTCTTTTACTCATTTTTGCTAGATGGATTCTTTATTTTTTCTCTGTTTCAACCTCACAGAGCCCCAACCCTTCCCCCATGCTGAAACAGCCTACCTGATATTTATACCAGCCATACGGGGGTCTCTGGGACACCAGTTAAATAGTGCAACTGGTCTGAATCTTGGCATGGGACAGATCCCAGTTCTCTGTAAATAGCCGAGTCCAACAAAGACTTGAAGGCAATTTCCTATTTATAGCACTTTTTTCTGGTTCAAGTACGCCTCCTGGGGAAACGTGGCGAGATAAATAACACCATATTACTCCCGTCACCACTTAAGCGAGAGCCATGTAGCTTGACATTAACATTAAGAACTATTTCGACTTGAACGCATCATGTCTATTTTGTAGCATTTTGTACCAATCTCCTGTGTGGTAGCTGAAGTGTGGTACAGGTAGGCTTACAATTTTAATCAAACAAACAGGCTCATTTGCTTTAGCCAGTATGTCAGCTCTACTACCCCATGCCCCTGGAAAGGCTTTGTGGACTCTGGTAGATGCTTCATAGAGCTGAAGCCACTCTAGCATCCAGCTTGTTTTGACTAAATTTGTCCATTTTGTGAGGTTCACACATGGTTTCTACTTTTTGTATATGAAAACAGTGGAGTGTCTCACATTTGCCACCTCCATTAGAGTACCACTTTAGCCATTTTGTATTTATCAGTGATACAACCCAATAAACCTCATTTCAATGAGTCTCAGCTCTTAAGTGTGTTTTTGGTGCAGAGTCCTTGAACCTCAGCTTTCCTTCCCATGTGTTTAGTGTTTTTATAAGCCCTCTCGCCTCCAGGAGAGAGCCATGAATGTGGGGTTAGTGCCAAGTCACCAGGTGCTTCCAGCAACACCCCTTCAGCATCATAACAAACCTTTCCAGCTCCCAGAAAGGTGGGATCAGTCTTTCCAGGGAATAAACAAAGAGGAAGGAGTCCCAAGACTTACCTCGCTGCCCACAAACAATACTGTGTCTAAGTTTTTCCATCCTGCCCAAGGCAACCCCAGGTAAGGTTAATGTTCAATGGATAATTAGAGCTTGCAGAACAAACTCATTATAGGACTAAGTTTGTACTGTCATGTCGATGTAGTTAGGAAACAAGAGTCAGGAAGCTGAACAGGTTTTGTTCAGGCATGAAAGCAAACAGACCTGCTTACTTCTAAGCTGAGTTGGTGATGCATGTAGCAGTTGTGTCTTAGCTAAACTCAGGAAATAAGCCAGACCTAACCCTGCTCTGCAGGGACAAAAGGGAGCTCACAGCACAAGTGCTTTGATAAACTATTGCTGGAGGCCGCTGTCCTTTTCTGGGAGAAGTTAAAAGACTTGCATAGTAATAATTCTAGGACACAAGTAGGATTTTTTGTCTTCTCATACTTTATTTAAGAGTTAGCCTGCATTATTCACTAAGTACTTGCACGCTTTACACTACAGTCCAGGAAACCTCCTGTGTGCCCAATGTAGGCACCAAGAGCCCCCACCCCGTTGTTCTTTGGTTAGAAAAAAAGGCTTTTAAAAAAAAGTCACCATCCAAATAGCAAAAAACCAGTTTAGCTGCACCCTAGAAGAACATGTTACAACAAATCTGCCGCTGCTCAAGGCCCCACACAGGCTGCAAACAGACATATGGCTTTTTTTTTTTTTCCCCTCTTTTCAAGTAACTTCTTCTACAGAGGAGCGTAACTAAACATCCAGCATTGAATAAAGACTTCAGCACGAGTCAAACGTGAGCAGTCTGGGCAGACTGAGCAGTTGTGAGAACGGAACCATGAAGATCACTGCTTTTGCACAGTGGAGCAGTGCTCTGCCTCTCACAGGATTGCTAACGCCACACCAAGCTCCCGGGGGAGCTGCATGCCCAGGATCCCGAGTGCTGCCTAGTCCCTGCAAGAGCAGGGCCGGCTTCCTAGAAGAGCTAGCTTAAACATAAAGCAGCTTTGCTAGCATAAGTAGGCCAGAAGCGTAGATGCTTACACCTTAGTACAACTAATGTGCATATGCTTCAGCTTCCAGTAAATATCTATGACCTCAGAATAGGAAATTCCACTTCCAATACAATAAATAAAAATATTGCATTTTGTATCGGCCTGTTTGGGAGTCAGTTTGGAATGTTGGTTTCAGTGCTAAAGAGAATCCCACATTAAGCGGTTAATGCTTCCAGCTCTTTGGGTTTCAACAGCTTCTTGGCAGCAATGATGGTGTTCTTCATCAGCATGGCAACTGTCATGGGCCCAACTCCCCCAGGGACCGGAGTGATGTAGCTGGCTTTCTTCCTCACCCCTGCAGGAAGGAAAGATAGAGCTTCGCATACAAGGCAAGAGCAGTGACGCTTATCAAGCTGGCTGGCCATATGAAGCTGTAACCAGTCTAACATTGCTCAAATTCCTTCAAGATTACCAGCTAAGGAATAGCAGTTTCTCAAGGTGGACTTTTCCCCCCCCTGTAATGCAGGGCAGGGGAGAGCACACCGTAGTCTGTCCATCCCTGCTACAAGCTTAACTGCAAAGCCCGTGGCAGGGGGAAAACGCAAAAAGCAAGATCTAATGGCTGGATTTCTAGCACAGAAGTGTCAAGTTCCAGACTAGATGTGGGCTTCGCACGTGCCCTTGAGGGCAGCCACAATAAAGTACTAACAATGTGAACATTCCCCCTCTATCTCTTCCAGGAGGAGGTTCCAGTGTCTTTCACCCAGAGGTGCAGGGCTCATCACCAACAGCCCATCTGGGCACCGTTGCAGCTAAATGGTGAGCAAGGCCAGCGAGCATCAAGCCAGAAGGTAAGCTCTGCATGTTTTTATTTAAAACCAGGAGTAGGGGTGATGAACTGGAGCAGAGGCAAAGCGACCTGCCTACTTAGGTTCAGGATGAGTCTCCTCTGCCTTGCAGCATACAGCTTTCCCATGGCGTATTCCAGGAAGAGCTGCATCCTTGCATCTGGTACAGTTTTGAATGCCCCAAGCAGGAGAACAGAAGCATCAGTCTGCCTCTGCTCAGTCACATGAACAGGGACTTTCTCCTCCCCTTCTGAGCTCCCTAGATGTTTAACTCTCAAGGAACCAGACGCAGAACCTTTCCATACCTTCAAAATCCACATCGCCAACCAGCCTCGACTTGGCAGTGACAGGATCCTGCACTCTTGTTATCCCCACATCAATAACTGCAGCTCCTTCTTTGATCATATCAGCTGTGATCAGATTGGGGATGCCTGCAAGAACACAGAACCAAATGCTCATGGGGGTGCTAAACAGCCCCCCTGCTCCCCCTCATCCCATCTTCATGTGATATTTTGGCCCACCTGGGCCTTACTGCCTCACCAGAGAGTTGGACTCAATCTTAAGGGTCTCTTCCAACCTAAACAATTCTATGAAGTGCAAATCTACCCACAGTTGCACAATCCAGCACTACCTCCTTAATGTTCAGCTCCATCAGGAATTCGAGTGGTTTACTTATAACCTCGGAGTGTAAAGAACTGGAATACACCCCCAGAAAGAGGTCTGGCAAAGCAGCTGGGACCAAAGCGTCCTCTCCAAGTTGAAACTTTAAAGCTCACATTTGAAGTCTCTGGCTGTGTTTGTTCACACAGCTCCAGCAATGTTTTTGCACCTGCACTAAGTCAGCAAGCTGGAGCAGCACCCGAGACCGCCGCAACCCAGCTTGGCAGAGGCACTGGCTTTGCCCAGGGGCTGTAAGACCCCCAGCGTGACAGGGAGAGAGGGGTGGGGAAGAGCAGCTTTCTGCTAAGCCACTCTTTCAGGGTGGAGTGTGTTTGGTTCTGCCAGATACTGCTGGCTCTGAGGAACTCATTCCCACCCTCTGTTTAGTTAACTCTTTCATGCCAGCCTTCCCCTGGTCTGCTCACCACCTTTGGCGATTCATGTCTTGTCCACCAGCAGAACTTCTGCCATCATTACATGCACCGACACCTTCAACATCACTTCTAATCCTTCCAGCACCTTGTCTCTTTATACCCGGTTTCCAACCCACATTTTCTCTCCTCCCACCCCACAGGCTCACACCCAGCTTCCACTGCCAAACAGACACCCCAAATCAGCTCACCTCCTCTGCTGGTGAACTAACTCCATGCCAAGGGCAGAGCCTGGAGAAGAGAACACCTCTGAGCGATTCCTTGTGCTCTGAAGATGGCACTGCAGCTGTCCCTCAGCATTTTGACTGTCTCTAGGTAAGCAGATGCTATCCCGGTATTTTTTTTTCCTCCTCCTCACATAAATACCAAACTGTGTGCATGTATAACAGAGCTTGTCTGCAGCTCTTCTCTAGATCTGATCAGGTGCTTGCTGGCATACCAACCCCTCCTGCCAGATGTTACTTTACATTTCAAAGGCAGAGCTACAAATAGCTCTGCTACTAAGATCCAGTGTGTGGCTTCTAGGCTTAACCACAGGATTAACTGGCTGGCTCAAACAGCCCCTCAGCTGTTGTCCTAGACCTTGCCTACAGCAGCTGCAGCCAGCCATGGGAGCACCAGACTCTCCTACACTGCCAGATCTGCTTCACATAGGGAGGCCCCAGGACATTCAATACTGACAGGATTGTCTCCTGCAAGCAAGGATTCCCACCAGAGACACCACACAAGCTGCAGTGCGGCACCCTCCGTGCGCCTTGCCTGTGCTATTATTAGATTTGGGTCTTACCTGCTGCCGCTACCACAATATCAGCACGGATGGTGTGTTGCTTCAGCTGCTCCTTGGGAGTGTAACGGTGGGATATTGTGACTGTGGCATCACCTGCAAGAGTGGTTACATGGAGCTTTTTAATTCACATATACTACTCAAACCCAGGCACTTCTCTAAACCTTCCGCTTTGACCACCTGGGGATTTATCAGGAACATCAGAGCCTGATGAGAAACCCCAGGGAACAGCCTACAGAGTCAGAGGGAGGGATCTGGTATGGAAGAGGACAAGGACTCACTGAAGAAGGCTCTGAAATGTTACAAGACTGATTATGTGCAGAGTTAACTCCTCAGCCTTGACCAGAGCCCATGTGATGGGCCAGAGTCCCTAAGGCGCTCCTGGGACTGGTTTAGGAGCCTAAAGAGGCCAGCGTGACAGGCAGAAGGTTTCCTTCTACAGCTTGCCTGGCACACAGGCTCCGAGGCCACCAAGCTCCTACCTCCCGGGCGCTCGTGCCTGCCGTCCGTGTGCAGCAACATGGCGATAGGCATGCCCACGTTCTTTGACCTGCCAGCCACCACCACGTTCTTCCCCAGCGTTGGGATGCCTGCAGAGGACAAGATGGTGTCTTAAAGCAACCACAAGCTGGAGTTATGCCAGGCAGCAGCCAAATACTGCAGCAGCAGCAGCTTACCAGTTCTCTTAATGATCTCCCACACCCCCCACGGGGTAGCC
The DNA here is from genome assembly GCA_013401275.1 of Pandion haliaetus. Classification (NCBI taxonomy): domain Eukaryota; kingdom Metazoa; phylum Chordata; class Aves; order Accipitriformes; family Pandionidae; genus Pandion; species Pandion haliaetus. The sequence goes on along the minus strand of VYZV01001468.1, from coordinate 4,057 downwards.
GGCAGCATGGAGTACTGGTCAAGGCACATGCGCCCCACGTTTATCACATGAAAGCCATCAACATCTTTGTCTGGAGTCACAGCATTGCAAATCTTGCGCTCATCAATATGTTCTGGAATTAAAAAAAAAAAAGAGAGCGCTTTAACCCTAGGGATCAGCCAAAAGCCTGCTCTTTGCAGTCAGCCAGCACCCTGACCTGCTGCCCCAGCCCCTTCAGAGTTCAAAAGCTTGAAGCTACTCAAGACTTCCAGCAAGCTCAAGGCTAACAGCTCCCAGCAGAAGGGGATTGGAACCGCTTCAGGACTACAGCGTCGCTAATGCTGAGAGGGTATTTTTAGGCAGCCTCAGCGTCACAACCAAGTTCAAGCTTCTGGCTCTGGAAGCTGATACTCCCTCCACAAGAATAGATTTCTGTGACCCCAGCAACTTAACTCATGCAGGCAGCTGTGTGATGGCATAGCTGCATCAACTTCTTTATGCTGCATCACAGCAGGGTGCCACCTCTCACGTCACTGGATAGCCCCGGCGCTACTCCTCCTTCTGACACATACAAACCCTTAAAAGCTTTATGTAAAAATGAGACAGATGGAAATCTAGCTACTCACCGGGTAAAGGAAGCTGTACTAACAGGCCATCCACATTGGCATCATTATTGAGTTTGCTGATCAAATCCAGTAGCTCCTCTTCAGTAATAGAAGCTGGCCTGAGGATGGTTTCACTGCTGATTCCTACACAACCATTGAAAGCGCCGCATTAGAGCGCCACGTGGGCACAAGTGCAAGAGCAGTTTTCTTAATCCATGCAGATTTAAGCTGCCCTGTCCATTGCTCTCTCAAATCTGACAGGCACACACCAAGGACTGTATGCTTTGTGAAACAATGAGCATCTTCCAGGCCGGAGACCTTCACAAGTCTTGCAAGTTATCGTTAAGGGCCAGTAGTGTCAGTCTAATGACCTGGGAAAGACTATTTGGAAGCAGAAACACTCCAAGTGCAGAGAGGGCTTGGAGAAACCTAACCAAAGCGTGCTACGATGGTGATGCAGCCGCACATCCTGTGGTCCCTCTTGACACAGTAAGAAGGGGATGTTAACCTAGAAATCTGAGCTCCAAAGAAGGCTTTGGCAGGACAGAACCTGAAGAGAAGTTAAACCCTTTATTGCCCCTAACCCCTTTCAGCACATATTCTCCAGAAGCATACTTGGCTGAACACTGAGCAGGACCTCAGCTTGCAAGACTGGAAGCAGTCACAGGGTAGCAAGGCCACTGGACGATGACTGCATCTCAGGCATTTGAAGGAAGGCGGTAAATCAGAGCCCTGTCTGTGCTTTATATGGCCATAGAAAGACTGCAGATCCAAACTACAGGGCTTGATGTTGCCCTAAGGGATTCAAACACACAATGCACATGTGAACCGTGTTTATTAGCTACATCCCAGTACAACAATGAAGGCAGCCAAAAGAGTCACAGCAAATGCTGGGGCAAACACAAACTGCCACGCAGCTGAGGCGAAAAGCTGCCAGATGGATGCCTCCCAAAAAGCTTCTCTCAGCCTCCAGCATAGAGGACTGCCAACTACAGCAAGATAAAACAGTCACTTGCTCCACTTTCTTCGAACAGAGCGCAAGACATACCGACATCAGCAGCCGCTTTGGTTTTGTTCAGTACATAGGAGTGACTCGCTGGATTTTCACCAACGAGAACAACGCTGAGGTGAGGTCTCTTGTTTCCAGCCGCTACCCACTGCTCAACCTCATGACGGGCTTCCTGCCTGATCTGCCGGGCCAGCTTCCTTCCAGAAATCACAACAGCATCATTTCTACAACAGATAAAGCATTACCAAAGCAGTCAGCATCGTTAGGACTTGTCATTAGGGCTCTGTGCAACACAGACCAGGAAAAGCAGATGAAAACCACAAGTCAGGGCAAAAAAGGCTCTTTTACTCAAGCTTTACTTTTACAAGCCTATTGCACCTTTATGCCAAACCATATCAAGCAGCACATTTCAGTCTTAGTTTACAGCTTTGCTGCCCAAAGCCAGGGTCAGCAAACAAAACTGCCAGGGGGACCAACTTATTTGTGCAGCCTGAGAAAGCTTACACACTATTCTTCTCTGCAAGGTGTGCATCGTTCATCCGGTGCATGTTTCAAGCTAAGATACTACTAGCTCCCATTTTTAGAAAGCCGGTCACCCGTTCCTTGCAAAGGCATGACAGCTTTACTACAAAGGACTTACATGTAGCAGAACTCACTCCACTTAAGTGGAGCTTCCACCACCGAAGAAGTCTATTGAGTAATTCTGGCTCATTGCATGCAGCACGGGAGGCACAGCGTGCCATGCTTCCATACCGAGTGCTGTTCCCAGAGATCCTCATCCCCCACAAACTCCTCAGCGAGACCGCTGGCCCATCTAGCACAGCACGTACCTTGCGCAAGCCAGTCTCATGCCCTCCCCTGCTCAAGTAATTGCTGCCACCGCTACAGTCATGCCTTCAGGCTGTTAAAGCTGTGCTGGGGGTACATGGTTTCACCCCCTCTGACAGACTCCAACGTCTAGCTGGAGTAGAAGGGACATTTGCCTGTTTGAACCATGTCAAAACAGCTCCTTGCATACATTTCTGGTCTAAATTGGTAACAGGAATATCCAGTCACCGCCAAATACGTTCCAGGCAACTGGACACCCTGCAGTATATAGAAAGGCTGGCTTGACCTACAGCTAGCTGGGAGGCCACGGCTGCCAGTCCCCACGCACAACAGGCTGTCCACACTGCTCACACTTGTTTTGTCTTCAGGCTGTCACCATAACTCTTATTTGAACGTCATTCTCATTCACTAACCCCTTTGGGAGAGGATTCACCTTCACAAGCTTCAGTTCTAGACTTCACTACAGCATTTAAGCCTTGTCTGGCTGCAAGGCCTCACGACGAGCACCTTACTTGCCCCATTATTCCTTCCTCTGAGCCAGAGCTGGCAAAGATGCTCCCACAGCATTACTGTCATTTATGGTGCCTTCCTGAATTGCAAGGACCAGCCCATTTCTGAGGCAATATGCATCACAGCTCCACAAGCTACTCAACTTGCCACAGGAATCCAGGAGACGACTGACCCACAGGAGAAAGCCCGACAGCACCGAGCACAGTTTCCAACCCTCCCTGCAACATCCAACGGGAGCGAGCCGAACTGCTGCAGTTTGTCCTCAAAAATCCATCAGCTACCTGGTGTACAGACTTTCTCCTGCCAGGATCCCATGTTAAGTCCAACACTGCTGTTTTCTGACCTTCTCTAGGTTCAATCCTGATCCTGGAGCTCTGGGGACAGCTGCCACTGGGGAAAGCCACTGCAAGAGCCGCTCCAGCCATACGCCTGCATCCCTGACCTACTCAAGTATGTAGTTTTCCCCTATTTACTGGGAATTAAATGTTGCTTCATCCCTAACAGCAATCACACCAGTCAAACCTATTTAACAATAACCAGTAAAAACCCATTCCAGACCAGCGCAGCCCACTGGCCCTGTAACTATTCTATTTTAGCATCAGAGCTAAACCTGCACTAAACTACCATACGTCCGCCTAGATGTAAAAGGAGTTTTACATCTACAGATATTACGAGTGCCTGGCAAGCTAGGGAAAGGAAAACTCATTAAATCAGAGACACCTCATGCCAAGAACCTACCCAAATCTTTCTCTTACGTAAGCCTGAAGTCTGGGTGCCCAGCCTCGGGTTCCAGGCATTGGGGAGAAGCAGCAGCCCCCTTGTGAGCTACAGGGAAGCCAAAATAAGAGCTCAGAGCCCTGTTTAGAGTCGGGAACGGGAGTGAAACCAAAGCACTCGAGCAGCAGCAGCTCCCTCAAGGGCTCTTTTGGTACCTGAGAGCAAAATCCACGGGAGAGTGGTGCGGAAATGGAAGGAGAAAGTCAGTGGGTGCACGGCCAGAGCCACGGGGGGGATGCTCCGGGGGGAGGGAGGGAGTGTCTCTGGTGCCTCTCACACCGTTTAAATCCGGGTTCAGCCGAGGACCGGGCCCCGAGAGACGCCTCTGGGGTGCGGGGAGGGCCCGGTA
>VYZV01001467.1:298-14428 GCA_013401275.1 Pandion haliaetus | reverse complement strand
ATTTAAAATGGCCTATTTTCCTAGGTGCTAAGGATTTGAAAAAATAAAAAACCAACCCCAAACAAAAACAAAACACCAAACCAGAAATAATGAAGTCTGCTTGGTGCTGCTGAGAGATGTCATCCTTATATGTCTGGCACAACACAGAATACAAATACTTCGGATTCCTCCTGCCTTTGAAACCTTCCCATTTTCAGGCTGGGAAGAGATCCCTGATGATTTTGGGTGAGGTTTTGGCCTCTAATTTGCAAAAAATCAGACTAGTTATTTTGGGGTTTCTTCTGGCTATANCTTCTGGCTATAATCTATGAGTCTAATATTTCATTAATCAATGAATGCCTAGAAAACTAGCGAAGGAGTCACTGAAAAGAATCAAAAGGGAGTGGGAGATAAGAATAAGGAAAATATCTCTCTATATTTAAATGTGGTAGGTCTAGTTTGTCTAAATGATGCTACACTGGCAGTATTGGTCCCTGTGGCTATCTTCCATGACTGACAGTGAGCAGAAAGGTTAAGGTTAACAGAGCAGGAGGGAATGAGATGCTTTCAGAGACTGCAAAATTACTGTGGTGAGAAACATCAGTAGATACTATGCCTTCAGTATTTCTGCTTTTGGGGATCTTGGGTGCTTGGTCTATAAAGGGATAACACTTAAGCTTTTAGCTATAGTAGAAGGATGTTTAGTTGTTAGTAGACACAGAACTCTGGTAAATGAAATTAATTGTGCCTTTTTGGTTTTAGAAATGCCTTTCTAAAGTGAACGTTCTAGCTCTTCTCCTGGGATCTGCTTATCAGTGTAACAATAGCCAAAGAAAAAGTAAATTATTAGTTCTGTCAGCAAACCCAAGTTTGTGTCTCAGCAGTTAATCATGTTGATGACTAGTTCTGGCAGAATTTTACTTTTTTTTAATTTTTCATACTAGTAGTCTAATTAGGTTACTAGATTCTCTTTATTGCAAAGTCAACACCAGTTTTAAGTGCTATTTCATACAACTTTGCCAATATCCCCCAAAAAGCACTTACTAATGCCTTACCTAGAAGACTTGTAGTTTTATGTAGCTAATCTTCTACACTTTAACCGGATGGTCCATTGCTGGTATTGATTGTAATTAGGAAGGACAGTTCAATATTAAACTTCATGAGTCAACATATTCCAGTGTTTGAGTCCTGCCTTACACACCTTGAGATTCATTGTTGGATCATCACAACATGGACCAATTCATTACTCTCTTGAGAGCAAGAGAATGAATATCCCAGTCACTAGAAACTAGCATCTTCCAGGTAGTGCTTTAAGCCCACTCTCGGGGTTCACCAAGAGACTCGTGCGCTTTCCCCAAAGGCTGTGAAAGTTGGTGATGGGCACGTAGTCAGTAGTAGTAGCAGCACACACTATGTGTACAACTCTTTTCTGATGCCACCTGATTATTAGGCTGTTCTGATTTGGACTTATTTTCTTATATTATCCAAAATTCTCTCTTGTGATTTTTAAAGTCTTAAAGCTTTAAGATTTTATAACGTTTTCCAACATTTAATGCATAGTATGCTTAAATTCTCCATTTCTAACTATAGTGGGGAACTTTAGTTGGAAGCAAGCTTACTTTTCTGGTTTACATAATTTTACCCTGAACAAAATGCAATGATTGTATCCAAAATAACACTTTATTTTAGTACATAACAATCATTAATCAAGATAAATGTTCTTACCTAATGAAAATGGCTCATACGTTCCTTTCAATCGTTTTAAACACAGATGAGTTTTAAAAGCAAAATTACTCTTGGGCATAAAGACATCTCTTAGCATCATATAATCCAAATTTAATGTGATAATTGAGAGTCTTATGTGGTATTGCAGTTTAGTAATGATATTATTGCTCATTACAGATAATGATATAAATTAACACCAAGGCAGCAAAGTATTGTCAATACTAAAAGGTTCCTCTATATACTAGCCTGCTGTGAATGATTGAACACAAAGATACTTTGTAGGGCAAATCTGTATGTTACAATCACTGACTTACAGAAAACAATACTAAAAGGAAGCAATGTAATCCAAGATTTTCAAGTGAGCAACTCATTTTACTGAATATGCTAGTTTGAATATCAGAGTTCAGGCTTTGAATGTGGTATTAAAGTGCACACGTTTGAAAATGTAGGGCATACCTGTAAGAAATAAACCTTTGCACATCACAGATGGCTCCAAATCTTTGTTTAAATGCATAAATGTGTTTAGTTTAGTAGAATAAAGGTTGTGTAAAAGTGAATTCCCTACCATCACCAAATACCAACAACCTTGAGAAGAACCAGTGTTTTTTTCCTATTGTATGCTATTGTTATGTCCTGGGTAAAATATCTTAAAGATCTTAAACCTTCTGAGGAGAAAGGGCATAACCTTTGAATTCTTCAGCAGAGGTAACACAATGCTGTATCTTTTCCTTCAATTTAAAGTAAACATCCAGTGTAATTCTAAGAGTTCCTACAGTTAAGCCTACATTAGCCTAGAGCTAACAAAATGTGTGTTACTAAAGTTTTTGCCTATTTTTTGGAATTATTTTAGCTAGTATACATGCTGTTTGCTTTTTTGGTGCATCTACACATGCATGTTTAATTGAATTAGATTAGAAACTCTCAGCTGAATCAGTGACTTTGTCACATGAACACTTCTGCTTTGGCTCCCTGCCACCAATTACATAGCAATTTGATTTCAGTCGATACAACATTATGCTAAGCTGAATGACTATTCCATGTGAGCATTAAACTTGATTTAGTTTACAACTTTTATAGCAATCACATAAGTATTGTACCAATGTGGAGTTAAGATCTTAATATAGGCTTAGAATGAGACATTTTTAACAGTGTCAGGAGAAATATTAAGTAATAAAGCAACTAAGACTGCAAAATCTATTGTAAAACTGTCAAATAGCAAACAAGATAAATTCAAATACCTTTCATCTTACCTAGATGAATGATTTTAATCTTACTGTAAACTGATGTAGCTCAAACTGAGGATAAGCATGAATCATACCCTCTAACATTACAACTGTATTACAATTTAATGTATTGGTGGTTTTTGTTTAAGGACAATTTTAATGAAGTTACAGAGTGGCACCCAATGGTAGGATCTGACTTAGCTTTTTGAATAATCAAAAAATATGATGATGACTTACAAATAATTAGATTTGCAATCCTTATGGTACTGTGTTCTGAAATAAAAAAAAAATTATACAAGAAATCAAAGGAGAAATATTTTCTCATTTGGATCTTTAGAGAACTTTGGGCTTTATCTTGATGAGTTTCAAGAATTTATGTAATTGGTTTACTGATTAGGGATGTGTTGTGGTTTAACCCCAGCCAGCAACTAAGCACCATGCAGCTGCTCACTCACTTCCCTCCCCCCTGCAGTGGCATGGGGGAGAAAATCAGGAAAAGAACTAAAACTCACGGGTTGAGATAAGAACGGTTTAATAGAAAAGAAGAAACTAGTAATGATAATGACAGCACTAATAAAATGACAACAGTAATAATAAAAGGATTGGAATATACAAGTGATGCACAAAGCAATTCCTCACTACCTGCCAACCGATGCCCAGTTAGTCCCTCAGCGGTGGTCCCCTCACTCCCCCCAGTTTATATACTAGATGTGATATCCCATGGTCTGGAAATACCCCTTTGGCCAGTTTGGGTCAGCTGGCCTGGCTGTATCCCCTCCCAACTTCTTGTGCCCCTCCAGCTTTCTTGCTGGCTGGGCATCAGAAGCTGAAAATCCCTGACTTTAGTCTAAACATTACTTAGCAACAACTGAATGTTGATAACACTGATGTTTTCTTCTCATACCTAGCTCAAAAACAGCACTATGCCAGCTACTAGGAAGACAATTAACTCTATCCCAGCTGAAACCAGGACAGGATGGATTTTATTGGAGAATCCATTGTTACAAAAGAACATGGAGATTTTTTCCAAAGACATGGTATTAATGTGCTCTTGTAATCTGATTCTAGTAGGTGGATTTATGTATGAAGCTTCTCAGACTTTGGAAATTGTAGTGTCAAGGCTTTTTAATGATTATGTCTTCACTATCTGGAAGACTGAATGCTTACTGTATTTTATAACCAGTAAGCTTAGTTCCCATGGTTTGGAATAGTGGTTCTGGAATAGAGTACAATTTCTTCTCCATAGTAGTAATAAAGGAAGACTTAAAGTTCCTTGGAATAAGCAGACAGGTAGTACAGGAATTTCTAATTTTTTATTACTGATTTTAAGATCCTGTATTGTAAAATAAATGGCTTACAACAGAGGTCAAGGAAGAGTCAGTGATAGAAGGTCTTTGGGACTAAAAATATCTGACTCACTTGAATTGTTTAGAAAATTATGATGGAAAGTTATAGTGGCAGAAGTCGTGTTGGTCACAGGTTTTGTGCCTGACTTCTGAAAAAATCACCTGCCACTTGGGAAAGGTAGCAGAAGAAGCACATGGTTTTATGAGGCAGGATCTTACTGCAAGGTTCAAGTAGAAGAAAACAAGGTACAGTCAGCAGTCCCTGCTAGTGCAAGACCAAGAGAGGCCGTGACAGGGAAGGTTAGAGAAGGAAAAAAGGGAACTACTGTTATGCAGCTTGTAGTGCTTTAAGTCTGCATTTAAAAGTGTTGGTGAGAAATGCTGAAAAAATCAGTGGTGCTGATAAGCTATGGAGAAGTCTCTAATAGTGAGACTGTAGAAAAAATGAGGGTTTTTTGTGAAGATCCAGTTACTGAACGATGGTTCTGGTGGATTAGAGAACTGGAACAAGCCTGAAAGACAAATGAGGTGGGAGTAATATAGGCCATCAGCATGGAGTGCTGGTCAAATAATACGAGATTAAAAAAGAGGTAAAAAAGGATCTTCCTTTTGGAAAGCTTTCTGCAGTTTTGCAGCTTCCTAAAACAAAATAAATCCTCTCTAGTGAGGGACACACAAAGAAGTATTCCTTTATGTAAAATAAACTGTTTTGTTGCCAATAAACAGAAATTTCAATAAATAGGTACTGATAAAATTTTGGGAAAGAGCAAGAAAGTAACCACTTGTGGGTTTTTAGTTTTGTCGTAGCCAGAAGGTACTTGGAAGGGCTTTTGGTCTAAACATACAACTGCAAAAAAGAATAGCTGTTTTTTCACTGTAGTAGTAAAAAAAGTGATAGTACAAATGAACTTCTGCACATGCACTGAAACCCAAAGGGTGTGTGTAAATCTGCATCCTGGAGTGAGGCAGAGTAGCCAGTACTAATAACACATAGGAGTTAAACGTCCATCTTTATTTATGCCTCAAACGTCAATGTACCCGGGTGAGCTTGGGTTTCATGATCCCTAATTTGATTGCATTGGAGCATTTGAACAGTCTATATGAGGGGTCAGAACAGGGTTTCATCTACACCAATGTCCATCTTCTAACATGACAAGGATTGTTGGTTAAAGAGACTATAAAAGAAGCAGCATATAGAACAGGCACTTTGAGCTTTCTGGAATAATTTTCCTACATTATTTGACGCTGAACGCTAAAAATTGTAATAGCCTGTACACTAAAGCCGTGGTATGGTTTAAAGGGCCACCTGAGTGATGTACTAGCACACAGCAGTATTTCTATGGATTACATAAATATTGTGCGTTATCATAAAGAAAGCAAGGCATGTAATTAAAATGTTTTGCACGTAGCCATACAGTGAAGCAGTGCTAATTCCACAAATGCATCCACAGGTACTGTCACTGTGAAGGTTTAACACTGCCATTATTGTAAAGCCTGCTGTGCCTGGAAACCTTGGGACGATGGGGCCCCGATTCCTAAGTGTTGCTCAAATGAAGCAGAGGCCCTGCAGAAAACAGCCTAGTCTTTGGTATTTCATTTATATTCTGATGTAACTGCATACATGTACAAAAACCATGGTAGACTTGGCACTGATTCTTGGTAAATGCATGTTCAGGAATCGCCTAGTATTTTCAGGCTGGCTTGTTGTGTTCCCTTCTACCCCCTCCAAGTGGCAGCATTTGTGCCTGTTTGCCCAGAGGCAGAGTTAAGACATGGATTGACTTGGAATGCCTTGAAGCTAGTTAGCTCGGAGGTAATTTGGAATATGGTGTCAAAGAAAAGATTCTTCTGTCTTTAAATACTGTCCTGCAAGTGTCTAGATGGTCTGTGTGAAAGGCTGTGGTTCTGGAAGTATTTCAGACTTGGAGTTCTCGTATGGCTGTGAAACAATATAGTTCCAGAAAGGCTGTCTGATCTTTCACTTGTGCGTGAAGAGGGATCTCTGTTTGCCAGATTCCCACTGAGAAGTAACCAGACAGGATTGCTGCTGCAAGGCTGTGCGGAGATCAACAACATTCACCTTCTACAGTCTAGGTGTTACAATTAGAAAGACAAGAATACAACACTGTGCAAAGCAGTATGCTTATAATTAAGTTTGCATGTTCTGGGGATGGAGGAGGGGGAGAGTTTAATGACACTCTAACTATTAGAGTATGCTTATGTGAAAGAGAACAAATGAGACATACTTGTGGGTTGGTGCAGTTTTTCTCCAAACATTTTTTCAAAGCGATCACAAGGCAACATTGCTGAAGCAAGAGTATAAAAACTGGTGTCATGGAGCTTGATAGTCAATAACATAAAATGTCTTTTTTTTTAATTGCACAGTGATGAATGTAATAAACTTTATTTCCTGCTATAAATTGTTATAACAGATTGTGATAGAAAACAGGAATACACCAAACTGAACATTATATATGAATTCAATTTTGGCAGGAGACTGCTGCATCTTAACCAAATACAGAGTGCCTGTTCCTTTTGCCTGTAACTGCCAAAACTACTTTGCAGCCAAAGGAATTTTCCCTAGCGTAAGAGCTGCTGCTGCAGACCAAACCAGACTCACTAGAGTGGAATCTGAGTCACTACACTTTTGAATACCCCAAGGTTCAGGAGTGTCTGGGGCATCCCTGTGTGCGCAGCTGGCTGCAACTTCCTCTAAGATGCATTATTGCTCGGAATGGAGAAAGGTGACCAGTTTACTTGTGGCTTTGATGTGCTTAAAGCCGCCTTCCTAGTATAAACTGGGACTGTGCTATTTCTACCAGCAATCCCCAAAGACTCAGACAGCAGCTGAGAGTCAGTGGCATGTAGTGGCAAGCAGAAGTGTGATGTAGGAGGGATCCCCCTTTGGTCAGTGGATTTGGGGAATTCTTTATCACAATAGTTCTATATCCCTTCCACACAACACTGTGCTTGTTGTCAGACTGGTTAATCTCAGTATAGAGTCAGTATGGTTGTAATGTGCTGTCAGCTAGCCAGACTTGCTTGTAGAAGAGTTGAGTCCAGGAATTCCGGCTTTTTTGCTGCTCTAAAAGAAATTCCAGTGCAAGATCCTTAAAGCTTCATCCTGATTCACAAGATGTGGCTTTTCTGCTTGACTGTGTTCCAGGGATTTCTTCACCAAATCTCTACCCTTCAGAAACAACCCTTGACTTTGAAAGTAATACGGTAATTATTTCCCATATTAATGCAGAAAAAAATCCCTTTTTCTTCAAGCTTATGTTAATAACAAGTCATAATGAGAAAAGCTGTGCTGTGCCAGTATAAATCAAAAATAGCTTTCCTTCTCACTCTATGCACGTTTTTCTAAGATAATACACATAGTCTTACAGAGGTGTTCTTTCTTACAGGACTTTGCTTGCAACCAAAATGCTAGTCTTTAACTGTGAAAGTGCTGAATACCCCTGAGCTGTCCTAACTTGCTGGAATTGTCTTGTGTTCATGTATCAAATTTCAAGGTCTTTTCTCCTCTTTTACCATGTAGGAAAGCTCCCACCAAATTGATAATCTAGGCACTGCTGTTAGTACTTCTAAATATCTAATTTGCTACTGGTTCTGCCTTTTTTCTGCTCTATCCCTGTTAACTCCATGAGTAAAAGCTGGCAAGATTTGGCTCAGTTATTCTGTAATTACAAGGCTTTAAATCTCTTTTTCTTTGAATTTTGCTGAGGCAAAACAGATACTCATTGACGTCAGCAGGAGCTTATAGGAATAAGGGAAGAATGAAAACAGCTCAGTTCTGCAGCTGTAGCTCTCCATCTAAAAGATATATAACTTAATAGATATCTTCACTAGCCGAGGGAGGACTCAGAGTCAGAATTTGCCCGTAGCGTCAGTTTTTATTCCTTTGACATTTTTCTCATCTTGGGTCTGGTTTTAGTCTTGCTGCCATGGCAACATACAGTGAGGCTAAAAGGTATTCTGGAGAAAAGGTCTTTCCTCGCTGACAGGCAGCAGAATGGAATAGAGGCCAGAGCTACTGTTTGCAGCTGTGAATAGCAATGGAGGAATGAAAGAGATTTTAAAAGTACTTTCTATTTGAATGCGTGCAGGCAAAACTATTGGTACAAAAGTTCAGTGTAACAGAGCATAAACAGGTGAGTTGGATAAAATAATTTTTGATTTCAGATTGATACTAGCAGGATGACGTGAAACCTTGGCTTCACAGCAAGGAAATAGACTTCGTGACCCAAGTTATTTTCGTACTCCTCTGTCTAAAATACTCTAATCAGATCAAAATCATTGCTAACGATACTAACTTTGGCAGTTGATTTTGATTGTGTCCATGTTTTCCCCATGCGTTTTTTTTTCAGTAGGTGTTTATGAAAATTGGGCCCCAGATACTCTTGAGTTTGATGCATCTTCGTGCATATGCTCAGTGTTTGATTTCTGCATGTTAAGAGCTGGCTGTATTCGTCATGGGCAGGAATAGAGCCTATTCAAAATCCTGTAAATACTATGCTGCTTTTCCATCTGTCTTGCAAGATGCTGCATACCCTCAGCGTCTAGGAGAACAAAGAGATTTTGAGAGGTCTCTTCAGAATTAATGGTGTAGGTAAAAGAGGAGAATCCAGGCCAATTGCAGATGCAGGTTTACCAGCCTCCCATATACCTAGCTCCCATGCAAACAGATAATTGGAGGATTTTGTTACAGCAGTTAGGCAAATTAAATACTAGAAGCACTTTTCTGCTGGCTGTTCTGCTACACAGTGCAAGGAAAATATTCCTATCATGAACGCACATCATTCTCATGGAAGGGTGTTGTGGTCAATACAGGTAATTCCATTGCTCCCAAAGGAAATAACCCTTACCAGCAAAAGGATGGTTTTGTCCAAGTAACTGTATCTGTGGTAGGGCAATTATCAGTAATTGCACGCAGGTAAACATCTTTTCTACAAAAGCTTGTAAAGAAGACTTAGCCTGAGAAAGGAAGGTATTGCAAACTCATTTTAAAAAAAAAAAGCAAACAACCAAAAACCTTTAAAAAACTCAGCATGTTTCCCAATGAAATATTACTCCACTAAATGGTATTGCATAAACATGAGAGAGACGTTTCAAGATCAGGGAGGAGGAAATACGCCAGCAAAACAATAGGACTAAATTTTGACAGATGTGACTTTTGAGAGTAGAAGGACACAGCCATTAGTGCAAAGGAGCCTGGTGACTGCTCGCTGTGCGTGTGTCACAGGATATCCAGGGAGCCCGTGTCCTGTCCCTTCTCTTAGCCCAAGCCACATTAACAGGGCTGTGGCAAATGTAGCCTAAAAGGGCGAATTACTTTTGCTCTATGCTTCCCATGCCCTAACGCCTGGGCAAAATCTGCAGGGAGTATACCAGTTCACTTCCCTCAGAGCCGACAGCAAGTTAAGAAACGATTATCCTTGGTTTCTTGAGCTTCCTCCCTTCCCAGATCAAAGCTAAATAGTCATAATCCAGAAGACAGACTACATGATTTTTTTTTTTTTTTTTTTTGTATGGAGTGCTGTGTTCAGTTTTAAAAGCCATATATGCCAATGACATGAAAGAAAAATCTTCTGGTCTGAGAAGAGCATCTGCAATTATAATGCAGCTCACAATTCATATTAAAGACATCATCTCTTTGTGATAGACCACAGCAGTGAGTCTGATAATAAAAATCATGTTGCCTTATAGCACTAATGAAAGCTGTAGTATTAAAGCTTTGCTTATGCAGCATCTCAGCTGGAATACACTGCAGTATGTATCTTTTTCTTCATTACTGCATACAAATGGTGCTTAAATATTATTGATATTAGTGTTTGTAATTCTAATGGAGATAGCTCTGGGCTTACTGAAATAGTGTTTGTTATGAACAGCAACAGAACAGAACCAGCCCTAGAATGAAAACCAGGCAAGTTTTTAATTCAGATTATTCTTTCATAAATCTGAACAAGATTTGGATCATTACCTGTGACACTTGGGTTGCCAAAGTAACCTTGCCTAGTCAGCTGATGTTTGCATACCGCATGACACGATCACCATGGAGATCCTGTCCATGTGATTTTGCAGACATGATGCAGATGCAGGCTTCTCAGACACACGACAGCAAGCAAGAGAGGAATTCATTATTGGTAAGGAATGTTCTTGCAGACAGCTTGTGTCTCTCGGAGAGAGCCTGTATGGAAGTAATGCAGAAGCTAAACTCCTTATTTTAGCTGCATACGGAGGACTAGGGCAAGGGTAATAGGTGGGAGCTTGCTCAGCTTTCATAAGGAAAATACTGAGTTCTCCTTACGGAAAGATCATGCTCTGCCAAGATTGGAGGAGTGGTCAGAAAATGCTGACCTGTGTGAAAACCATGTTTGAAGGATAATATTAATTTACAGAACATATGTTAGAGTAATTGAAGCCTATTGAGCTCTGCTAGTATTTCTTTATCAACTGAGACTTTTATCCTCCCCCAATACCTGCTTTTCTCCTTCACATGTAACCTAGTGATGTCAGGGAAGTTATAATAGTGGAACAGGGAGTGAAATTCGTTTGTATACACAGAATATTCCAAATTCTCCTCAAAAAGTAGCTGCCGTGCTGTGTGCTTTCCTTTCCAGCATCTACTGAACCTCACAGTAGCACCACAAAGTATATTTTGGACCTGTTCTGCACAACACTACCAAACCAAAGGCCATGCTGAGTGTTAGAAAGATCCCGTGAGATAGTATTTATTTGTCTTTTCCAACCTATTTCTGAACCAGGGCTTCTAACTTTTAAGTTCTAGCACGTGCCTGTATGTTTAGAGAATGATCTAAATGCCTTCGCTAGTTTCTGTATTTCTTGGTTTTGGATATTACTGCTATTTCTTTCTCTCCTGAACTTGAAAGTTCTTTTATTGATGATACAGTTAAACAAACAAAACTTCTGAGAAGAGACATGATTCTGTTTCCGATGGTTAAGCAGGCTAAATGGGTGCTCCCTCCTTTCTCCCCATATTCTTTGGAGAACAGAAGCAAGAGAGAGCCTCAGGATAAAGCTATTCTGCTGTTGCAAAATGCTTTGTTCCACCTCTTTCTTACATATGAAATTGGCTGTACAAGGACAGATGGTTAAAAGGTGCTGTTACTATTTCTGTGTGCTACAGCTGTGATTAGGAAGCTTGACTATGTTCAGGTTGGGGTTCTGTTGGCATGATACACACACCCCTAAAAAGACACAGTCCCTGCTTCAAAAACTGTCCGAGAGCATCACATGGTGTGAGCCAGTAAGTGAGGGAGCATGAGGTAACTGTTCCATGACCATGGCAGCTACTTCTCAAATAATCAGCTGTTTTCAGCCTCCCATATAGACACCAAAAGAGACTTGGGAAGAATTTGAGGGGTGTAGCGGCATAGCCATTTGGGGGATTACTGTAAAGAATCACTAAAGCACCAGCTTTGGAGAGGTCTTTGTTGGACTTTCTCTTATGTGTAAATGCAGCACAGGAAAAGTCATGCAGGTGCTTAAAATAATACAGGATAAAAGTGCTCATGGGAGGTGATGTGGGCGGAACGGACTTGGGTTGATGGCCACATGCAGAGAAAAAAATGTTGCTACTTACATCTTTGCTTTTAGTCTGAAGAATCAGCTGAAGGATTAGAGGGAAGGGATATAGCTGGAAAAGTAAGATTTTGGGGTGATCTTTGCAGAGCAGGTTACAATGGACGAGGGGGTTATTTCATAGCTAGATGGGAACAGTCTTGACGTGCTGGAAGGCTTGGACGTTTTCAATGTGTAAACAGAGGACAAAAGGTGATTCTTTGAAATGATGTGTGAAAATAAACAGCAATGTTGAACCTAAAGGTGTAGAACTAATTAGACGGAACAATTACGGTTGTAGATCATAAATTATATTGATGCGCTGTTCCACTGTGCCCATCTGGAGGTGAGGGACATTCCTCTTATTTGGGTGCTGATCACCTTTTTGACAACACGTGATGATGCAGCATTAGAACAATTGGGGGGTTTGACAGATTACACTGACATAATTGAACAAATTTCACTCTGGCTTGGATTAAATTTGTAACCTTGCGGTAAGATTCTTTAGCCTTTCATACTATGGCCCAATTTACCAAAAAGGGGAATAAAGGATTCCTTTACCGTAAGCCGAAATCCTTTCATATACCTCAGGGAAACCAGCTATCACCAGAGGGGCCCAAGAAAAGAAAGTACACAGTCCTCTGCCACCATCCAATAAACCTGCCTTAGCTGAGAGTGAAGAGGTAAAGAAGTAGCCTGCAAAAATGAAACTGTAATCTGTAGATGGCAGTTTGTGCAACAAACTGCATTCACCCTCATGGATTTAAAAGAATATCCACTCTTCTATTGCACCAGTGTCTTTCAATTCCTTTTTTTTGTTTGTTTGTTTTCTGAAGTAAATGTATAACTTTACTAAAGAAAAAGTTGATAAAATTAGTTATACTATTGAGCTGAACAGCTTCACATAGGATGATGAAAGCATTATGTTTTGACATTTCCACTAGGAAGTTTTCCCATGGCATGTTGCCTTCATTGTTTCTCTCTACTAAACATCCATATTACTAACACGGGCATAAAGCCCCCAATGTGTTATATTGGCATAGCAAGCGTTTTAGTGTTCCAACTTTGCAGTCTCTTATTTTACTCCTGAGGTTGGTTCCTTATAAGAGCCAAATACAGAAATGGATCATTATGTTTAAAATAATATCCAAAGGCTTGAAAGTAGCATCCGTTTCTTAGGCAGGCTGCATTTATCTTTCACCCTGTGAAATGGTGCAACAGATAATTAGTAATACATTTTTCCATTTAACTTTTCCTATATTTATAAAGTAGTAGACTGCTTTTGCTATATTCTAACAACAAAATTAAGTTCCAGAGACAGCTGAATGTCAGCAAGCATTTGTGAATACCTCAGCAGAGATTACTGTTGGCTCTTGGTTTCAAATGCAGAACAGCCAACGAATTAGTTTGAAGTAAAATGGGTAAATAAGTGGAGGCTTGACTATAGCAATACAAAGTTGGAGCATAATGGTTTGTTTCAGACATATATTATTTATAGAGGGCTAGACTTACATCCAGGAAAACATGTCTATTCAGGAACTTTCCAAAGTAATCATGGTCTCAGTACAGATTTCAAGCTTGTTCTGTAATGGGGATCCAAGATTAAATCATAAGATAACTTCTGTAAGGCACTGCACTCCTCACTTCATCTCACTTCAGTTGCAGGCTTCAGCAGTTTGAAGGATCAGTGCCATAACTACCAGGACAGTAGAGGTGGAGACCTGAAATGAAGGACTTCAGATGAAAAGCCAGACAAGAAATCTGTCCTGGTTACTAATTTCACCTGTGGAAAAAATAGTGCTAAAAACAAACAAGAAAAATCTAAGGACAACATAGGAAAAAAACCTGGTGCTAAGGCAGGTGTACAAGATGCATTTCAGGAAAAAAACTCTTTTATTCAATTTAAAATGGACTGTTTTTACACACTCCC
The DNA here is from genome assembly GCA_013401275.1 of Pandion haliaetus. Taxonomy (NCBI): domain Eukaryota; kingdom Metazoa; phylum Chordata; class Aves; order Accipitriformes; family Pandionidae; genus Pandion; species Pandion haliaetus. The sequence goes on along the minus strand of VYZV01001467.1, from coordinate 641 downwards.
ATCAAAAGCTATGGAAAACCAGTGTAATCAGAAGCTGGCTGCAAATACCCAAATGTAATGTCATAATCTGATAGCATGTTACTTGCTCTATTTGGAATACACATTGTTTTTCATGATTTTAGGTTTGCAGAAACTATTTGAGTAAAAAAATGTGGTGTGGCTGCTATTTTTATTTTCAGTATGAAGATCTTCTTTCCAGTCTGAGTGGTTACAGATAACAACATGCTTAATTTTGGGCTCTTTTTGCTATTGTACGTACATTTCTCCCGTAGAAATACATTGGAAATTAGTCAGGAGTGCTGACAGAGCACTTCATTAAACTTACGTCATTTGTGGATATAAT
>VYZV01001466.1:0-18882 GCA_013401275.1 Pandion haliaetus | reverse complement strand
GGAGACAGTGGCAGGGATGCTGAGGAATGGTCCAAGAGAGTTGTGACAGCAGTGGGCTTGGCATGGTAGAGCAGAGGAGAAAGTAGCAGGAGTCAAAACACTGAAATGAGTCTTCCTTATAGGAAGCTGTGATCTAGATGGCAGTAGCAAGAAGGGGGAGGGTGCAACTGAGACATACCTCCCGCGAAAAAATTGGGGGACACTGAATTAGGAACCTCTATGTCCTGCTAATGAAACTTTATAGCTTTAGTGTTTTCTAAAGTTACATTGTAAGGCATTTACCTCCTCTGGGGAGCTACAGCTTGAAACACTTTAAAAAAAAAAAGGCATGGGGTTGTCAGCGAAGTTCATTCTCCTCTGTTACCTGGTTTATAGCAAAATTGCTTAGCACTCAGGGTGGCTACTGTAAAGAAGAAAAAATGTCTTACTCCAAAAATGACATGCAGCCGGTGGGAGGAAAAATTAAGCAGACAACTTTTTCTTACAGTGGCATTTGGAGGTGCTATTGTAGCCAGCTACTAGGAGAGGCCCGGTTTAGGTCATTTATCATTTACAGCACAGAGTGCATCATGGGCACACTGAGAGCAACCGCAAATGGATGATACATGAGCTACAGTTTCTTCTGTAAACCTTCACTTTGAACTGTTATTTTATTACTGGCTCATTTCATATTCTATTAAAATGGAAAAGGAGTCTTTCCTTGCTCTTCTCCATTATTCTGAGCATCTCTTATACATAAAAGGAGAGAACTGAGTTCTTTCACGTACTTTGCCGTCAGTATCCTTCATGATTCATGCATTGAACTACCAAAAGGGAATGGGGGACAGAGGCACTTTACCCTACCTGATACCTCTTGGTAGAAGGAAGCCGCAGGACAGGGCTGGTGAGGAAGAGAGTCAAGAAACATGATGCTTTAGAGGAGGGTTTCAAGACTGACAGGCAGAGCCAAAAGCAGTCCAGTAGGTGGAGTGGGGAGGAATATATTTCCAAATTTTGGGGGACAGGAAGGGTCCTGTTATCTTTGATGTCTGTCTTAATTTTCAAAACATAGCCCTGAAACATATAAGCAAATGACTAGTGCATTTCACTGTTGGTTTAGAGTAACTGGAAGAATAATAACCCTCTACAACAGTTTGTGACATTTTTAATTTTCTAGCCATGGAAAATTACATAATAATTAACAATTAAATCATCATAACACTAAAAACCTTCCACAGTCTGTACTTCTCATTCAGAAGTGTCAGTGTACAAAAAACAATGAGGACACTATAGACAGAAGTAAAACAAGAAGAGATTTTAGACAACTATTGTATTGGCTGAAAATGAGAATTGCTGGGTTTAGTGTTGGATTATCTATTATTTAACTAATAAATATAACTTTGTGAATTCAAGGTTTTGGGGACTTGTGGAATAAAATACCTAAGGAGGTTTATTCAAGTAAGCACTGAGTATTTTTGGTTGTTACTAAGGAATCTGGTATACAAGCAAGTGTTATGCTGCAATTTACAGTGTAATAGAGACATTATAAGCATACAGTGCCACACAGTTGCAGCATTTATTATATTCTTATGAATTACTTCAATACGTGTAGTCGTATTAAAAGGAGTCTTGTGGTTTAACCCCAGCCAGCAACTAAGCCCCACACAGCCGCTCACTCCCCCTGCTTGGGATGGGGAAGAGAATCAGAAGAGTAAGAGTGAGAAAACTCATGGGTTGAGATAAAGACAGTTTAATAGGTAAAGCAAAAGATGCGCACACAAGCACAGCAAAACAAGGAATTCCTTCACTGCTTCCCATGGGCAGGCAGGTGTTCAGCCATCTCCAGGAAAGCAGGACTCCATCATGCATAACGGTGACTTGGGAAGACAAATGCCATCACTCCGAACGTCCCCCCCTTCCTTCTTCTTCCTCCAGCTTTCTATGCTGAGCATGACATCATACGATCTGGAATATTCCTCTGGTCAGTTGGGGTCAGCTGTCCCAGCTGTGTCCCCCCCTAACTTTTTGTGCCCCCTCTCCCCCCCAGCCTCCTCACTGGAGGGGGGGTGAGAGAAGCAGAAAAGCCCTTGGCTCTGGGTAAGCACTGCTCAGCAGTAATGAAAACATCCCTGTGTTATCAACACTGTTTTCAGCACAAATGCAAAACACAGCTCCATACTAGCTACTGTGAAGAAAATTAACTCCATCCCAGCCAAAACCAGCACAAGGACCAATTCATGGGTAGCTGAAGCAGCCTTTTCTACGTATTGGGCAATGTGGTAAGGGAAAGGTCACCAAAATTGTTTTCTGTGCTGATTGTGATCTCGTCAAAGAAACTGATTTTAACTAGTTTTAACTTTGTTATCGTTTGGCTTTGTGATATCTAAATACAGTTCTGATATTTCAAGAAGTGTGGCCTTCTAAGTAACATCTGAAATGAATGCCAATATATGGCACTTTGGCATGTAAAAATACCCTTGGGACCCAGTGGCTCCATGTTTAACAAGGGAGCTGTAGCTATAACCTTTGTTATATGTCTATGAGTAAGACACAGAGTTCAGTCTCCTGCCAGTGCTTCTGAGAGTCACAATGTCATTAAAGAAGAAAGACAGTGGCTGGCAGAGCTAGCTTTAAGATGCAAAGTATAAAACCAAAGCTCTGGCCACCTCCGGTCATTAAAATTCTCATGGAAGCTTTTTTTTTTTTGTTGTTAGAGAAGAAGTTTTTAACCCAGTGTGCTGGCAAACTTCTGGCTTGGGTCAGTTACATTCAGAAAAAGTTTTCTTGTGTAGAAAGGTTATTAACAGAGCACTTGCTCTGTTGTTCAGGAGACAGCCACTTCTGTGATGGGTGACTCTTTAGGATAACTGATGCTATATAAAGTCAGTTTTAGACAGAATGAAATATATCATCTTTCTGTAAAACTATATCTTTGGATTATGGACTCTGTAATTGCCTCATAACTTCTAGATATCATGAATAAAATAGCAAGGCCAAACTAACTTCTGGGGACTATTTAGTGTTGCTGTCATTTATGGTCAAGATTTTGTTTTTGACACTTTAAGTTTATGAATATTCTTCCTCCTTTTTGAATAGTTTAAGTACAAAAGGGACTGGCATTGCTATAGTTATTATCCTGAAAACAAAAAGATTTTTATAGCTGAATTAATCACAATTTTGGGGACAGCGTTCTTCAGGAACACACCCTCCCCTTTTATAAGGAAGTTTCTCTGCTCCATAGAGTTCTGTCTTTATCATTTAAATATAAATATTATTTAAATAATTGGCTAATATTACACAAAGGTTATTTATCTTTCCATGCACTTGTAAAATATCTGTGGAATTGTTATGTTTTCTGTGGGTATTTCATGCTCAGTTCTTCAGGCTGTCTCTCCAAGTGTTCTGCAAATTGATCAATAATTTTTATGCACTACAGGAGGAGCCAACTGCAGCAATATCACAGAGCTAAATTCTGAGTGCTGATCATGCTTATTTGAAGTCAACTTAGTTTGGCAATCTTAGAAGCAGGCTGCAGGATGAGTGGCCAGATTTTCTAATAAATGCAGGCTTAGACTATACATTCTTCAAAAGAAAGCATTTTTGGTCTCTGAAGGAGTATTTTGATACTATCTTGAACTAGAAGATACTTCAGGGTTAGATTCAAGGCTAGCTGTAAAAGCACTACATTGGTATTTGTGTTTGCATACATAACCCACTGTGCGGTGTAAAAAGAACCAGGGCATCAGATTCAGAGTGCGTCAAAAGAAATCAAACACATTTGTCAGAAAACTCTGATTTTCATGCCTGGGGGCTCAGTAAGTGTCTTTCTAATGTGTATGTAGTTCATATGATATTGCTATAATCAGGGCATTGATCATTTGCAGATTTTACTGTACTGTCAGCATAACACTTGGATCTGTGTTTTTGGAATCGAGAAATCTAGATCTCTAGATTTCTTTTACTAGGTGATGGCTTTTCTTTCATAATTGCTTGGCCTAGTGCTGCTGTTTAATTCCTACAAAAAAATTTCTTGCTAAGTGGCATTCTAGCATCAGTCCATGAAGCTGACCTGTTCTCTGTGGACCAGCTTCAGAGTTACCAAAATATCTGTGGGATGTATCCAGCAACATCACTAAATTTCTAAGGTAACTATGGGAGGTATTCAAGCCACATGAAACCTTGTGTGAACACACTTGTAAATGCTTTTAAGCAGCAACCCACAGCATGATTGCCTCTGATCATTCCGAAAGAAACTTTGTTCAAGATTCTTCAAAGGCTGAACATTGATCGAATGTATTATTTGTGATGCATAACAAGCGTGTTTACATCATGATGCCCAGAGGAAATCTTCTAACTTTAGTTAGATTTTCTTTAATGTATTTGCTATCTTATTTTCAGCTTTAAATATACATATGGGCATAGATTTTTTTTTTTATATGGACAAACTGCAGCCTTATTTAAAAACTGTTGGTTTACACTGGTTTTCTTTGTGCCTCTTCATAACTAAATTAACCATTAAAAATTGGGGATAATCAGGGTATAGTATTCCAGGACAATCCCAGTCATGCAGAAAATTAGGGGACACAAATACTGTGTAACATCATTGTTGTGGTTTCCCTTCAGCTTTATCTAAAATGTTGTTTCTTATATGTTATAGTGGATGTACTAATCAAGCCTGCTCATTTAGTTTTGTATCCTTCTCTCATAAGTGTGTCTTGCTCAACGACTGTAATTAAGGTATTCTGCCTGAAAGGAAATGAATAGAGTTGAATAATAACCAACAGAGCATTTATAATGTGTCCCCAGACTTTTGAACCATATAAATTTTGGAGATGCTTGCACCTAGCATTTTGTTTCATACTAATGTTCATACTTAAGCTGTTTATTATATTATGTATAGTTGTATGAATGATCTATAATCTACATCATACACTGACCATTAAGTAAGAAAAAATCTGCCTCTGGAAAAAAACACTGGGAAAATAATTTTTTATGATAAAAATGTTCTTCAGTTGTGATAGAAAAGAACATGACCTAACAAATGACAACTGGCTCTAGAAAAATTCTGGTTAGAAGTAAAGCATTTTTTAAGCAATGAAATATAGTTCTGAAAGGGGTGATATAATACGGTTACTGATTGTGATGAGAGGTGATAACCCAGAATTAGTTGGTGACTTGATGATGCAGCTTCCAAAGTATCTAGAGATGCTACAGATTCTCCATTATGTTGCAATGAAGCATGTGTAAATTAAATCAAGAGGTATGGACATGATGTGGGAATAATTCTTGACTATGTGGACATAAAGCATGGACAATCAAAATGGTCCCTCCTAGCAGTAACCTTACATTTAGTATTTTGTACTATTTGTTTTTACTTCATATCTGTAGTACAGAATTTGCAAATAATTTATGTAGCTGTATTTATGTATTAGAGGTGCTTTGTGTAATTGCCCACAAGATAGTCAAGTCAGATTTCTTTTTTGTTACTTTTTTACCAAATTACACTTAGAAATAGTTCAGCTTGTTTTGAGTTTTATGAAAATCCTTTTGAAAAATTTTTAGACAAGTCTAGAAGTGACATGAAATGTATTGCTGGAAACCATCAAGCTAGAATAAGACCCTAAAGGAAGCAATGCATTATCATCATTCAATGGAAGAGAGCAGATACAGTCAGAAAAGTCTGGGATTCATTTTGTCTCTGCTGTTTGTTTCTAACATAGTCGAAGAAAAAGGGCTTAATCTGAAAATAACAAAGAATAACTCTGTCAATCCTGTTTAGAAAATATGTCCAAAAGCCTGACATGTTTATCATGTGTTCCTTACTCATGCAGGCACTGAATCAGTGAGATTCATGCACCAGGCATGGTATAATGTGCCACACATACATTAGGCTAGCAACCAGTAACGAATTACTCCCCAAACTATGAGGCAGGACTGTGACACTCAAATGGTGGGGAAAAGACTGCTCACAAATCATACTGTGCTAATGTATACAGTTTTGCCTTAAATCATACAGTAACTTTTGCATACATTTTCAGAAAAAATGGCAAGCTTTTAGAGTCTGTGTCTGCCATGAGGTAATTTCTCAGGTAAATGGGAGGCTTTAGCCAGTAATTTAATAGTTCTTGTTTGGGCAAACACGTACTCAGAGATCTTGAGCAAAAATAGTTCCAAACATTAATATCAATGTCCAAAAAGATGCATCTGACTTGTCCTACAGGGTATCCAATAACGGAGTCAGTCCTCACCTGTAGGGGACGCAGTATAAAAAGATATTTAAAAAATGAACAACTCTAAACTACCTTTGTGACTCCCAAGCCTTGGGACAGCTGGTAGCCTGTTTATCCTATGGTGTAACTTAAAACAGCCTTAAGGCTGCTGTCATCTGCACCAGCTAAATCGGCGATAGTCCAAGCTTAGCAGTATGCCAGAGGATTCCCTGAAAGGTCCTTCTGAGCTGTAGACCAAGAGGGGTTTGCCACAGACCTGGTGTGGCTGACTCTCAGCTGCTCAGATTTCCTGATCAAACACTGGATCAGGTTACCCGGAGAGGTTGAGGAGTCTCTGAGCTTGGAAGTACTCAAACCGTGACTGACCATGGTCCTGGACAACCTATCCCAGCTGCCTCTGCTTGAGTGGGGAGTGGGATGATGATCTCCAGAGGTGCCTTCCAACCTCAGCCATTGTGTGTGTGATTCTGCGTAATACTCACCTGTTCTTCTGCCTGCTGATAATAAATGAGGGTTGGTTGGTTTATTTTAAATGAAAGATCATGATTCAGGATTCTGCCTATTTGGATGTGGAACATCATGTGAGAAGATTCTTCTGCAGGTTTTCCTTTGTGCTAAGCCTGTCCTGAGACTGGGCTTCTAGCAGTAGCCTCTGCCTCTATGCGAATGTACATTCAGATATGTCCTTTGTTTTAAGGAGCCTCAGGTAGTGATTACGTAAGGGTCTCTTAATAGCGTACAGGCGTATTTCCTACTCACGGAGGCCATAATGAAGTGTAGCTCCTGCTAGCTATTGTCTGAGGCAGGATATATGCAGACAGTGCTGGGTCAGCAACGTACAGGACAGGAAATCAGGTTTGTTTGGTTTTTTTTTTCCCATTCTGCCTTCAAGACTTCTCTAGAGATTTCTCTTGAAACTTCTCTTGTTTTATATTGAGGTAATAATTTGTAGAGCATTGTTTCACTGTAAGCAAGAGGACAAAAAGCACAGCAAAATTGTTTTACATTAATCTTATTTTTCAACTTTACACATTTTTCTTATCAAGTATTCACACTTTGCTTCAAGTGAAGAACGGTATGATAAATTCATTTTTGTTTTGTTTTGTTTATAACATAGCACTTGCCCTGGAGTGAGAATCAGCATCTCTGGATCACTTGTTAGCTGCAAGTGCATTCATTTGAATTTTACCATCGATCTGTTCTACCCTATGACTCACTTTTGTGGTGCTTAATTTCTAACACACTGCTTATATACTCCAAAGAATGTTTTTTTTTTTTCTATTGCTTACCTTAATTCTTTTCTAATGAATAAGCTCAGAGCAAAACACTGCCTGTGTGGATCAATATTCTAAGTAGTAATTTTGCAAACAGACAAAATGGTATGTTTCTGAAGGGTAAACTGATGAAATGTTAGTTAGCAGAGACAGAACAGAATCCCTTTTACTGTGAATTAGAGGATATGGGCCAATACATCTGTACTGCTTGAATAAAATATGGATCACTGGGAATAGATAAAAGCCTGAAGTATTTTAAACAATGTCTTGTCTTATTGTACAGCTAGACATGGAATTGAGGCCCTTAACTATTTTCAAACGATAAAATTATTCATGTCTTGTCATAATTTTCTTCTCTGCAAAACGTTCTGTCTCGGCTATAGTGTAGAGCATGCGCAGGGGCTGTGCAGAGACCCTCCCAGGCACCCCAACACTGGGAGAGGATACAACCAGCTTACAGTGTAGGTGCACAAAGGATGGGGATTGAGATCCAGTGGTGAGTGCAGCCCTCCGCTACACAGCCTCACCTTCTTAGTTAGTGATTTTACTTGTGGAGTGCTCCAGACCAGTCTGTCTCGTTGCTGTGAGGGTAAATACCACCTGTGAAAAGTCAACAGCTTGGCACAGGAAGGTACCTGTGATACTTCACAGCACTTGAGTATTCACCCTAGTGTTTTGCTGAAGAAGTCCTGCCCCCCTCTACAAGCTGTGCCCATTTCTCTTTGCTGGAGGTAGAAGGAAGAGATGGGGAGGTCACCTACACCTCCCCACTGTCAGCCAGATGCTGGGACAGGAGCAGGCCTCAAGGCTGACAGGGAATAGGTAATTCCCTTCTTCCTGTGGAAAAATCCTCTGAGAAATGCACTACAAGAATAGTAACTCCATGTGCTGAGGAGGCTTAGCAGTGATGCTGTCAACTGTGTGGTGTTAGGACTCTGCTATGGAGAAATACTCAATGACCAAGATGCAGCGATTACAGAAGTAAGCATATGCCTCCTGTGAATCTCCAATGGCTGTTTGTTGAATGTTTTGCATGATAGATGTCAGGGCCATTTGCAGGTTCTGGTGAGTCATGGCACACCTTTAAGAAGGCATCTTCCCTGTGCTTGCTGTTCAGATTGAGCTGGGGGAAGCAGCCAAGGTCTTCTCAGGTTTTCTTCCTGTGACAGCAAGACGTTTCTTTACCTCACCCATGTATGACGTGCATAGCATTTAGAGCAAAGACAGACACCTATTTTGAGGAAGCTGTATGGGTGAACTGGTAGCCCTAAAATCAAACCAGTTAGCTAGCCAGCTGGGAAAAAAATGTGGTTCATGTTTGACCTAACTACATTTCAGAAAATATGTTAATTTTCCTCTGTGGCTTGCAGTCACACTTATCTGTGTGCTAGCTTTTAATGGAGTTGTAGCCTCTGTGCCGTGAGCTATCCTTACCTTAAGTGCCAGTGTTTATAGGATTCCCTTCGGCAATCAGATACAGTCACAGGGTAGAATACTTACTATTTTACTTATCCAAAGAGGCTTGCAGAAAATCTTAGCTTTTCTTTTGTTGTGGAAGTAAAATTAGAAAATATACCAGTGTTCAGCCTATTTCTCAAAAAAAAGAGAAAAAAAAAAAAAAAAAAAAGAAGCAAAAAAAAAGCAGCCTGACCTCTCATTAGTATACACTCTGCAAGAACACTGCTCTTCTGCAGGGCACAGGTGTTGTTTTTCTTCTCCTATCATGCTTAGAGGCAAAACTGAGTTGTGGGGGGGGTCTGAGAGCTGTTCTGAAACTGAGTCATAAATGCAAATGGATAATAAGAACACAGTTAATCTTACTGAGAAACAAATATAAATATTGTACAAAGAGAGATCTGTGGCATTGGCATGTATACATCAGGCTATCAAGACATCATGTAGTTGTTTCATTTATTCCAACTTCTTTTCATCCTGTGAACAGCTGTCCCTTTATTTCTAAAAGCTATTTTAATGTGGCAAGGGTGTTTTTAGTTTAATCTGCTACAATACTCCTTTTGTCTCCTTGTCATTCTTGCAGCTTTAAAATATTAATCCAAGCTAACAAAGAGAATTTTTGATGTATTCTAAAATCCTGAATGCAATGTATAATTTAAAAATAAAAACACGTTATTAGGTTATGTTCATATTCAGATTCAGATATGTTTGGATTGAGTTAGGCTCCTACTTTGAGACGTTTTTGAAGAAATAAATATTTATTGGGCATTAACAGTCTCCCTAAATGCAGCTACTTACTACAGTGTGTTAAGTGCCCTTTCTATGCCTTGTCTACAGAGGTGCTGAATCTTTGCATTCCCATGCTAACAGTTTAAACTCTTAGCCCAGTGGGTAGAGGTTCATATTCTAAGTTGAAGATTTCACATTCAGTTCCAGTCACAATGAAAATCCATATACCCTCAGGTTATGTTCTCCTCCCCACCTGGGGTGCATGACTGAAACACTCTTCGGACCCAAATTCAGAAACTTTAGCACTAATGATATTTGTATAAAGATGCCAAATGGAAAGAAAAGCACTGATTAGTGAATATTTTTTAGGTTTTGTATTTTATTTTTATATTAATGAATATTTTTATTAACTGAGAGTCACTGAGTCATACTAAGGCTATTCATAATTTCAGATAGTTGCTGGAAAGGTGTGGAATAATCCCAAAATTTCAGATACCTTAGGATAACCCAGTTCTGGTAAGCAACTGTTGTGTACCTATGTGGTTTCATAGAAAATGCTATGCATAAAAACTAACATGTATAAAAGCCATGCAGCTTATAAAAAGCAGTTGAAAATTAATCACTCAGACCATCTGATATAGCACATTTGCAGAAATTGTGTCTAGCTGGGAAGCGTTTTACTAGCCAAAAAAAATGGCTGCAGCTTACTTTAAAAATTTAGGGTAATCAATTCCCCTTCAGATATACAAGCAACTTTTTGTATTATTTGTAAATTCATTTCTTGGTATTTAGATAACAGTGTTTCACAGTGAAAGGATTTCAGAAACAATTTGTAATGCCATTTTCATATTTCCAACATGATTGCAATAAAAAACTATGAGGAAAGAAGTACTGTAGAATTTTGTTGTGTTACAAGTCTTGACTTCACTGGTCTGGTATTTTTAGGGAGGAGAAGAAACAAAGGGGAAACTGTGTGCTGGAATTAGCTATTTGTAGCATTTACCACTGTAATTGTTCTGTAAATGGCTAATGTAGGGTAGGTCACATGAGACTTGTTAGGGGGGACGGTTTCCAGTGGTAGAGCTGCATTACGTGATTAGTAGAGGAACTCTGCTGTTACAGGTCTTGCAGGGTAATCCAAATCCTAGCCGTGGGAGGGAGTCAGCCAGCATGGGCTTTGTTGCCAGCACCGCTACGGACTGGCTCTTCAGTTACAGTGCAATGCAATGGTGACTGGGGTCGCTGGCAAGCCTTCGCAAAGTTATACCTGTGAACAAGCTCCTCTTCCCTCAGTTCTCTGAGGTGTGTATCTTATGTCTCCTGCTATATGTGTGGTGTATTAAGCCTGCTGCTCCTGGGCTAATATGGGACCAAAAGACATTGTCTAAAAGGCTAGACTGGAAAGGCAAGGAAAGAAATGTGACAAATTAAACCTCAATGGTCGAGATCTGATTTCTCACCTGAAATAACATTAGACTCAGTAGCTGATAACTTTGTGAGATTAGCACTTTGCTGAAGTGTATTCAGTCTGGAAGTCAGGGACCATAACACATTCAGAAGATGCAAACCATTTTCTGTTTAAGTACAAACACACAGTTGAAAGAGTTTTAATTCTGCTGTGGCCAAAGTGGTTCAGGGGAACATCTTCCCGGTTTTCAGTGTTTATATCAGAGTGCGTGCTAGACTGTCTCTGCCTCAAAGGTTCCTCTGACTTATTTGGCCTTTAAACCAGAACAGCTTGTACCAGGCAAAGGTTTCATAGAATCATAGAATCATTTAGGTTGGAAAAGACCTTTAAGATCATCAAGTCCAACCACTTGATCTCTCTTGTTTTCCATTGCTGTAATATTCTTCAGGAAAAGTCTATCCATTTGAGCTATCTACACTTTTCTTGCAGAACTATACCAGGAGCTGCAGGAACAGACAAACTTAATGCCCTTCTGGTCCCTGTAAATGTATTGTGATACTGGATTAGCTAACTGGATTAGGTTTTGAGTTTTTCTGGCCCTGATGGGTATAGTTTAGAAGAATCCACTGCAATTCATGCTTAGCTAAAAATGTCCATACTTGGAATACCAACTTCTGTGAGGCTAATGAAATTTGAATCTTGACTTCGTTACTCATTACACACCTGAGATACTACTTGGCTATTTTCCCAGGGCCTCATGTTAGCTGGCTGCTGTCAGTCTGGGGAAATAACCAAGCTGGGTGAGAACTAACAGAACTGAATTGTCAGTTTGCAGAGATTCTGTTACTGCCTTCTGTGTGATTTTTGGATACTCTCTCTTAAGATGCTTGCCTTTGAACTCAAATGCTTTGAATAGGCTGGAGATAGCACATGTGTTTAAGCCACTTCCCCCACCGAAAATTACTGTGCAACTGTAGTGGACAGAAATGCAGAGTAATGTGGAAGGAGGAAAAGGGGGTGAGAACTCAGTAAAGCGTCATCTGAAGCAGGACTTTCCAGCTCATTGAAGCTCTATTTGCTGCATGCTCAAGAGATTACTGGAACAACAGAAAGCTCTGCTTGAGTGTGTAGGAAAGAAAAAGACAGCTGTTGTGCTGTCTTCAACTAAATGAAACCTGATTGCTAGGTTGGTTGCCCTTCTCCAGTTATTAGAATGACCATCTGGGAAGTCAGTAACAATTAGTCATTGTTTGGCCAGATAGTGCCAGGAATCAGGTGCCTATATGGACTTGCAAATAAGCTGGGGCTTAGTGTAAAATAAAAAGGGAATTTATTTCCAGGGCTGAATGTGGATCTCAGAACATGAAGGAATAATTTTATCCTCTAAGACAAGAATATGTGAAGAAATGTAGCTTTTAAATATGAGTCCTGACCTTCCTCCTATGATTTCTTTTCCCCCTTTCTTGCCAAAATGACCTTTCTTATCCTATACCCTCTTGTAATGACCAAAGGCCCTGACTTCTGCTGGACCAAAGTATGCTGCTGCTACATGGAAGACGGGGCAGAACAGGTTGTTGTCTTGTACACTTCATGCTTTATACATTTCTCTTACACACTGGTACACATCAGAGCTTGGAAGCAGTAGCCAGAGAAGCTGGAAGAGCAACAATGAGAAAAAAATGACAGATCTATGGCTACCTGGATCTATTACTTTTAGCTATTCCCCTGCCTCACAAGGAGAGCCAATTGCATTTGCAGGAATACACTCATTTATGGATGAGTAGTATATTAGGATAAGATTCCCAAGGCCTCTTTCCCCTGCAAACATGACTGTTTCAACTTCCTGCAGGACGTAATTTTGGTCCTTTATCTGTCTGCATGTAGTATAACTGTTATCTCCTAACAAACACACCAACGCTGATTATGAACTGCAAATCTGTGTACTGGCTACTGAACACCAGTGCATTGTATGCAGGATCAGAATGTCAAAGGCTTTAGTGCTCATCTCTAATAATACTGTTTTTCTAATGAGATAAATTAACAAGTTTAAAAGCCTTTCTTACAGGAAAAAATTGCTGTGCAACCACCTGCAGCACTGTGACCTGTGTTGTTTGCACTAGATGTTAAAGTCAATTGAAAAAAAAGAAAGGGAAATGTGTTATATATATGGCCTATTATTTTTAATCCTTTTAATATTATTGATTTTTATTTTACTCCTTGTCATTTCTGTTTGGGCATAAAGTGGCTTTACATTGATTTTGCTTGTTATCAAGTACCCCTTTTTTGTGTTGATTTGTCATGTAATTTTGGTTGCTTACCTTTCAGTTGTGTGTGAATGCAAATCATATAAGCCTGTGTTTATTTTCAGTTCTGTTACGTTTCTTTCACCTTTCTTTTCTTTTATCACTGTGTTGTATGTTGTTATATCCTATCCATTTTATCTTCATTTCTCTCCTGTAAATTGTAAGGTTTTGGTAATAACTTCTGAGTTGTTTCCTGGTTTTGGTTTTTTACTAATAGAAAAACAGTTTTTCATTCTAGACTGTTGTCACAATTCACACTACACTGTAGTTACTAAGCACAATATTCTATACCTATGATACCTTAATTTATACTCTAAATTATTCAGTTTTAAACTTAGAGGTCAGCATTAAGATTGTTAAGTAAATGAGTAGTAAATTTCTTCGGATAAAAATTTAAAATATACCACCTAGATAAATACATCACAAATTTCTCAATATCTACGTGAGCGTAGACTTTGTACGTTCACCAGTGAAGCTTTGAGAACCTCAGTGCAAGTACGAGCCCATTGCTGATGACCTAAAAGTAGGAAAACGCAGGTGTCAGGTGTACATTCAATGCTTTCAAAATGATTTGGCTTGTTCAAATAGAATCAAGTGTATGGGGAGGAAAGTAGGAAATACAATTCAGGTATGAAGAATATAAGGAAAGTGAAGTGAATGAAGTGTTCATGGCAAAAAAGCATTTTTAATCTATAAAGCAGGTTTCAAGGTTAGTCAAGTGTGCCAGTTCATTTATTCTAAAGCTCCTATTGCTTAGATTTTAATAATCGTTATGCGCTGTGATAGATTATTGTTAATATGAAATGCATTGGGTAAAATGAATAGCTAATGGTATCACTTTTTAAGTGCTGTTGAATGCATTCTTCAAAATGGAACTAAACAGTTTGGACCTTATATAACTTTTCTGAGTAGGCTGAGTGGTAGCAAGGAATAGAAAAGAAGAATAGAAATTGAAATGTTTGTTGCCTCCCCCTAAAAATCAAGTATCTCACTATTATAGCCTTATTAATTAGAACCAGAAATGAGCTGAGCCTTGAAAACCAGCTGAGCCTTGTTCTCATCTATACAGACAGTAGAGGCTAGAGTGAAATACACAGATAGATGCTACAGTACAAAGAGAATGCATGTACTGCAGACAGGCATCATTTCATTGTTGATAACTCATCGCCTTTACTCTCCATCTGCTACAAGCAGAAGTTGTGTGCTGCCAAAATCAGAACACCAAAGGTTAGTAAAGAAAATTCTTTGATATTACCGCAGTTCCATTGTCCCAAACTTTAAGCCCCTTTTTTTTCCTCTCATGGGAGATGGAATACACTTATAGTGCCTTGAAAGCCTCAGATAACCTCTTGTCCTGCTGCAACTGTGGCTCTGCAGAAGATACCTGTGATGACCCCATCTCCTCCTCCATGTCCCATCAGCTCTGGTTCTGCACAGAAAAGGGAGCAGCCCCTCAACACTGCATTGCCAACAAGCAGCTGGCCCAGGACCTCGGTTCCAGGCTGGCAGAAGCTCTGAGGCCTTTTAGGTGCAGACAGCAAACAGGTCGGAGGGCAGCAGGGAAAAAAAGTGCTAGAAAATAGCCAGAAAGGGAAGGGCTCTCTCCCAGAGCAGCCACTCAGTGAATTGCCCTCCCACATCCCCTCCCTGAATTTGCGGGGATAGACACCAGGTGGCGATGGCCACTCTTCTCTCCTTGCAACCTGGAAACAAAAATCCAAAGTTTTTATGCGTCTTCTTAATCAGGAGTAGCCACGGTGTGCAAGGCATTGTCATCTTTGTGGGCTCAGTTTTCTTGAAGAATGCATATTCTAGTCATAGCAAGCAGCATTTAAAATGAGGGTGATTTTCTGTGCAAGTGTGCACTAATGAACGCCAGGGTACTGCGGCGGCTGGTTGCTGTGGGTGGTTATCCCTGTTCCTCACCTTCTGCCTCCCTGATGGAGAAGGAAGCGGTGAGCAGAAGGTGGCTCTGTGGGATCTGGCTGTACAGAGAGGCGCTGAAACATCAGAACAGCGAAGAACGCAGCCCTTCAAGTTTGGTATCAGGATATTGTCTCAGCAGTTCACAACTTTATGCACCACATTATGCTGCTGTCCCAGTACAATACCTAATTTTTCTTGGCAAAATTAAATGATTCATTGAGGGAGTGGGACTCTTGTGAGTAATATTTTTTTTTTCTTCTGTTAAAATGCTATTTTTAAAGGGAGCTATAGCTACCTAAATGCCTTACTTAAACCACTGGCAATCCTCTGTGTTATAAAGTGAGATAATTCCTTCAAAACTAAACCCCAGCAGCAAAGCATAAAGAATTGAAAGGTGTTACATGATGTGCATAAACGTGTGCTGTGTCATTGCAAGTATCTACAAAGGGCTCCTTTATCTTTTCTCTTGCTCAGCAATCCCGTTGGGCTGCAGAATAACAGCAATCAAGTCACCTGTCTGGGGCAGATTCCCTGTTTGTTGGCTTGCTTTTTTCTGAAATTCTTTTAGAGAACGAAACCCTCTGTGGTACTTGACGTGATCAGAAGTCTGTTTTAGGAGTGTGTCTTTTAGAGTAAATAATCTCACAGAAGCACTGAAGGAAGCTGTTGCCATTTTCCTTTTTTCTAGCTGCATGTTAGCCACATCTGCTCCTCTGGGATGAGCATAGAAATCACGTAATGAAGAAGTGTGGTGGGAGGCAAAGCACTGCCTCTTGGTGGCACAGCAAAATAGGAGGCTGCTTTTCATGTTCAGATTCAGCTCTTGCTATTAATGTGCTCGTAGGCCAAGATACATAAATTTCACAGAGCAAACTGCTGGGAACAGTTTTTTTTCAACAACCTGTCTAATACTTAGTCATGCTGAAATGACTAAGTTTTAAAAAGCATTGAACTTACAGTCTTTAGACCAGGTTAAAAAAAAGCTGGAAAAATGACCAGCTTGCTCTCCTGACCACTAATTCAGCTGCCAGAACAGAAAATAGTAGGTGTTAAACAATTTGAAAGCCTAGCCCAGACTTCTGAAGAGTGATTTAATAGTCTGTTGAGGTAGTTCTTAGTAGTCAAAGAAGTAGGTTTTTCTTGGGCAACTTAGATGTCTCTGTGACTCAGATTTCAATGATGTCAGAAGGAGCTCTCTCATGTAATGTTCTTGTAAGGACAATACAAAAAGATGCCATTTTTTGTCACAAAATTGCATGGAAAACTATATATTTTTTTAAAGTCCCTATTATTTCTGGCTTTTATTTGCCAGAGTATTCCTGATGTCTCTTTCTTTGTTCTTCTCTCTCCTTAGTGATGCCTCTGGACAAAGAAAATAAGGTGTACGACACCTACAATCATACCATGAAGTAGTATTAACCTCATTTATCTGTGAAACTTTCCCCCTTAAATTTAATTCAGGGGATCCAGAGAAGCAGCTTTTATAAAAACAGGCTGCATGAACATTTTCTACGAGCAAAGATGCAGTGCCATACTGCAGTTTAGCCTGACCTTCTTGGCTTGAGCCTGCTGTTCTCCCTAAATGTTACTTTTTGCCATCCATCTTCAAAGAGCCAAGGGGAAACCTTGTCTTTTTTGAAGTCAGTGGCAAAACCCACATTGACTCAAATAACATCAAGATTTCACCCTAGGAACATTTCAGCCCTTAGACAGAGTTTGAAGCAGTTATAGACGGAGCGATGCAGCTTCCTGAAATACAGAACAAGATGCCGTCCAGCCATCAGACTGAGCTGGAAATATCCTTACAGCTTCTTCTTAAGTTTATCTAAAAATTATACCATCCCGGCTGTAAGGTTCAATTCTTTTGCATCTGTTAAATTGCTTTGCATGAAAGCGTAGTTCTCAGGTACCATGGCAACCATGTTTTCTAATCTGATTTTAAATTTTTATGGTGCAATGCATAAAATATTGGTACATTTTCTAGTTTTTGATTTATAGGTTGGAGTAAAGTTAGGGATAGCAATTTAAAAGGCATGTGATTCTGCAGAATTAAATGCTTTCTTTTTTAGATGTTATATGGAAAATGTTTTCTTATCTTATTTTCTTATGAAAAGTAAGTATTGATTGGCTAATTACAGATGTGTAGATTATGGCTGGCATTGAGGTCCTAATAGCAAGTACTATTTCTAGATGCTATGTAGGACACTTTCCACTGAGTCAAGACAGATGGTAGAAAATACAATTGTTTTCTGTATTTCCACATATAGAGTACATATCTGTAAATATCTGGCAAATTCTACCTCTTACTGAATACATTTAGTGTCTCAGCAGTGTGGAGGCAACTTTATTGTTTTAAGAATGATTCTGAAAAATCTGCTAAAATGCATAAAACTTGCTCTTTTCCCAAGAAAGCTAAAGATAACACTTAGATTTTGACCTTGTATTGTATCATACTTTTAATATAATCTCTAAGTCATTATGTTTCCAGAAATGTTCTATGAAGAAAATCCCATTGTGCTTAAATGATTGTACATGTGGAATGTGTCGTGGTCAGTATGAAGCCTCTATTATCAATTGAATTAAGTTGGCACAGAGCACATTCTGCAATTCAGATGTGCAAGAATGTCCCTCAAAGACGTCAAGCGCAATTCATCTCAGCATTTGACCTGATGCCCATTACACCTACCTGCAATGGAATCACAGTCTGTGCTAATATACAAATGTTGAATTTTGCTTCAGTTGAGTTTTATAATTGGAGAAATCGTGGGTTTAGGTGGAGACAGGACACAAAGGAACTCTTTGCACGAGGAGAAATAAAAGAACAAATATTTGAGTAGTGTTATAATACTTCAATTAACTTTTTAACTAGGTATGCATGACTTGCTGTTTTGACTGAATAGCCCTCCTGTGAACCTCATTCTTGTCTCTGCATTATGCCTGCTACCTTAATAAAAGTACAGTCAGTATCACAAAGAGATAAGAGGAAAGTAAGCTTCCTGTTTCAAAAATCAGTGAGCAAGGAGCCTAGTACAGCAAGAGAAATCAGAGCAAACTACATTGTGGAAATTCCAAATAGCCTTTGTATATGAGGTATGTAGGAACTCCATTAATAGGGGAATGTTTTGAGGTGATATTTGATCTCAGTCCTATCTGGAGAAACAACATTTGATCAATTTAAGAAAGTAGGGGTGCACATATGGGTTGGCAATGATTGCTTGTGTTTCTACTGAATTAGATTTTCATTGGCTTCGTGTGCAAAGGCAGTTGGCAGATGACAGATATGTGTGAGTTTTGCACTAGAAGGTGTAGATGACACGGAGAAGGAATAAAATCTCTAGCGGTCTCTGTGTCTCTGTGTATATTGTTACTGTATGGTTTATAACCATTTTAGCCATACCTTTTTTTTTTTTTTTTTTGCTTTTTGAAGTTAGTGAAATCTCATTCTTAAAAGTGCATTTATCTAAGGTATAATATTGATAAAAGTAACTTGTTTCAGGTTTTTTAGCTGACACATATTCTGTGAAGTCACTTGGGATTGTGTCAATCCTGGTGAATGGTACGATAGAATAAAGCAAGAC
>VYZV01001465.1:6904-24194 GCA_013401275.1 Pandion haliaetus | reverse complement strand
TACCAAAAAATGAAGAGGAACTTTATTTACTCTCCACTGACATGGAGGCTTTCAAACCCCCATCCAGCCTTGCTGCCCTTCTCTGTACCTTTAATAATTTTACTGCATTATTAGGACTGGATGATCAGAAGTGCCTGCAATAGTCAAGACTTGGGCAGAGTGGATTTCTCCAGGGGAATAAAAATGTTTTGAGGTTCAAGTAACAAAGACGCTTTTGCATTCATTCAGCATCCAAAACTACAAAAATTATTTTTTTTTTAACATAAAATCAAACTTGAGTGCCTTATATGAAAGGCACAATAAGACAGTAGCTGTAGGAGTACTTATGCTTTCAGACGCAGAGGTACTACTTACACTCGACCTGTGTGTAACACTGCATTGTTCTGTTCCAGGAAATACTCTACATTATCGAGCAGGATCATTATGAGTTACAGTACTGAAGGATGGGAGGCATGAAAGAAGAGGGGTTTTTTTCCTTAAGGAGTTTTCAATTACAGATGGCAGTTTCCCATTTCATTCCCTAAATGTAGGATTCTTTCCAAGTTTTTAAATGTTTTTACATGTAAACACACACATCTCTACACACACAGACTCCCTACCTTTTTTTCACAATCTCCATAGTAACTATTATACAGCAAAGAAAATTTATTGAGTTTCTACTTATCCTGTAAACTCTTCCTAAAAAGATCTGGAATCCCATTTGCTCTGCTCCGTAACAATTTCAGTGTTCCAGAACACCACCATAAGATTATACCAAGAGTGCTCATACCGTTTCTTTGTGCAGTCTTGAAAAGAAGTTTTTGAGCTAATATCCTCTGCACATGCTGACCAGTCACTATACAGACGGGAAGCTTCTAGTGGAGGTGGTGTACTAGTAATTGCTCCTAATAATGGGGAAAATAATTGAGTGTCCATTTTTTGTTTCTTGCTATTTACCTATATTGAAAAAAGAAGGAAACATTTTTAACATTAGATGTTTATGTAAATGAGCAGTAAAGACAACAAAGCAAACCCTTCCTTTTATATCTTGAACTAAAGAATTTTTCAGGAAAATGACACGTAGCTATGCCAAAAGGATACAGTCTAAAACTTGTTCCCTCCCTTGCCTTAACATAGTCCAAACCTGACAAATTTATGCATCTTCTAAAAATAAATAAGTAAATAATAAAAATTACTTACTATGCAATAATAGGAATTCTCTACAGATTTCACATTGTAGGTGTAGGTGTTTGCACGTCACGTTCACAAGCTCAGAATCTTCTAGCCTATGTGACTGGAAATGCACATGTCACAGGTATACACATTCCTTCTAAGAAAACAAAGGGAGGAGCAATTATCCCTGCTATATCCCTGAAAACACAAAATATTCCAACAAAGAACCCACGGTAAGCAGGCAGGGACATCTGTAAACTTCACAGAGCAAAATGTGGGTAAGAAGTAATGAGTCTTTAAGTACTGGTCCAGAAAAGACTATTATAGATAAATTATTTATTCAAAGAATAAGTAATAGGAGATCTAAGTAGCATGGGGAACTGTACCTCACGAGGTATCTCAACAAGGAATTGTCAAGACAGAACCTCTGATTGACAAAGGTTTAAGCAGAATATCAGAAACCTACTCTGAGTTGGAAGGGACCTCTGGGGTCATCTAGCCTAATTCCCTGCTCAGAGCAGACCCAGTTAGATCAGGCTACTCAAACCTTGCCCAGCTGAGTTTTGAGATCCCACCACTTCCCCTCTGGGCAAATTTTTCTAATATCTAACTGCTGTCCTGGTTTAAAACAGAAAAAAAAATAGTATTGAAAATAGTCTGGACCACTTTCTCTAAAACCTCCAAAGCAGCTGCATGCACCCATAAGAGATTCTCTTTCTCTTCTCCAGGCTGATCAGACCCAGCGCTCCCAGCCTCTCCTCGGACATCTCGTTCTCCAGCCCATAACCATTTTGGAAGCCTCTGTAGGACTCACTCCAGTGCCCTTCTTGCACTGGGGAGCCCCAAACTGGACACAATGTCCAGTTGTGGTCTTACAAAGGCAGAACAGAGGGGATCCTAACAGCACTCACCCCTCTGGCTACGCTCACGCTAAGACAGCCCAGTATAGGGGTGGCCATCTCTGCTGCAAGGCCACACTGCTGATTAACATCCAACTTGACCACCAGGACTCTTGATCCTTGTTGATTAACTTTTGCAAGTTTTGACTCTACGAGTAAAACCTGAAGCTTTCTTTTTTTAAAAAAAAAAAAAACTTTTTATGATAGAGAACT
This sequence comes from Pandion haliaetus, assembly GCA_013401275.1. Lineage (NCBI taxonomy): Eukaryota > Metazoa > Chordata > Aves > Accipitriformes > Pandionidae > Pandion > Pandion haliaetus. The sequence continues at coordinate 21,930 of VYZV01001465.1, read as the reverse complement.
GAACTAGCTGGCCTTTAATTCTCATAAGTAAAGGCATTCAGTCGAGATGGAGTACTTGTGGTTCCGAAAATAACATTTGGGAGACTCAAAAACCCCACAAACAAACAAAAAAAAACCCTAACACCCCACCCCACCACCACCCCCAACAACAACAACAATCCAACCCCCTCAAAGCCCCAGACATATCAGATGCAAGAGGCTGTGGGATTGGATGCAGACTGGAGTCGACTGTAGCATCCAGCCCTGTGCTTTCCATCTTCCTGAGGAGGCTGGTAACTAACAAAATTGTCCTAAGAAGAACATTTAGCAGCATCTGTTCCAACCCAATTCTAGAAGCATTTCTTAGTGAGATTCTTATAAGCACAAATAAAAACACCACTAAGTCAGTTTAAAAGAATCTGTTGAGGGGATTTTCTATTTCAAGACATATTTCATTGAAGATGCTGCCTTTCAGTTTCTTTGAGTAATACAACACATCTTCCTGAAACAATTTCTGAATTTGTTTCGTGTTCCTGGCAAAAAAAAAAAAAATGGTCTGTAGGCCAACTCAAAAAATAAACTTTTTTGGGAAAAAAAAAGGAATCACTTCCTTACATATACTAATACATTTCATCTTCAGCCCCGAAAGAGCACATTAAGTTGCCACCACACTGCCTGTTAATCTATAGACAGCAATGCCTGGGAGAATGGAAGGAAACTGCAGATTAAATGACTGGACATTCCAATATATTTACACATAACTAAGATCACTTCTGAGGCCATGAGACAATGTGGTGGTTGTTTGACGATGCCCAGCTTCACTTGGATGTGTTAGTCATAAAGGTTTGCAGCAAAAGTAAAAGGTTAAAAAAAGGCGATTGTGCATGTCACTCCTCTAGCAAAAGCCTCCAGCTAAGCAGGTTTATCTGTCTTTCCAAGTCTCTCATTACAGACGGAGGCACAGAAGGGTACAATGCTAGGAAGATAATGAACAGGAATTTGCAGAGCTGCTGCTGGCAGATGTCCTCTGTGTACAACCTGGCAGCAGGAGGAGTTCTGAATATGCTGCAGAAAAAAGTGTAGTTAGCTTATTCTAGGACCCTAACATGCTGAATTCTGGGTACCTGGCTGCTGAGGATGGAGAGTAAGAATTTTTTTAGGACTATGAGGTTAAAATTAACTTCTGTCACATCGTTCATTGCAAATACAGCTGGAATAGGTACAAAAAGCCCGCTAAAAAAAAAAAAAAACCCTCTTTCATCAGGATGGTCAAACTAGCCTTGGATCCAACAAATGAAACCATCTGCTAAATCCTTATTGAATAATTGCAGAAAGATCTCAACCATATACTTATTAAATTATTGAAAAGGCTAAAAAACACAACATGAAAGCAATAAATGGTGCTACAGTGACGACTGGGTCCTCAAAAACATTTAAACTGGTCTACTAAGCTCCCATTTTATTGCTTCTGAGATAAAAACTGCACTGTCACTAGGAACCGTATTGCCAACTCTGAGACTGGTGCTTACTATTGAAGAAAAACCTCTGAAGCCCTGAACAAGCCAATAGAAAACAGGGGGTTTAAGGGAAATTTACACTGTCTGAATACACCCTTATGCATTCAGTCTGTCTAGAGCCACTTTAAAAGTTTTTTTATAGCTAGAGCTTTTTAAAAGTTATTTATATCTAAATAAACTAAAAGATCAAAATTTCAATATTCATCGTGTAACTATCTCAAGCCCCATCCTTTTAAGAGAGAAAATGCTAAGTTAATTTAATTTTTCTCTCTCCCCTCTCTTCTCAGAAGTAGAACAGTAAAATCTTGCTTATTACAAATCCTCGGCTGGAATTTGGTTTAGTGAAAGCTGTCACAGACTCAGAAGATCTCCCTTCCTGGGTCTTGTCTGAAAAGGTAGTAAAGAAACATTACCTGGCCAAGCACGCTCCTACCATTAGCAGGACAGAATAACCCATTAGTGAATTTTCTGAATAAAAAAAAGTTTACAGTGAGGGCTTATCACTTGCTATAAACTTGTCTTACACATCCAAACAAATCCCTATTAAATAACAGAATTAGAGGTACTATAACCCTGTAGAGGCTAGACACATATTCTGTAACATTCCATACAAACACAGGGTCAATAGCTCTTTCATTAGAGACAAGAACAACTTCCTGGCCCAGAGGCTAAATGGCACGACAGTGCTCGTGTGATACAGGTAAACTCTTACCCCACAGAAGAGGAGGAGAGTGGTATCCAAATTATCTGCTACAAGCGATTCCTGAACCACACACAAGTATCACTTAGGAAAGCAGTAGCTGACCAAGGCCAAAATTTTAGCAACAATCTAGCAGTATTAACAAGCAAATGTCAATGCCCAGGCCCTGGTCTTGTTTAGTCTATTAGGAAGCAACACACAGAAATAAATTATGCTCCTTGGCTAGAATATAAAATACTTTTGCATAGATTAAAAATAGGATCTGTAACCAATGGATTTATCTTTTATTTTCAGAGCCATTAATCACTGCTAATGTGAGTTGTGCAGGACAATGTGACTAAAGATCAGTAGAGGAGGTACTTCATGTACCGTAGATACAGCCTCGTCACTCAGCACTTCCAAAATGCTGGAGTCTGTCATTCTACCTAGTTAAACAGAATTTCAAAATAACAGAGAAATTCTCTTCTGTGCTTTACATATGAACTACGAACAAGTTACAGGAAAAAAAGAAAAAGGGATAGAACAGTGTGTTGTCTCCTACAGCTTTCTTTAGTTTCAAAATTCTTCACTGAATTTCAGATAGAGTCATAACCTCCATAACTAGCTTTGCAAAGAAAGGACTGCCTGCAGAGGCATCGACATGTTTCGCTCAGAATTCCAACCTTAAAAATCAATGAATGAAATGCTGTCTCAAAAAAGAGAAAAAACCCAAAAAAATCAAATCACAACTCCTACAGTCTTCAGTAGGGCTTCACTCTTTCCACCCTGCAAATCATGGGAAAGCTGCTGCTCTCACTAAATTACCTCTCAAAAACAGCAACAAAAAACTTACCACATCTAAAACCCAGATACATTATCTCGATGGATTTTTCTTTCAAAGCATAAAAAGACACAGCTTCTGTTCTTTCCTGTAAAATGGAAATGTGCATGTACTGAACTCTCTCCCTGCACATGAAACTGAACACACTTTTTTCCAGGACATCTAATACTATTAAGTCACATCTTATCTTCAAATGTATGCAGAGGGCTTTTAACTTCTGCAAGCAGCTCATCACAACTGAAGAGTAAGCAAACTGAAGAATTTACCAAAACCATTCACCATTTCCAAAAGCCTCATGCAGTTGTTTGTATTTAGAAGCTCTTCCAAAGTTTCCTTCATTTGAGGAGAAACAAACGAGAACTTCAGCAGTACAATGTTAACATTTCAACTATAAACATATACAAAACGAAATAGTATCAAAGCTATTAGGCATCAATATTGTTATGGTGTCTGTGACCTGAGTCCTGTGCTCCACTGAACAGTGACTCGCTTTTTGCTACCTGCCTCCTTTGCACTTCTGCTTTGTCCAGGCTCTGCGCTAAGGATTTGCCATTACTATGTAGATGGTTTCACTGGTCCAGCAGCAAGGGCAAAGACCTGGAGGAAGGCTGTTACTCCCTCACTCCTCTTCCTGCTATCCTCCCATTCCCCAATCAAGTGCCAAGCTAGCACAGCTGCCAGGCACGTAGAGGCAGATGAAATCTACAGATCTTAGTAAAGGACTTGATAAACAGTGAATTGTATTGGGAGCAGAGAATCCTGCATGGCAGAGATCTCAGAACAGCTGAGGGTGGAATGGACCTTTGGAGTCAAGGCCCCTACTCAGAGCAGGTTGCTCAGGACCTTGTGCAGTCAGGTCCTGAGCACTGCCAAGGATGAACAGGACAGAAGATGCACAGAAGCAGCAGTGTGCTCCCACTGCAACTTCTGACACAGATATGAGACAAATTTTCCAGAGAGGTTTCTGCCTTACCACCGCTGCTTGAGATGGGCAGCTAGGAGACAGAGATCTATGATCTTCTGAAAATCCTCTGGCCAAAGATTTAACAGCACGGTGAATACAGCAGAAGACTCTAATATTATTTCTCATTACTGGAAATATTTTGTTTCTTGTGCTGTCCAGCTAAGTACTGGAAACAGTTCAAGACTGTAACCATCTGTCCTGAGATGGTAATAGCTGCTGACAGAGCAGTGAAGGCCCCTCAAGCAGACTGAAGTAGTTTTAGGGAGTTTCCTAGGGATCACTACATTATGCCAATTGTATGAAATGTTTGCAGTGATGTTATGTACATCTGGGGTACCTTGCTGAACTATAGCATTAGAGGACACAGACTAAAAAAATTCAATAGGGTGTCGCTCTCCTGTTCGGAGGCAAGAACAGTTTATGGCTTATATCAGACTAACAATTCTCTGAAAGGATATATTATAAGCTAAAAAATTATGTGATCAGAGCTAAATATTTGCTTCATCACATAACTAGAAGAAATCACTTTTATTGACATAAAGTCCCCTCTGACAGAAAGTACTTCATTTTCCAAAAAGCATTTGAGCTAAATTAGGAAAAAGCCTTTTTACAGTCACTTATCCTAAAACTGCAGGAACTCACTGCTACAGACCACTGTTCACAGATGCTTTTTATAAACATATAACGACAGTAAATGACAGCACTGCACAGTATTATTACTTATATACTGAGTGTATTCTTCTCTGATTTCTTGGCAGGATAGATATTTCCTGTTTACTTCTTGTTTTTCTTGGCAAGAAAAAGCATTGTTTTGGTTTTTTGATTTAAGACTTCTAGTAACTCCTACCTACAGCTACCTTAATCCATAGCACACTCAAACTGGTTAACCCATTCAGAATGCACTGCTAGTAATTCTCTGAAACCAGTGAGTAAAAAAAAAAAAAAGAAAATCTATAAATTGTCTTCTTGGGTTATCTCAGAAACTAAGCAGCAGAAGTAAACAGGTGACAGGAATATGTCAAAAAATAAAACCAGGGGAGAAAATAGGTCAGTTATTCAGATATCTCTTAATATCAGAGACAAAACCATAAAAATGGCAGAATACCAGAGATGTCCTTCTAAATCCCAATTTCATATCATCTAAAAGACTTGTTGCAACAGCAAAGGGAAACGTTCCTTTTCAGCAGTCAAAGAATTAAGAAACTTTTTTTCTGAGAAAAAGGAATCAAGTTTGTCAGACCTCTCTTAAGACACTTTGGTCAAGAGCATATAAAAAAAGCACCACTTAAGGCAGAGGGCAGGGAGAGTGGAGAAGTACGTTTATGAGATTCTTGTTCAGTATGGGTTCTATAGTCCACTTACCATTAAGAACACTCATGGGCTACTGGGCCATTTATTTTGTTTGTTTTGAACACTAGCATCTAAATACATTCATTTCATATAACCAAAGATGGGTTTTGTCCATGGTAACTTCCAGCAGTTGTTCTTCAGAAGACTTTGTGGTATGTCTCACAAATGCCCTTGACAAGAGCACTCAAAGCCAGACTGAATGAGGAACTGCTGACTACCATGAATAGAGGATTACTCTCCTGCACTGACACAAAAAGTAATCTGTAATGTAGCATTCTCTTCAGGTGTTGAGGTTTTTTTGTTCTGTGATACATTTAGTTAGAAAAACCAACATACCATACAAGTATTTATTTCTGTTTACCTAAGCAAATTCACTTTTTGGACTCACCTGTGACTTGTAATGACCAGGGGTGGCACTTTGTTTGACCATGTCCTTGTTAGCAGCATACAAGTTCTCTTCTCTGAAGTATGCAGCATTGCCGTGCAAGCAGAAAATTAGATTCTTAAGGATAGACTTAGCCTATTTAAAAGCAATTAAAAAGAAAAAAAAAAAAAGCAATAATTACCAGGTCTGTCAAAGTTGTAATTATTATGCATGAAACTAATTTCTAGCTGCCCCTCATTGCTCCTCCCACCATGTCTCCACATCAGACCACCCACAGCTCCTCCAGCATCACCTACCTCTTACACATTGGCAGAACAATGACAATGTTGCTTTATCGCCATGAGATCCCACATCACAGAACAGCTCAGCAGATACTAGAGTTGCTGACCACAGGTCACAGAGAATCCCAGAATGGTTAAGCCATCTGTGCCATACTGCACCTAGAATCATGCAGGCAAAGACATACTGCCTGGCAAGATTCCTCTCTTTAGCTTTATCTTGTCACAGACAGATACATCACACAGGTCCACATCTATACTGCCTGGCAAGATTCCTCTCTTCAGCTTTATCCTGTCACACGGATACATCACGCAGGTCCACACCTACCACACCAGTACATAAACTCACCCCGTGATCCTGCTCAACGGCACACATCTACCACAGAACTGAACATCATCCCCACCACGTGACAGGACAAACAATCCTCAAGTACCTGAGAGAGCACCCATCTAAGGGTTCCACTCCATCTTCAGACTCATCGCTTCTGCCAGTGGCAAAGGCAAGTTTGGCTCCTGCCACGCATTGTTATCCAAAACCAGGTGTGATAAAAGCATGTTCCCAAGAACGCTCTAAGTATAACATGCTGATTCTAAAATCCTTCCCTATGCTCTCTGCACATCCATTTAAATCTGATACAGTACAACCCCCTATATTTCCCCTACTGAAAAGCAAGTTTATCAAGTTGCTGCTGCCTACTGTCATGCTTGCACTTTGCACATATGCCATTTCTCCAGCTTCAGCCATTTGCATTACATGACACAGCAAAACAATGTCCCAGATTAGCAAGTCAATGCACTACACAAATGTAAGGCTTCATCTTCACCGACACAAAGCTTTAATTGGTGGAAGCAATGAATGGGGGAAGGGCTGCTTTTAGGATTTAAGATAAATCAAGATAAAGTGTGCAACAGTTATGATAAATTGTTAAAACTTAACAAAGTGCCTGCTCCTCTCCTGAAGTAGTAAGAAGATGTCAGACTACACCCACATCCAACTGTGGCTGACCTACTCTGACCTGCTGAATGGCAGAACTAAGGATTTACCTAATCTGATGTCCAATCTGCATTCTGCTACAATGATTTGTTAAAACCACAGTCAAGTCCACGCTCTTCACTTTCCCAAGGGCCTGCTGGAAACAGGCTAATAGCTGGATGAATTAGTTAAGCCATTCTTGATAGCTAGTTTTGTCAGATTTCCTACAGCATTTCCATCACCATGCTGCAGAGAAACATGCTCAGACTGACAGGGAAGTCTGCATCCAGGAACGGGTTGCAGAACAGTTCAGTGAAACGTCCGGTAGGTACATCGATGCTTCTGGGAAGCGCTGAGCTTGCTGCTCTTGCGCCAGTTGGTCTTCAGTGCACGTACAATACACCAGCCGTATTGCAAGGGAAGAGCTGCAGTAATACAACCCTCGACGCTACAGAAAGCTCTGTGGCCCAGGCAGATGGGAAGATTAGGCTCCTTGCATTTAAGCTAAGACAGCAGGCTCTGCAATGAAATTACTCAGGTGCGCACAACTGCTCCCAGGTGCTAATTTTATTACAGTTTCCTTTCAGAAGGGATGACTAGTAATATCTTTATACCACCCATGATGACTTGTTCAGTCAGTATGTGTCTAAAGCCACTAACCTTTGCTGATCTTTTAACTATTTGTGATTAGCTGTTCTTCTGTCAAAGCAGACTTAATGAAACCCATTAATGATTTGGCTAGTCACTACCTTTGTGACACAATGTAACTACTCACAACTTTAGAATTGGGTTTCAGAAATCATTACTTGATACCTCAAAGCCCAAACAATCATCCATTTATATCTTGAAACAGGAAATACTTCAAATCCTGGGAAACTTTCAAAGCATTGCAGGTGCTGCGTTAGGCTTCACAACTTATGTAAGAGTCCTACCGAAGCTTAAAATTTACACAGCTGTTGAAAAAAGGTAAGAGTGCTACCTCTGTGCTCCAGCCAAAACACCCTCTTTCAGAAAAATGGATTTTCAATGGTAACTTTCTGTGGCTGTCACTTAGCTTTTAGGGGTTGATAAAAAACACATGCTTATTGCACTACTGGTAAGTGATTCATTTCTAGAAAGGCCTTTTGGGATATCTTCAGGATACGAGGGTGCTACATTAGAGCTTTGGTAGAAGCCACTGCTTTAGTTAAAGCAGCACTGCCAGCTTGCGTTGTGTTAAATTGACAAATAAAAAAAAAAAAAGCTCTCACTGAGTACTTTAATATCATGTCCTGAATTTGTAAACTGTTTTAGGTTTATTTGCTTCTGACATTATTCAAAAAGAACTTTGAGCAGAAAGACAAATGACCACAGCACACCACCAGAAGGAAACAAGTTTTTCCATCAGCAGGGAGAACTGATGACTGGCTTCCTACACGTTCATGCCCTATCCCAAGCTCATCGCAATGGCAGCAGTGTCCCTACCGCATCCCCTCGGTCTCCCCAGTCCCTCCCTACTCATCCTAATGGCAACCAGCTAAGAGCCCACTGTAACGTGACTGGATAAGCAGGTCACACCGAACACTTAAAATCATGTGGAAGCCCTTCTCCCTGCGAGGACACCAATCTAGATCTCTCCTCCGCAAGGTTGTCAACTACCCTGGTATTTAACAGAAACTCATTATTTGCCGAGACATCCATCCACCTCTCCCCCAGGTTCATGGAATTTGATGGATAGTTCAAAGCTCACTGGAGGAACGACAGATTCCTCAACAACATAACTATTCAATATCCCGAAAAAAGCAATCCCCCTGGTCTTTCTTAGGAGTGTAATGACCACTCATCTTCCCATCAACGCTTTTTTAAATTAACACTAGAAACTTTAAATGAACTTTGTAAACAGCGAGCCCTCTCAGCATGTGTAGTTACCCTACTAATTTTGGTGCCTTCCGCCCCCACATATCCTGTCCCTTGGCGAAGACAGGGATAATGTCTTCCCCATATACATATGTATGTATGTATAGGCACACACACGCTTTCCACAATCTTCTTGCACTGATCAAACAGAAACAGAAGCCATGGTAAATATGAAACTTAGCATTGAATTATTCCTCACTGATTAACAGGAATGTTGCTAGTCTGAATGCCTGCTTTTCAAAGTAAAACAAATAGTAGTATCTTCAGGTGGATTTATATTGCACTTCACAGAGACGCAGTGTGCATGTGTACACACACTGATGCCATCGTGGAAGAGTATCTGTCACAGGTTTTGCAATTCCACATGCTACGGTACATCTAATCTTCCAGAAAAAAAGACGATCTGAAACATAACTTTAATATTGTAGGGAGATCATGAGGAAGGCCTAAAAACTTCCACCTACACTACCTAAAGGTTTACAAGTTCCAGAATCAGGTTACATGGGAAAACTGCTGTTAAGTCACCTGTTTTGAACTTTTTAGGCCTATCAGCTTTACAAAGGTAAACGCTAGAAAGTTTGTTTGGGAAGAGCTTCCAATCTGCTTCTCAATTCTGCCTTGATGAAGCATTACCCTTGAAACAGTATGCCAGTACCTCTGAGAGGTACTTTTTCCTGAGTCAAAAAAAACCCCAAACACACAGAACATTTCTGAAAAATTTATATTAAAACTTAGAATATCAATGACAAGAAATTAAGCATAGTAAGCACTTGGGAAACTATGTGATACAGATTTATCCACCAGGAACTGTGGCTATGTATGTGCAATTATCCTAACATCAGCCTTCCTGAAGTCAGTAATTTCAGAAATTCAAATTTGTAACCTCCCCACTTACTGCAATTCTTGCTTTATTAAGTTGAAAAAATAAGGAATAATGTGTGCCAGCAGGTAGCTCAGAAACGAAGCCCTGAGCTGCAATTCGTTTAAACTACTAAAGAAAAGTTACTGGTATTGTTTTTAATAACAGATTTTTATAGATCTACACACTCTAGCTGTGGTCCAAAGCCACACATACTTCAACTGGAGTTCTACTATTTCCAAGTACTTTTGCATATGACAGTGACTGAAGCCTCCTGCCCTTACTCTGGAGTTTCAGAGGATATTTTTTGTTTATAAGTCATAAGACCTTAATACCCAATTAAAAAAGTAAAAACACCCTTCATGAAACATTGACATGAAGTTGCCAGTTGTAAACACAGCAAACACAACTCAGCTGCAAGATGTCATTATCCAAATTTCAAATTTAGGACTGCTAAGGAAAAGTTTTATGAAGGTGGTGAAAGACAGCTTCTTTAATGCATCTGTCACTTAATAGCCTACGACATTCAAAATATCTAGTAAGCAAATACATGTTTAAGTATTTGAATAACGGATTCATGTTCAATGTAGGCTCCACGGAAATAAAAGGGAACTTAATACCATCTACCTCTACATAGTCACCTTCACTTAGGGTTCTTACCACGTGTCACGCTCCATTATCTCCTGGTAGACCAGGGAAACACAAGGAACTATTAAACAAACAGGTACGGAATTTTTAACTGAACTTCCAGTCACTTTAGAGTCAACTAATCCAAAGGCAGCTTAAGTGCATGATTTGTAGACTATGTCCTTTCAAATACATGTTACCATAAAACAGGATTATTGGTGTTAATATACTCTCAGTATAACCCTTTTTGTTTAGGAATATAAAATTCAAACAGAAATTACAAAATATTTTTCCAGATTCATTTTGACAGATGGACTATCTAGTACAATTTAAACTCCATTAAATCAAAATGTCTTTCCAAATATATTTTTAAACAAACAAAAAGTCTGAAACCATCAATTACTGAATGTGTAAAAACAAACTCTTTACAAACGGGCATATGTGGCCAAATAGAATTTTTTTAATCAGCTGCACAAGGATCTGTATACACTATATACCATTATATAGAGATTTGTTTCTTAATGTCATTAGACTACCAAGATTAGATATAAAGCTACTTTTCCCACTTGACCTGCTCCTCACTTTGTGAAATTCAAGCACTAAGTAGATGTCTTCAAGATTGCAGACTTGAGCAAACACTGACACAATGTCATTTAACAGATCTAAACTGTTTCTAAAGAGAAATAAAAGGGGATCTATTACCTGCTTGAGAAGTTATTACATTTCTCAGTGAAAGGATGACAGCGATAATTCCCAAGTTTCCCATCCACTTTGTAAGTCTCTCCTCCTTGTCCCTATCAGAAGACTTTGGTGGTCAACTCAAAGAGAGACTTGTGTTTGGAGAATTACGGTTTTGCCAGGTGCTCACAATATGCGATCACTTGAAAGGCTGGGCACTATCAGGCAAATAAAACATTACACTTACTTTAAACTACAGCAACCTAAGCAAATATTACACCGCAGAAATCACTTTGTTGGATTGTTTTCCAGCTTTCTAAAATACCAGTATTAGTCCAGACACCTAGCATCTCTCCTGAAGAACAAAACCCACATAAACCTCATCCCGTTGCAAGAATCAACCTCCACCGAGACAAACCTGCACAGATGTTACCCCCAGCCATTCCCTGCTGGCATTCCTCCCACCGACACAGGCCACTGGGGAAGCAAAGGCAGCACAGGCACTCGAACACACCAGTTGTACACACTAGAGCACTGCAGCAGCAGCAGCCGATTCCCGTGCTTTCAAGTCCAGTGGCGTAGCCCACACGATGCTGAACAACCACTGCCACTGCACCTCGTTTACCTCCCCTAACGTCGCTGCCATGGGACTCACGCTACACACCTCAGTTACTATACGCACGCGGAAACTGTTGCCAGGCTATGGATAGCGTCTCTCCTCCACCCCTGGAAGCTGCAGGACAAAAACAGCAGAAAAGAAGCAAGCAGATTTCGGGCTGTGGGCAAGGCAACAGCCCCTCGAGACAAACGAGCCGCGCTGGCATTAAGCAATTACTCCACACATCTATTCTAGACAGAGGAGTCTCTAAGCTGCACCAGCACTACGAGAAACAGTACAAATTGCTTGCCCTTAAATGTCACCTCATGTTTTCTTCAGATACGCACCCTTTCAAATACCTCTCCAGCAACTGAAATCCTCCCCTAGTAAGCAAAGATTTCACACTGCCAAAGGCCCTGCTACAGAAGTGAAAGAAACACCAAGCTTACATTTTTGGTCTTCTTGCTTTACAACCAGTCTCAGCCATGTAATGTCTGATGTCACTGTAGTACCAGTATGTGGAAGTACTATGGGAATTGTAGTCTTTCCTCTATTGTGCAATAGCTACAAAATACAGGATCCAGGACTGCAACCCTGAGCCTGAGGAACTGTCTCCTTCATGCAGAGGCCTACAGGGACTGCCTGAGAAATACAGCCAAACTGCTTTATTTAGCCAGGAAACACTTCTCAGATGGGAAAGAAGAAAAGTGCATGGGAGGTTTTGAAATGCACCTTCTCCTCCTTCCCACGCAAGAAGTAACTTCCAAGCAGTTATTCTCAAGTGATCACATACTTCCAAAGCCATTTAAGTTGTAATCAGGAAGGAAATTACCAAGTGAGGAAATTTTAATCACTATAATACACAATACATGCATAACTGTATTTAACAGTACAAGAGTTTTTATAAAAAGTTTATCGTCTCTTGTACCTCTGGGGTCTTGCTATCTCCAAACAAAAAAAAAAATTCACTGGAAGGAATGTTTTTTGGTCAGTTGGGATGACGCACCTGCCACTTTTGTTCCTGTCTCCCCACTGAACGCTATCATTTGGCTCACCCTGGCTAAGTAACTATGAAGGACTTGCACAGAGTGAACAAACCAAGCCCTATGTTTCCCGTAACAAAAAATTAAAGGTTATTTTATTTAAAGGCTTTATTTCATGCTAAATTGCTGTACCTGACTTACCTTCTCCCCACTTTCAGTCAAATATCTCAGACAGTTATATTTTATCACCTTTTACACATTTTTCCTTAATAAAATCATTATTTTCCCCACAGCTTTTTGCCTTAACTCAGACAGACGATGAACTCTGATCCTTCCCACATATAATCATATTTTAATGCTACAGAAAGAATAAAGAAATATAATTTAAGCCAATTAAGAAATCCAGAGACAATAGAACAGAACCATTTTCATCTTTTTGAAGAAAACGAAAAAAAAAAACCCACAGATATAATATAATATAGTTAGTTGCTGGGAATTGTAGTCCATCATTAGCCAACTATTATTACAATGTGTGGAGACTAGAAAAAAAGAGAAAGCATAGTGCTAACAGGTTCCAGTTAAATTAAAAAAAAAAAAAAACTCAAGCTGCCCTTCAACATACACTTAAGTCATCCGAGTTAAACCTAAAAATATATTGTTCACCCTGAACAAAAAAACTGCCCCAAAAATCCATCTTACAGAGTATTAGAAAACTCCTATGACAGCTACAAGTGTTACAGTGGAAATCAGAAAACCACTCGCTCTTAAGCTCTTCACCAACTTAATGCAGGCAGAGTACAAACAAAAGATCTTAAAAGGGAGGGGGGAAAAAAACCCCAACAACTTTCTCCAAAGTTTCATTCTGTTCTCAAGGCGTTTTCACTAAGTTACAGTAACATCACCTTATTCTGCAAAGTCCTTCCCTCACCACTACCACTGTTGTGCTTAGCGCTGAAAGCACTACTAAAATACACTGCAGAGTGCCACACAGCCCGTGACCTTCCCCAAATATTATTTAAGTGTATTCCATATAGCTTTTCCAACACAGCTGTAAATAGGAAATGAGGTCACCCCTCCCTAAAAACCTCAGCCCGTGTTTACATTATTTCTAGTCTCCCTCTGGTTTCTCTCCACAGATGGCATTCAGAGATGGCGACTGTCCTCCAGCTCCTCCAACTGTATGATGTAAGCACAATTTGAGAATGACAACATATAACAAACATGACACAGGAAGCTTTTATATCCATTTCCACATTTAGTTTTTTGGAATAGCATATTTGCACTAGTGCTGCTGATAGTACACAGTGAATTCAAGTGTTTCCAGAAAAAAAAAAAAACAAACCAAAAAAAACCAACCACACCAAAAATCTGAAGCCACACTCTGACCAGGGATTAAAGAAAATAGAGAAAGCCCAAACATTTCCAGCGTTATGGCAGCACAGTCCTAAAGTACATGCACTAATTTTAGTGATATGAATAGACGCCAATAGCTTCGAATGAAGTCCAACAGCAGAATTTCACACTATTTTGCCTGGGCAAGACAGAGGGAAAGAGGGAAAATCCAGACACGAAACCACAAAGACAGTTTAGGCATATATTACTTCTGCTAGCTTGAGACCAGCAAGTTACAGGAAAAAACAAGACAGCCTTTTCTGAAGGGCTCACAGGCTACTTAAAAGCAAAACACCACACAGGCAAAGGGTTGAGAGAAAAGTTCAAAGTCAAAATGTAGCATATCTCTTTGCTACATCCAGAAGAAACTGTACTCCCAACAATATTCTTTTAAAGTAGCTAGAAGTAGTAGTAGCTACACCCTCCCCTCACAGTAACATGCAAAAGGCCCCCAGTCTGTGCAGAAGCGTATAAACACAGCTGGGCTTCAGCTGCAATGGCTGTGAACATGGGGGGGAAAAGCTGCCAAATTCCCCTGCCCTGAAAACACTGGTGAAAACGTGCCTGCTGGAAAAGCAGGACCACCGCAGGCTGTGAAGAATACACTCTGTATTTGTGACTTTCATCTCTGCAGCATTCAAATACCCGCTAATGATTTCAAAGGTTTCACCAACACATTAACAGTGGGCAAACATACTCAAAACATTAAGCTACAAATACCTGTAGGGACTTTTTAAACTTGCAAACTTCAAGTAACTCAGCGTGAAGATGCTTGCAGACAACCTCCGAGCAGCAACCTGGGCCACAGCATTGTGAATTCATTTGAGTAATGAAAGATTTAAAATAGCAAATTGCAGTGATTTTAATAACTCAGTACATCATCTGTTTATACAGTAGACTTAAGTATTAGCAGACATTCTTCCAGACCCCTCACCAGACCAAGACAGCTTTTGTGGGTTTTTACTATGAAAGGAAATGTAAAAACCATAACAATGAAATCAAACACCGCTTCCAGGAGGAAAAAAAA
>VYZV01001463.1:155268-167640 GCA_013401275.1 Pandion haliaetus | reverse complement strand
TTGTTTGTTTTTTTTTTTTTTTTTTTTGTCCATGAATAAATGAGAAAAGGCAATAATTTACTGAAGATTAGTGAGGAATAAGAAAGGATTCTTGTGTGTGCAGTCTGTATATTGCACAGGGCATAGTGAATGAGACATGGGTCAATGTGCATTTTTCCAGTCATGTCTTCCTGAAGTGTTTCAAATTGTGGGATCTTCTTGGTTTCAGTCGTACTCTTCTTAAGTTATCTAGGAAATTACATAAAGACTAACGGAGAGTATGTTAAAAACCCAGACATTTTGCTCAGAAGGCAGGTAGTGACAATGTTAAAGCTTTGTCTCAGCCAGACTAATGAGATGCAATTGCACTGCAGTCTTTAATTACATGATCACTTGGACCAGATCTTCAATGCATATAAATTGTGGTAGCCTTATTAAAACCAATGCCAGTATACACTAGCAAAGAATGTGACTCCCTTTCTTGGAGAGCGCAGTTTTCTGGAGAAGTACATTCATTTGCCTGAATTAAAAGAAACACTATGTATAAAGTATTCTAAAGGCTACTTACCCACAGGTGTAGGGGGTTACACAAACTTAACGAGAGCAGTGCACCAGGAAGTGTGTTGTTATTATATTTCACCATTAAAGGCTGATCATATACTTAAAGACTGTATCATCATCCATACGCACAAGGGGCAGAGCCCTGGAACCCATTTTTGGCTGGCGGCTGCCTAACCGTGCAGCTTCCCCATTCCCTTAATGTGTAATTTTAGAGGGCTGCCCTGGAGCCCTCTTCGAATATTATTACGGCATTTCTTTCACATACGTCTAACATGCCAGGATGCAAATATAGCACTACTAATGCCTCAGCCTATTTTTGTTTCGCATCAGCAGTTAAGGAGAAAGCAGCTAAATCTACTCTTTCCAGCCCTCCCCATACAATTACCTTGATTGTAAGTATGTAATGGGTTTGGATCCCCTGTGTTAATTTGATGCAGGTTCCCTGTGAGCATTAAAGGTTGCTATTAAATGCTGACCAGTTTTCAATAGCCCAGTAGGCAGGAGCCTGGCACAAAGCTGCCGACTTGGTCACATCTCTCTGACAGTGGGGCTGCGGTGCTGGGTTTAAGTAGCAGATGCTGCAGAGAGGACCCAGGTAAACCCCGCGCTTGCTGCCATATGCATGGTCCTCCTTTGTGTCTTGATTTTTCATGAAAACTTTTGGGTTTTTCAACTTCCTGGAGCTTAATTAATAAACATGACAACGAAGTGAGATTTGGCACGAAGCCCCTTTCCCATCCAGCACATGGGCATAGTAGGGTAATTGTAGTTATTTACATTTGGCATCCAGCTGACTGAACTAACTGCACAGTATCTTTTTTTTTTTTTCTCTTGGAGTAGAGAGGCTATTAAATTAAACAGGTTAATGTGGCTGCAGCATTTCACCCCCTGCTATCCCCGCAGCCATAGTAAATCTGCCACCTGTTTATTTCCATAGAAATTCAATTACAGCACCGCCAGTTTATTCTTCTTATGTGAGCTGTTAACTTCAGGCAGTTTCAGACTCAAAGAAGTTCCTTTCCAAAGCTGTTCTTTCTGATGCTCCTCCGTAGCTAGTAGCTTGCTCTTTTTTTTTTTCTTTTTTTTTTTTCCTGAGTATCCCAGCCCCACACCACTTGAAAATGAGAGAACAGATTTCTGCCATGTTGCCTTGCCCCGATGGTGCAAAAGGCAAAGCTCCGTGCACGCACACACACACACACACGTGTGCACACCTCATCCCAAGCAGTGGGCCTGTGCTGCAGGGCACAAGCAGCGAAGAACTGGCTCTAAGACCACAGCAGCAGCAGTCAACGGAGGTTAGCAAAGCAGGCTAACGACTGCTATGGCAAACCAGTGATCTTTTAAAACCACACTTTTATTCTATCCCTCCCTTCCTCTTTCCTGACTTTCTCCTCTGAAAGATACAAACCCACCTGACTATAACAACAAGGCGCTGACGAATGACCTCCTTTATATTTGGGCCATGATAGGTAAAGCACAATCTTTACAAGATCATCCTTGAGACTCTTGTCGTCGCAGCGGAGGCAGTCAGGAAACGACAAGGCTGGAAGAAGGCATTACCTAGAGCTATGTATTTTACTTGCAGAAGGCGGCCCTGCGGCCGGGGGGAACCCTGGTGAGCAGGGAAGGCAATGTGCAAGGGTAAGGGACCAGGGCCGGCTCTGTGCTGCTGGGAAGTACTCACCTGGCCACGACAAGAACTTTAGGTGGGTGGCAGGACGAGGAGGGGAAGGCATAAGGGAAAGTCGCCCGGCAGACTTGTTTCATGATACCACTTCGTCCCCTCGGTACCCCCAAGGGAATGATAACATTTCTCCGTTTTATACAAAGTTTAGAGAGCGTTGGATGAAATGTGAGTACTGCTGGGTTTTTTTTTTTTTACCACAAATCCCACCATTCCTGCAGCTTACAGTTTCAAAAGCTACCGTGGCCTTTCTCTCCCTTATTTCTGGTGGGAAAAATAACTTGGAAATGTTATTCTTCCAACAGCCTAAATTCTGGTCAGATGCCTGATTTTTTTCCATTTCATCACCACTCCCTCCTCACCCTCCTCCTTCTTATTTTGTGGTCAAGAGCTTTTGCTTCTGCCAAAAGCAACAGTTTTAATGAGGAGCTTGAAGGTCAAAACTCGGAGAAAGAAACAGCGTGTGACTCAGAAACAAAGTACATATGCTATCATCCTTGGTTCTGGTACTGCTGCTAGTACGGGTATAGTGGAAATTGAGGACCCTTTAGTATATGCCGCTTGCTGAGGGAGCATTTAAGGCATTAAGGGAATAAAAAGCAGGGTGCTCTGACTGCAGAGAAGGGAAAACCGTTGGGTTAGGTCTCCAGGCCAGAGGATGGGATAGCTTCATTTTAAAATTTGCATTAGTTGGAAGTGCCTCTTTTGGGACTTAACCAGAGGTTTGGGGGCTGAATTTCTCCTGCCTCATGTCTTGCTGTGCCCTGGGACACTGCAAGTGGTCACCAAGCCTGTGATTTCTCTGTTACATCCCCTGTGGCAGCATTTGGCAGAAGTACGGGCTATTCTGCACTGAGCAAGGCAAGGAAGACTTGGGCTTGTGGAGCTCTTGAGAGAGAGGGTTTATTAACCATGTAGATGTGGCAAGTGTTTTCCTAAAAAAAAAAGAAATCACACTACCAAAAGAACATTGGCTTATAAAAACTTTGACTACTATTGTTGCCTGTTGCGTTGTTCTTTTTGATTTTCACAAATGTAGAGCCACCCACCTTGAAAATGTTTTCAGAGTGGCTCCTTCAGCCTGAGGTCAGTCAGGAGAACATGCTCCAAGGCTGCCTTCTCGTTCTGCAGTGGCCTGAAGGCTGCCATGATGGGGGTACCTCTCCGTTGCATCTGTCTGAAAGGGAGGGTGCACTTGCCTCATCCTATTTTCCATGAAAAATAAGTCAACCGTGCTACATTTGCAAGGGAAATCTGGAGCACAGGGAAATTCTGCTAACACTAAATTATATGCTGTTTAGCTCATGTGCTCAATAGCCTTTGAGACAAAGACTGTCTATTTTCATGTACTTTTTCTGAGTTTTGCATAATTATTTATTATCTGTGACCAATACATGTCTCAGGTTGTGTTACTTACATTAAAAGTCTTCGGAAATCTCCATAGTTTTTTATTTTACTGTTTTCCCCTCCAGTGTTATGTCCTTAGGAGAAGAATTAGGTTGTACAACTTTGTGAAACTGTTCAAATGTGGAGTTACAATGATGTTTTTCAAAGGATAGTTAAGAGATGGGGAATGGGTTTCATATATATATTTCAGTATTTTTCAGAACCAGATGCGGGTGCATTGTCTTTGAATACCAAATTGTTCATTTTAAACACAGTTAAACAGTAAGATTTTTTTTTCCTTCTGGCTGGTTAGATTCTTCCAAATAAAATTCTAATGAATTTCTTCAGTCCTGACTATCATCCTAAGCAAAATCCAACAAGCAATTTATGCCCATGCTTACCTTTAAGAGCGACAATTGACTTGAATGGGGTTTCTTTACATGCCAGAGTTCAAGTCTGCCTGCTGGTTCAAGGATTTGCATAGCCACATTTAAGTCAGCGTAAATGTTTGTGCAGGAAGGAGTTCTTGGCAGGAGTCAGAGCATCAGAATGTAGCCGTTCTGCAAAATACAGGATAGCAAACTTTTTTTGCTGATTTTGTCATTGAACAATAAGGGCTTATTTAAAAAAGAAAATCGCGATGATGTGTTGGCTTTTGCTGCAGGTGATCTGATGTGGCATGGACTGTTATGAAACTACTGGAATCCTAAGCCTATGTTATTTTTATTAATTTACCACAATCTATATTAGAAAGATTGTTGAGGTAATGATTTAAAAAAAACAAAGAATGTTGGACAGTTTCCAAACCTTTCCCGTTTGGGGGATTTTAGGGTTTAATTGGCAGCTTTAACATCAGTCCTTCATAAGAATGAGTAACTAACTTGTTATTTTACCATTATATAGCAATGGTCATCGTGGTGGAGGGGACATTTCATAGAATCATTTAGGTTGGAAAAGACCTTTAAGATCATCGAGTCTAACCGTCAACCATGCCCACTAAATTTCCCACATGATCCCCTAGCAAAGAAAGTGTATCTTTCCTTATATATGTTCCTTATATCTTTTCTAAGGAACAAATGACCAGGTAGCCCTGTGAAGCTTTAAAAACTCAAAATGATTTGCAAGCAATACACAAGTACTATTCATCCCTGTTGAAATACATCCTTCTGCAGGATAAAACATGACAACTCTTCAATACAGAAGTGAATGACCATCTAGTGAACATAGATTCTAGGGGTTACAGTGAGGCAGTACGTAACTACCCAGACTAATACATGGTCTAAGAAGCCAGAGGCCCGTTTTATTCTAGAGAAACTCTTTTTCATTATGAAGAATGATACAACTTTGGGTTGGTTTTTCTTTTTATTTTATTGTATTTATTCTGTTTTGGTTTGCTTGGTTCCTTTTTGCCATGGAACACCATCATTTTAGGCTCTTTTTATGTTCTTTTGCGTACATTATATTTCTCAGCCATTATCTCTTCATGTGACCGAATCACCTAAAGAAAGTATTAATACATTTAGTAAAAGTCCTGACTTAGGTGTTGTTTTTATCTTAATTTAAACAGGAACTGTGTAACAAAGGACATTGGATTCAGATGATCTGTGTTTTACCGATTCCTCTCAGAGTTTTCTAGAAATAGGGAATGTTAANGGGGGGTATTAATAGATGTTACAGAATGGAAATATGTTACTATTTATTGACACTAACATTCCTCAGGCTGCCTGTAGGAAACCTTCCTTCCCATTATCTTCCACTCGAACTTATTTATTTTCAGTCTACCAGATACATTTATTATTTGCTGTCTGCAGCTTCTTCACAAGCAAAAATTTACTTTAACCTTTATTTGGACATATTTGCTCTTAACTAATCCATACTGAGTACTTTTTGTCACCATACAGTCTAGATTTATTTACATATAATTTATTCTCCTGCTTTTGTGGGTAAACAAAGTTCAATGCCGGCTGGATCCTAAGCACTGTCCTGGTAAGTAGGTGGCTTCCATCCAGAATGGAACAAACAGGACAACTAGAAGAAAGAAACAGATTTTCTATGGGGAAAAAAAAAAAGGTCCAAAATGATTTGGAGATTATTTCTCATTGTTAAATAAATTATTTGGAAAAGAGAAAGGTCTTCTTTCCCTTCACCAAGTCTACAAAACAAAGATGGATTTTCCCAGGTTAGATGAAGGGAATGCAATCAATGGCTTATCAAGCCTCCAAAAATAAAAGAAGTCTTGAAATTGTTGCATTCACCAGTCAAGAGCAAGTCACTTACTTACCAACAGTTCACTGATGACACTTAACTATCCTTACATCTGTAACCTGAAATTTAACTACATAAGAAACCCACGTTAGTAGAAAAATTGAAGCTTGAAGGAGATGGTGGAAACATTTTAAAAACATGAAGCATATACACCGGGAGGGTGGGGAACTGTACTTTTTTTCCTTTTCTTATTCTTTTTTCTCAGTTTTAGTTACATTAGGTGGCATAGGTTACAAGAACAGGTAAAATGGTTCCATAAGAAATATGTTTCCTAATTTGACCCTCCAAGTAATTGTGAAATAATGAACTTTAAAGCAGTGAAAGAAAGAATACAGAAAAGGTGGAATTTCCAAACTGGTGTTGTGCCCACAATTTTAAGAGTTATTCTTGTTCCCGTTATCTTTAAATCATCTTTTAAGACAATTTGTTTTAGCAATTGGTGAAAAAAACATTGCTGAGCATTTACAGCATTGCCCAGTCTACCCTTTCTTTCTGTGAGGAGCAGATGCCACTGTTCTTCTTAAGGAGTAATTGTGAATGTACCGGTGAAAGGTTACTTAGAAGAGAATCCAAACAGAGTATCCCATCCAAACAACTGCAGGATGACTGCCAGCTCTATCAACTAACCACTGACAGCCAGAACCTGGGGTGTTTGTGGGCAACATCAAGGTGTCAACAGCCTGACAGAGCTTGTCTGTCACTCCAGAAGGAGCTAGTATGTTCTGAAACTTGTGAGCTTTAAGGGGTAATGATAATAAAGACAGTCTGGGAGGCCAGTTCCTCCATGTGTCCCTTCCCGGGACAAGCTGCAGGCTGAACACTGGTTTCCTGTAAGGTTTTGATCAGAACTGTATGGAGGTGTGAGGATGAACAGTGACATAGAGGACTGGAATTAGTGATTTTGTGTTTTAACACTTTGGTTGAATTTTGCTATTTGATAAGCCAGAACACAGCTGACTTCAGAAGTTCAGACAGAACATGGAAACCTCTCTTTTTGTTTTTAAAGTTTCATTAAAAGTTTTCCATCAGTGGTAAGAATCCTAGCAAAATTAAACTAAATGAATGATTCCTGTGTGATCTCTAGCAGCAGTGAGGGGCTCTGCTGATCAGCTGTAGGCTAATTATCCTCTCCCATCCATGGCTGAAGTGAGGACTAAATCCACCAGCCTGGTACACCTGTACAGCTTTATGTAATTAAAGGGGTACATGTTCTCTGCTTTTTAATTGGCTCCGTGAAATGATCAATAAACTGGGCTGATGGTTCCTGGCTGTGGATGTAAATGAAGGAGTTTATAAAGCTTCAGAGGAAGCCTACCTACTTAGGTGGTGTGTCTCGGTTCCAGATAGAAGGAATAACATCAGAGAGCTGTGGGTTCTCATTTCTGGGCTGTGTGACGAGATGACGGGGAGAGGTGAGTAGAGTTATGGGATAGATTTCACTAGTGTTGCAAACAGGAAGGCGAGCGGAAGATCACTGGGTTGTTTATTAGGTTTGTTGTAGCATTTGCTCAGTGAAGGAAGAGCTTTAGGGAGAGAGTTCCCAAGTTCTTGAAGGTCACCGGGTAAGGTGTCAAACCGGGGCCATGTAAAACATAACCACTGGTCCCCAGAGTGATTACAGCCAAAAAAGCCCTTAAACACTACCATTTAGAAATGCAGCCACTGGGGATGCCTTAAGGCCAGACTTTGTATCAGGTTTGGGCAAGATTTTAAAGTGGATGTCCTCACTGATTTCATTTGCTTTAATATATTTTGTAACTTAGCATTTATCTATTTCTATTAATGTGTGTGAAGCTGGGATGTGCATATGACCTTCATTTGATCTAGTCTACTTATTCTACAGTGTCCAGAGTCAAGGCTGATTATGGGTGGCAGGCTTTGAGGTTTACAGTACTCAGCATGAGGAAGAATTGTCTGGTCTGAGGGACTTTTAAGATCTGTCAATGCAAAGGCAGCTGGAATGTTGAGCTCTAAGTATCGCTTGGCTTTTTTAGATAAAGTCCTGTGCCTGGTGCTGCTTGTGCTTCACAGACATACTCTATATTAACACGGTGTGACTGCTGTCCCTTGTGGGACCCTCCAGAAAACTACTGGAGGTGTTCCTCCCTAATAAGTTTATTTCAATGAGTAGCATGTTGTATAAATGCATGTTGTAGGAATATCCTTTGACTTTTGAAGTCGTAATTGGTCCAATGGCTGTTTAGATGGAAATCCTTACAGCATGTGCAAGCACTGCTGATTTTTAAGCCCTCAGCTTCATAAAAAGATGTGATGCCCTGTCTTCTTATCTTGGTGTTGGTAGATCTGACCTAACTTTTCTTATTGTCCCTTTGTTCTAACTTGGTAAAATGTATTGCAAAAATATCTTGGAGATTTGTCATTAGATGCCTGCCACTGGGATCTGATTCTTCTTCCTCCTGGTACTCCTCTATCTATGAAAACTAGCTGTAAAATGCTATTAAACCAGGCCCTTGATCAGAGGGGGTGTGTCAAAGGGCATTGTCCCTCAATTACACCCATGGGACAAATATGGAGAGAACTGGAGTAATGTCTCTCTGTCACACAGCAGAGCTGTCCCACTCTTGCTGCAGACGGAAGTTGCTTGGGCTGGGCATTTGTGTTGGGCTGGAGAATCTCTTGGGAAACATCACCTTTCTGTTCTGGCAATAAAAGCCATTGCATTACGTGTGATGATAATGTATGCATCGTATTGCCAGTACGAGCCCATTGTCTAAAGATCCAGCGTGTAGCTAACCAATACTGACAGACAAACCGTTAAGGACCACCACTGAACAGAATCAGGCATGCTGGAAAGTGGGATGGATGTGCTTTACAAACAGCAGGTGCCAAGGATTGAAATGATGAGCCAAATTCTGAGAAAGTATAAATATTTAATTTCATGTGGTCAACTTGCTGGAAGGGGTAGCAAAGGGTGGAGGAGGCTCATCTCTAAAGTTATCACAGGGGATCTGAAAGACTAGAAGGAGCTAACATCACACCAACAGATCTCCGACAAGGTTTATACCAAGAGGAATTTCAATTTGAGAAAGGCAATGGGGCCACGATAGTGATTATCAAGAAATTTTTTTGCCTTAGCTTGTATATTATTAATAGTTATCTAGATTGTCTTTTGGGCAATACTTGGGCCTACACATGTGATACATGCAATTTAATCTGAACATTTTTCTTCTAGTCTTAAAAAACCACAAGTAAAATTATTTTATGATTAAAAGTTTTCACTTGTGTAACACTCAAATAGAAGAGATTCCTTACAATGTGGCTATGACACCCAAGCTGCAAGCATATTTATCCCGAGGGATAAGTGCGTAAGTACGGTACAGGTGACACCATGACAAATATCTTTTCAGCCCACAAAAGTGTGTTTGCAGTAAGAATAAATTTGCTTGGCAATTTTCACTTTGATTATTTTGGGACATAAGAGGTCCCTCTCATCTAAGCTGTACCCTTTATTGCAACTATGGCTTTGGAGCAAAATTGTTGCTTTGTGGGGGCTGTGAAGTAGAAAATGTTGTGTGGGAGACGTGGTGCAAGCAAAGAGCCTGCTTCACTTCAAAGAGCAGTGCATCCAGACCACAGCTCCTGTGAAGCGCTGCTGCACCACAAAAAAAGTGGAAAGTGCTAAAGTAGAGCTTTCTGTGGCAAGTCACGTCGAAAGGCCGTGTGTTGGCAGTGAAAATTACGATACCTGTTTAGACTGAAATAACAAAACCATTTGTCTCTAATTTCAGGACTTTTAGATTATTTTGTTACATGTAAAAAATTAAAATAAACCACCCCCCAGCATTTAAATTTTCCTTCAGTGCAATTAGACTGCTGCTTTTCTGTCAGAAGCATTCCTTTAAGCTCATTGGAACACAGTGACTCGATCTTTCCCTTAATACTTCAGCAAGGTAGCCAGGTAGCTCTATAATAATTTACTCTTGGTGGTTGTTTTGTAAACAATTATATAAAAAAATAACATAGAATATATTTATATATGTGGTTTTGATACTAACAGCTTATTATGAATCCTTTTCAATGGGTTTTGGGAATCTTTGAGGGAAATTAACTTTATTTGGTATTATATGTTTATTATCGGAAACAAACTTCTAACACATTTGAACCCGAAGTATTTCTGTAAGCATTTTGATCCGTAATCTTTCAGAGGAAAGCAGTGTCTGCGCCTCCATTCTGGCCTGAAGAGATCTGCCTATATGGCACGTTGTCTGTGCTCTCCCAGGCAGGAGTTTGAACTGTGCTGACGGGAGGTTCTGCTGCCCAAGCTGTGCCTACGTTTTGGTTTGAGAGCTCTGGTCTCGGTGTCTGTCCAGTTAAATTTTACACAAGGATGCATTCATTTAGCAGCTGTGAAGTTCTGTTAAAACCACTGTTTTTTCTTTAAGCATGCCAGGTATTGTTCTTTCTCCTCTGTAAATTTAGACAGAAACCTCTCCCAGTTTTATTATAATTATTCTTATTTACACTCTGTATGTGAAAATCACTTTAAAATGTGTATATTTCTTATACATCATAATTGGAAAATAGCCCTAAAAAACTGAAAGGGTAAAGCACCTTTGCAAAATACCTACTTCTAACTACTTTTAAAGCAACTTGTGTGCCTTTTGTGCTAGGTATTATTCTTATCTTTCGTTATATATCAGCCTGTCATTTTTACTTTAAATGGCATAGTACATGATGTGCTTATAATGATAATTTAAAAACAATTTTTCCATTCTCTGAAATGGCTTAAATCATTCTATAAAATTTCTATTCTATATAAGTATTTTTAAAGCTGCCTGAAGGTAAGAGTTATGAAGAGCTATCTGCACTTTACAGATCTGATGATTAAAAGAGAATGTTTGTTTATTGTTTTGGAAAGTGTGAGAAAGTCCGAGGTTCCAATTTAAATTTAAATTCTACTTTCTTCAGTTACCAAAAAGTTCTGTTTTCCCAACAAGTGTGTTTTGATATGAAATATTCCTTTCTCATCTTGGATGTGATTGGGGCTGGGGTGGGGTACAGAGCAGGAGTGGGTAACGGCATAAAAATTGGTTTAAGGAAATTAAGTTAGTGTGGAAATTATTTAGTGGTTACCAAAGGAAAACATTTTGTAGATACATAGAAATCTTATTTTTAAGAATGTTAGCTGCAAGGAAACCTTACAAAGTCCTAATTAGGAGTGCTTGAAGACATAAGGATTTTGTATGTGCTGCAGCTTGCACTTGCAACACAGTGTGACAAATTGTAGTCTATTTTTAGTTTATAAAATAGGATAAGCTGTGTTTTTCAGAGATCTTGGTCTTCATTGAGACTCTGAGAATATCAGTCACAGTTTACCTGTAGAAGTCCTGGTCTTGAGCATCAGATTAAGGTCCCTAACTTGTTGCATGAGTTAGTTTTACTGTTTATCATTGCTTTCAATATAAACGATTTAAACAGCATACTGTACTCTGTATTATCAGGGTTGGTTACCCTTCGTAACGTAGAATCACGCCATCAGTTCTAATCATCTAACTCCTGCTACGTTTTGTGGACTACAAAGGAGAAGAAACAGCAGTAGCGTGTGCTTATTTTTAAAAGGTAGTTTGCTGATCTTTATTGATAGAATTAAGTCAAGTGAAGAGTAGTGGAAAGGCTGTTCTAGATAAGGGCTGCAGAAGAGCATGAATGCAGATTTTTCAGAGAGGGATGGGGGTGGGGTAGGTAAGGGGTTAAGCACAGAAGCTGATGTCCTTGCAAACCAGTCTATTCAGGTTTTACAACTTGCAAGCAAACTAATCTCGAGAACTGAGGGGGCAAGGGAGCTGTTTGAAAGTGGAAGCTGATGTAGTCCTTTAGCCCATGTGTTTCTGAAGCCTGATCGGCATGCTGGGCTAGAGAAAGAAATAGAGGAGGGTATTTCACCACCCTGGGACAGAGGAAATTAAAAAGTCCATGAGAGTTTTTCTGCAGAAATGAAGTAATGGCAGAGGTTTGTCCAGGTGATGTTATGACGTAGGGAACGCATGAAGTTTCCAAATGAAAAATGAGTCCTTTCATTTTAGGCAGAGCAGATGTTTTAATGCTTTTCGTATGGTGTGAATAAAGTCCAGCATTGTGTATTGACTTTTGCTGTTCTGTGAGTTGTAGGAATAACATGCCAACAAGCAACTTCTTTCCTGATTTGGGCATTGGAAACTTTGGATACAAAATATTTACTTTCTGGCTGATGATAGATGTTCATTACTCCCTCTTTTCAATATTTTGAGGTTAACATTACTGATATCATCCTAGTTTAATTACAAACTATATATAAAAAGAAGCTTAAATACTCTAAAAAAATCTTCTGGTTATGAAAACTGGATAACTTTCTTCCTAATTTGAAAAAAAGAGATTGAGATGCTTTTGCAGTTAAAAACCAAAACCCATTAGAGACGTGTTTTTGACCAGAGTTATCACTTTCTCAGATACTCTTTCTGCTTGCTATTATTTATCCCATTACATTTTTTTTTTTT
>VYZV01001463.1:98019-147687 GCA_013401275.1 Pandion haliaetus | reverse complement strand
GAGGCGGGTCCAACATTTTGGCGCAGCGAATTTTTCCAGCAGCTTCTTAAAGGGGCCGCCTCTGCAGCCCCCCCTCCCTTGCCACCAAAGAAAACCGCACCACGCAAACCCATAACAAATAGGTAAGATTTTTTTTTGTCGATCCATCATAACAGTGTGCACCAATTCCTTCCACAGAGCACTGTCCAAAAGATGCGGTGGGTGGGCTCTGTGCAATGGCTGTCTTGTTTAGGGGTTGGAGGCTTTTGGCTTTCCTGTTTTAATGATCTTGTTCTGCAGGCTGAGGCCAGGCTGCTTTGTGCCGGGAGAGAGTGTCCTCTGCTTTTCCCTTGTAAGCATTTTGCTTATTTGGTTTGGGACTGGTAGACTTCATGCTAAGTGGGTGGAAGAGGAGTTGGGAGTTCAAGTGCATATTGGGATGTTTTAAAGGAGAAAGCATAGCTGTAGGAGTGGGTGGAGATCCATCCTGAGGAAGGACATGGGGAACCCGCAGCATGACTGTGGTCTCTCGTTACAAGAAAGTGCATGTACCTTATCGGCTGGTCTTTTATGCATGTGCCATATCGGAGCTTCTTTTATCAGAATTGCCTCTTTCATTTTCTTCATGCGAACGCCTGGCATCGTGGACTCTGATTTAAGCATTGTTCTTTGTGCTTTACAGTATCTGGAAGCAAGGTCATATGTAGCCAACCTAGTCAGCTGACTCCTTTTTACCAAGCTTTATATTAGGATGTACGCACACTTCAGTCTCTCTGGAAAGAAATATTTCTATTCCATGGATGTTACTGTGGTCAAATCACACATATAAATTCCTCTGCTCTCTAAATAGCCCTGAGGAAGTCCACTGTGTATATAAAACTCATCAGCAATGGTTTAAAGGCTGTACCAAATCAAAATTGTACGTGTCGCCTTACAGGCAAGTTTACAAATGTCACAGAGGTGTTAAGTCCAGTAGAAAGTTTCCACCTTCCCAGTAGCTTCTGTTGTCTTGAGTTTGGGTCCTGGGTGTTAGGCAAACAAGCTTGTGGATTGTACGGCAGGACTGTAAGCTACTGCTTGCAACTGTGCTATAGTAGCTGCTGAAAGCACTACAGCTTTCCCTGGTGTAACTTGTCAGTATGCCCCTTCCATTTCAGAGATTCGTTTAGCTCTCAGAACTTGGTGACATTTTAGGGAAAGTTTGCAATATTTCTTGCCTTACTTGCTCTTTTGAGCAAGAGCACGTTAGAGCCTCATCTTTAACTTGGATTCCCAAAATATTTAAGTGACCGAATCCAAGGGAGATAAATTGTATTAGGTGCTTACCTATGATTGGCAGACTGTTGATCATCAGGCATCAATTCCCAGAGTCACAGGATGTGATCCAAATCTCAGCCATTTCAGTCTTAAGTTTCTAGGCCCTATAAATATAAACTATTTCTCTTGCCTCTTAAAAAAAGTGAAATAAATCAATTGGTTCTGAAGAGCACTCGATGCAATGCTCTCCTGCTCATTTTCACCCAAGTTTAACTCGCTTTATCTCAGTCACATGGAATAGAGATGGGGTATAAAGTAAACTTGAAAAGGCATGCCACTTGGAATATGTTAAAGGCTTTGACTTGCCTTAGTTCAAGTGTGTTCCTGTGTATAGGGAAATCATTAACATCTTAAGACATCAAATTTGCAGATCTAAATCTTATTGCCAGAGTAGGAGAAACTGCATTTCAAATGGTTCGTGACAGAAGTTTCAGCTCTTAATACTTAATGAGGCATTGATGATGGGCCATTTCTCTATTCCAAACAGACAAATTATATTGGCAGATGTAATTGCAGGAAGATAAGTGAAGCATTTTTTGTTTGAAGTGAAAGTTGTGCAAGTGGTGAAGGGCAAACTGCCCATGGCCTTCTCTCTCTGAAGCATCCTCTGTAGCTTGAACAGACGTTAACTACTCTTCACAAACTACCTGTGGGTGTTTTTAAATATTTATTACTTTCTCCCTCTTTAAAGTTAAAGCCTGCATCTGCCCACTCACTACAAAACAAATCCTTTAAGAATAGATGTGGCTCACTGCAGCTATACAGTAAAAGCTGGTATTTAGCAGAGGAGATAGAAGCTTGTGTCTGCAAGTAAAAATTAAATTGCTCACTGCCTTCCCCCCCCCCTCCCCCCCAAGTGTGGGCAGTTCTCATTCCTTCACTATTGTCCCCTCAAGTTGTTCACTGCAAGTCTGAAGCAGTGTATAGAAACAGCATCTGGCTATTCTGAAAGAGCCTGGGACTCTTAAGACAGACATTTCAATGTTAAAAATAATAATTAAAAAAAGGTGCTCAACTGCTAATTTACTTCAGCTTGCATTTTTAAGCACTGAATAATCCTTGTCAAGCAGCTAAGGACTGAGGAAAAATACTTGTTATAACTACCGTTTTATTTTTGGGAAAGCAGAAATGGACAATTAACTGGTGAATAGTACCAAGGCTTCTTGGGAAGAGCAGGTGTAATGACCCCCTTTTTTCGAATCTGTGTATATAGAAACCTAATTATAGTGCATTTTTACATGGCAATAATGCAAGCAGGCAGAGATTTGCTTTTGACCAACTCTTTTCGATGGTCCCAGTTAACTTCTGATTTATTGTGGTAGGTGGGCTCCTCAGTTCAAAACTGAGTAAAGAACAACACTTCTATTATGAATTGTAATAACTTTTTTTTTTTAAAAAAAAAGACTTTTCTGAAAGTGGGAAGCGAAGTGAATAACTAAGCTGAATTACTGATAAAACTGAGTGTTTGCACTCAGACGAAATATAGGTTTTCTGGTCACAGCAGACCAATCACTGCTACTTCACACTTAACATTGAAGTACAATCTCAATCTCTGTGTAACTTAAGCATGAGGCTTAAAGCCCTCAGTAGCACAAGCTTCTCCAAAGATCAGAAAAAGTAGAAATAGTAGTCTCTGCCATTAGCCCCAGGACCGGAACGAGTAGCATTGGTGGGGACATATTTTGCACCATTTGAAGCATGGAGACAGAAGCTCCTCTGCTCTTTGTTCAGGCAGAATACGCTGGGCTGCCCGAGGCACGGATACCGCCTCTGATCACAGCCATGTGTTCAGACTCTTAATCCAGTCCAAAGAGCTTGCCCGTAGCCACAGAATGAATTTGGGAGGTTTAGTCAGCCTCTGTTACGTGAAGTTTTGCCTTTGGAGAAATAGCAATAGCAAGGGTGAACTTCATCCCTTTTCCACAGAGAAAGAAAAGCAGCTTTACAGCGCTTGCTCTCCCGAGCTTTAGTGAGTAAGGGTTTGGGTTTTTTTTTCCCCCTTCAGATGCCACGCTGCATCTAATGTCACTTTTTCTAGTGCCACTTGCTGGCTGGGGCTGTGACTGATGCCATGAGCTGCTTCTCTGCTAGACCAGCAGAGCACTGAGCTCCCTCTCGTGCCTGGCCCTGTATGTTGGGCTGCAGGGATTAGCGCTGTGCTGAGAAGGCCGCTACAGTCAGGAGATTGGGAAAGGTCCAATTAAGGACACGGAGTTCAAGTGTTGGGTTGTATGTGGAGAGCAAACAGGCACGTGAGCTTTGCAGACCTGCTGGGGGGGCATCCCCCGTGCTTGGCAAAGGTGGTGAATCCTCATCAGTCTCTGGTGAGCACGGCGCTGGGACTGGGACTTCGCAGTTAGCATCCTCTGTCAGGCAGGGATTGGCACAAAAGCAACTGTCCTGAGCAATTTCATGGTTTGTTTTTTTTTGTGGTTCCCCCCCCCGCCCCTGCCAGTTTGCTTTTTGGCTGTTACTAAGCCGTATTACCTAAATTTGACTGTATGATTAGAGTGCCTCACAAAGGATGCAACACTTGCTTTTCTTTTAAAATAAGCTCACAGAGTTCAAGTTGTTCTCCAAATCAAATCCAGTGGAAAAGCAATTTTGGACTAGGAATTATTTCATTTTAATGTTGACTTATTTTTACAGTGGTAGATGATTTAAAAAAATACTGGGGGGGGGGAATAGAGACACTTGTTCTGGAAATGTCAATACAGAATTTTATTATGTTACTATAACACTAGTGGCTTTTTTCCTCTTGATTGTCTCAAAAATAAAGATTTGGCAAGGTTTCACTAATTCAATTTTAAAGGACACTTAGGTTGTGAGTATTTTTTTTTTATCAGCTTTCCATATTGTATCTTTGCTGCTTTTTTCCTCACATCAATATCCAAAAAGAATATTTGTCAGATCCACTGGAAGATCAAATTTTTGTGTATTTTCTTCAAAATAAAAATATTTTATTAAAAAAATGAGTCTAAACTTACCCTTTAGAGAGCATCTAGCTATTTCTCTGATGTAAAATCAGCAGACAATCTAAAAGATTTGCTCTCTAATGTTTAAATAACATCTTCCTGAACATTAAGGAGACTGCTCTACAGAGACTGTGTGGCATCCCCTTAAGAGTTATGATGGTGACTATGCAGGTTTCTCTATGCTAATCTATAAATAAGGAAACACCACACAGAGTTAAGAGAAGAGCTCATTTTCCTGGTGTGTATGGGCTGTGACATCTCTGATGTGACCAGCACAGTGTGTAATAGTGTGGGTACAGCAGCTGGGCTGAAATGTAGCACTTGGTATTTTGTGCAGAGGGTTTTGCAGTGGTTATGTGCATCTTGTCTGCTAGGATTCCTTACCCACAGGCTTCTGTTTACCTGTAACTAGGTGGTGCATCGTGACGAGTAAGGCCTTTTTTGAGTAACCAGGCAAAGCTTCTTGGCCACTGAATAATTATCAAGTGACTTTAAGTACTATGCTATTAACTGTAAGGTTAAAATAACGGTATTGCTGTGTCAGCCCTGATACAACTTTCAGTAATTTCAGGCTCATGCTAGTGCTGAATTAACTATGTAAATTCTGACAACCCAAGTCATACTGCTTTACCTCCAAGCCCCTCCACGTACAGAAGGATCATTGTAGTTTACAAGGGTCTCAAGCATAGATTTGGGCTGTGCATTAATCTTGTCTGGTTGAAAAATATCAGTAATAATGGCATTTGTGTTGTTGACTTAGAATTGCTTATCAGGAAGGCTATATGCTAGTGAACAAGGTCAAATCAAAGTGGGGAAAAGACATGTTGATTTTGCTTGGAAAAAAAGCTGTGTGTGAATGACTGAGGTTCCACCAAAAAATGTACTGTATAATCACCCCTAAGTGGCCTTTTCCCCCCTGTGGATGACCCATCTATTTTGTTTTACCTGGTCCTCTGCAGCACTACCCATGTGAAAGCACATTTCTTGTATAAACTGCTGGGATGTTGACATTTGGTGTCGTTCCTAGTTAGATGCTTGCTTTGTCTTTATTTTTTTTTATGAGACATCTGGGGATAAAACTTAAAACTTCCACTGTATCTGTATCATAAATCAAACATTTTTCTGGAGGATAATGGTGCACTTAAAACAAAAAAAGACACAGAGAATTCAATCAATACAATACCTAAAAAGCAACAGCTTGTCTGCAGCTTGAATTGTAATTCATTAGAGTCAGCATTTACATATTTATTATGGTGTGCTGGTTTTGAAAACAACAAAGAGCGAATTCATCCTTCCAGTGCATTTGATCAGTGCATGAAAATCAGAACAAAAATTTTTTATCTTTTTTTATTTTATGTACATAATTTGAATAATGTATGCCCCTGGGTAAGGCTTGTGGGCAATTTCTAGAGAAGTTAATTCAACTATTCTACCATTTTAGTTTGCTTTCAGCAAATGTTTAAGAGAAGAATTTGTTCATGCAGTCACTCAGCGAAATCTTATATTTCAGCAATTGAATGCTCCGCACTTCAATCCGTGTACTCTCATAAAAAAGTTTGCATATGGGATTGAACCCTGCAGATATCCACTGCAGGACTTATGACTACCCATGCTGTCTAGTACCGACAAAAGGAATTAAATGAGAATGAACAAAAAAATATTTGCATGTTCCCTGCAGAGTAGATCTCTCATCTTTTGAAGAATTAGCTGTTTGGCACTTTTGTGCCCCCTAAGCTGCTCCCATCCTGAAGACTAGCAAGCTGGTGGCATGAGTCTTGGGTGCATCTGTATTTCAGGGTCAGCAGGGTTTGGTATAAACAACCTGACTTGTGAGTACAGGTAGCCTCCTCTCTTCTCCCCTTCCAGCTCCCTGCTTGCTCCCATGAGTACCTCTGTGGTTGCTGCCAGCCCTAGAGCTGTGGCAGAGCTGGCAGACCTGCTGGAGCCTGACAGTCCAGTCCAGAGCTATTCACGTACACAGTGCTCTCCTTGCTCCAAGTTTGTCCCCCTAAGATCTGTAGAAGCCTAACCTTTGTTATCGGCGTATTAAAAGACACGATTTTTTTCATTTGTATCAAAAGAGGCATTAAAAAGGCTAACTGCTGAAGCAACTTCAGCACTTTGTGCTGTGGTGCAATACACATATGTTCCAAATTACTTACAAATATACATAGTGGCCATGTCTAAGTTCATTGAAATGTAATCGGTTTACTGGATGTGGCAAGAGCAAATTTAATTTTTTATTGACCGTGAATAGGCAATAAAGGCTGTTTCCCGTCTAGATCATGCGCCTGAAATGACAAGGTGAAGAACTAGGACCCTTTGCAGATGTCTGCAAGTTACTCCCAGACTTTAAATTGAGTGTATCTGCAAGATTACTAAATCACCCCGAGCCAAGTGAGTTCTCTTCACTGTGGACAATATCTTAGTGCCACATTAAAAGGCTGTCTTCACACCTTGCTGTGACCAACGGCAGCACCTGCCTACCACTTGTGTCACATACATGTGAAATGAAAGGTCTAAAAGTTTAGAGTCAAACCCTTTGAGACAAAAGCTATGGGTCTGCTGTTAGATTGGAAGAAAAATAGCTCTGATACTTAAAAATATCTTTGGGTCCCCTGTCACCTCTGAATTGATCAATTTGTCTTTTCTATGGCAGAAATGCAGGCTTTCTATTCTACCTCATTTCACTTTCAGCCTGTAAACTCCCCATTCGCCTATTAGCAACAGCCAAATAGTGGCTTAGGTACATATTTGTCACTATACCTGCTAAAGGGTGCTTCAGAGATGACAGTTGTGTTTCCAAATGATAGACCTTGGTGAAATCACAAAGCAATGTAAAGGATGGCTCTGTAATCATTGCTAACCAGGTTAAAAACACTTTAGAAACTCCATCTAATGCATCCTGGATAAATCTATCTCTAGAGCCACCTGCTACTGTTTTATAAATCCTCTAACAGGTTTGGTTTTTTTTTTTCAAAAAAGCAAGCTTCAGGCACGCAACTATTTTTCTTTCAATAAATATGTGCTTTTCTTATTGAAGTTTTTGAGGTTTGCGGTGGGTTCAAGAGCTTTTCAACCTTCTGAACTATGCTACTTTTTAAAATGTTTACAAAACTAAACAAGCAGGCTTCTGTTATGTTTAATATGCTCTTACTTCAATAAACTGTGTTCCTGATACGCAATCCCACGTTTGAGCTCTCTTTCACCATCTCAGGCATTTTAAAGCGCATCATAACGTCTTCCATTTAAGACCATTTTTTCAAAACCTTCAAGATGCCTTCTCCACTTTTGTTCTCTTTTTCTATCACACAGTGAGTTTATTTAGGAGACTTAAACTGAATATGAGTTTCACAGACTTCTTCATAGGTTTCACTACTAGGAAGAACAGCATCCTACCACCTTTGCTGTAGCTACACAGAGAGTGATGTGAGGTGCACAAAATAAAGGCATGCTGACAATGCAATGTTTTTCTGGCAATGGTTCGTGACTTGTGTGTTATCCTAGTAGTGGCCAGTGCAAGTAATCCTGAATGCTGGCTTATCAGACCTCTACATCACTTGTCACTCTGCCTCCTGAATTTCAGGGTGGGGAGCAGACACAACAACGTTAATATGTAATTTTGCATATTCTGTTTTGATTGTTCAATAATGGACCTGAATTACAGAGAAGTGACTGTAGCCTATAGCTATCTGTAGCTGGGGAAGTCTCCTTTCCTCACTGAAGGTTTTGTTGTCTTCAGCTAGGCTTGTTGCTTTTTTCCCTGAGTGAAAATTAATTTTAATAAACTCACAGCAGTAAATACTTTGAGGCATCAGTTCTAATTATTTTACAATGGCAAGTATAGGTCAGATCTAGCAAGCAAGCAAGCCTGTTAGTCAACCAAAGTAATAAACTGAAAATTGACCCATAAACATGACTGACAGTTCCTCTTTTGGATTAGAAAAGAGAGCAGAATAGCTTGAGAGGAGTTATGGAGAAATATCAGTTTGATTTATGGGCAGTAAGCTTGCTGTGGCCTGTATATGACCATGGATCTTAAATAAGAGCTACCACTTTTTGTTTGCAGTGAATCTTTAATGCCAGTGTAAACTTTGCAGAGAAAAAATAAGTAAACACTATTCATCCCAGTAAGAGCGAGCTGGGAGTAGAAATGTAAAATCAACCAAAGAGATTGGGATCGAAGGTTGTACTCTTGCCCTGTATTGTTCTTATGTAAAGATTTATTCCTGTCTTTGATGAATTCAAACAGTTGCAGAGAGAATGGATTGTTAATCTACATAACCAGGCTCACTTTGTAAGGTTGGCATAGCCAAAAACCTGAAATCCGTGTGAAAAACGAAACTACATTTTGATGTGAACTGCAGGGGTCCAACACACCTATGAAGTCAGAGGATTTGCTCTCAAGACATGAACTGTAGTATTAGGCTGTCTAGGTATCATGTGTCTAATGCCTGTTAGAATAGCTTGGGGATCTTTTGCCAGTGTCTCCTGTGGGAGTTTGCCACTGGCCAACTTGTCAAAACCAGAATATTTATCACTTTCAGTCAAAACTTTCTTTGGGTTTCTCAGCTCTGGGAAGAGTCACTGAGGAAATGGATGAGCAAGTTTTCACTCCTTCTCTCTTGATTTGGAGCAGTCTACTCTGAATATATTCTCCCTTCACATACAATAGATTTTTTTTTTTTTCTTTTTAGAAGATCAAAAAAAATATCACTTTCTCTGGGGCAAGATCACATTTGGAAATACTTGAAGTGTTCATGAAACAAAAATGTTGTTTGGGTAGTCCTGGAACAGAAAAATGCAAACAAGCTTGTTATAAAGGAAAACATCAACTCCAGCTGTATACAAGGTTATTCCCTTCAAAATTCTGGGAAGCAAAATCAATTTGATGATGCCAAATTATTAGGTCTACAAGAGTGAGATTTCATAAGGTGAATATTTGTTTAGTATTCAATATTGAGCTGAAGTTCACACGTTCAGCCCCATTCTTGGGGTTTAAGTCCATGGGCTGTCCAGAGCAGTTAGAGTCAATGAAGCAAAGCGCTACAAAGCTGGGAGTATTTATTACCTGTACTGTAGTTGCAGACATAAAGTTTTTAAATTTGTGTCTTGGAGGGGGAAAAGAACACCACCACCACCCCAACCCCCCCTGTTTTTTATCTACTTTTATATGATGTCTTGCTTTTAAAAAAAATCCCGAGGGAGTGTTTGTTTTCTGTGTATGATGATGTATTTAGGCTTGGAGCAAGTGCTACAAGTAGCTGCCTGCTAGCCTGGTACTTGAGTCAATACAGCTTCTTACCTAGGAAGGCAGGGTCTTTTCAGTTACTTAAGTATGCATGTTCTAAAGCAATCCCCAAGTCACCCACAAAACCAATTAAAAAACCCATATCCAAATCCTAGAGGACCAAGAACTTCCAGATCTGTCTTTCAAACCTATGGCCAGTTTTGTGAGTCAGTTCTGATTCTGCAGCTACAAAAAAGCCTGGATTTATTGTGATGTAAAATGTCTTAACTCACTACAGTTTAACTGGAGAGAGAATAATTTTCGCTGAATGAGAGGCAGTGGATACTATACTGTTCTTTGGAGCATCTGGAAAGGATGCTTACAGAAAGGGGGTCACAAAGGTGTGGTTCAGTTAGGCTAGCTCTAACCCTTTAAGGTTAACTTCCTAATCTAATGTGATTATATGTTCTGAGACAAAATTCCAGGTTTGCATTTGAAGGACACTTTTTTCCCCCTAGAAATATTTTCCTTTCCCCTGGGTCTAATATGTTCTTTCAGCTGGATAAAGTAGATTATTTTCTATAGACTTATCGTCCTCTTGTCTCTGTACCTCATCTTCCATTCCATGTAACACATAGATATTCTTTCTTACTAATAGTACAAAGTAGAACTGAAAAGTGATTGGCAGTTGTGATCTCTTTAGGTGACAAAATTATAGCAGAATATTCCAACCAGTTAAAATAAAAGGATTAGGATAATGAATTTTCAGAAGTCATGCCACTTAACTGAGAGCATGGAAATAAAAGCAACCTAGCATCTACCCAAGAAGTTTGTTTAACCAGGATGCATCCTGGGGATTTTAAGACAAATGAGGCTTAATGGCAAGTGCTGCTGATTTGTAGGGGTAGTAATTCTATTTAACTGGAATTTTTTTTCAGCTGATTTTGTGGTGCTCAGGTCTTTATCACTCTCATTACTTATTCCTTGCCCTGCTAAAGCAGTGTTCACTTTCAGCTTACCTGTAGCTCATAAATGCAGTAATTTAATTCTCAATTCTCTGTGGTTGATAGCTGACTTATTCTCCACCATTATGCAGTTAATCAGTCTGTGTATAAAATGCAGATTAATCAAGACTTTGTATAGTCTTCTGTAACTTGTTTCCTTTCTACAATTGATTTAATAGTTTGCTTTATTCGCCCCTACTGTCTTTTGAGGGGAAGGGCAGTGGGGGGACATTTGAGCCACGTATGGAGATTTTAACAGCCTTGTGCAGTCACGGTATTCTTAAGGATATGGTGCATCTTCTTGCTGCTGGTTTAGGTGATAAAAAACCCCAACAACATAGAGATTATTTCTGTGGTGCCTTGTCTGAGCTCTGAAGCAGATGCAAAAATGCTGTGGTCTCTTTAAAACTCTAAGCGAAATTATCAGCTTTGGTCAAATTGGAACTTTCTTGAAGGTTTTTCAATAGAGGTACAAATCACTCTCAAAGCTAAATGTTGTTTGTTGAATGTGCATTCTTTAACTTATCATTACATCTGATAAATTTTATAATTACTGCCTTACAATCAGCATGCCAATACCAAATACCTCAGGTTTATTTCCCATAAGCTCCTTTGTGTAGCATGTGAAAACTAGTTGTCATGTAAGTTTGGCAAACTATATGGGAAGAAGCAACCTAGGCTAAATCTGCATACGTTATTTCTTTAAGACAACTGACCACCCTAAGTCTTCCAACAGCTTTGTACTCTTAAAGTATGTAGTTGTGACTATGTACCCTTCTTAGGCTGTAAAGATGCTTTCCCATAATGAGATCACTGAGCTCAAACACATCCCCAGTTTCCGAGCCTTGTGCTTTTTGTACAAAGGTCTGCTTGTATGACTTAGCTTGTAAGGTCTTTTTTTTTTTTTTTTGGATAGTGCCTGTCGTTGAAAGCTTGCGCTAAATACCTTAATGGATTTATTGGAATAAACCAGGAAGAACTGGCTTTAAATTTTATGTTGGAGTGTTTTTCGTCCAGAGACCTACTGAGTTGTCAGAGTCAATCTGTTCTGTAGGTCTGATTTCTGCAAAGCTGTGGTAGAGTCCAGACGGGTTTTCATAGATATTTGCATGCTACGGTGCTAAGTTCCTGGCTTAGCTGAGACCCCCACCACTGGTACTGGCAAGTGCTGGCTCTCTGAGGTTTGTGATAGCTCCTTGGCTGCTTGACTTTCAGGGCCCTGGCTGTCAAACTAGCTTGCCTCAAACCCCTTACAAAGAAGCTTCTAGCATGCCCATTTTCATTCTAAACTGAGAAGAAATCAGATGTCAGTGTGTGGAAGTCTCATGGGTTGCCTCCTCCCAGCTCTGCTCAAAATGGAGACAAAATTAATAAATACAAGTGAACGTGGTGGTTGTAGAGGTATAGGCAGAAGGGAGCAATTTATCTTTGTTGTTGAACTTAAATGGAAGGGCAGATATGTGAAGGAATACTCAAAAGCTGTTTCAGACAGCAGCAGCTACAGAGGAGCAGACCTTGGGCCTGTTAGTCGGAGGCAAGGTCCTGAGGGTTGAAGGTCAATGATAGGAAAGAAGGTGGAAGGATGGCTTGAATCCTTTAAAAAAACCAAATTCACAAGCACTGACTTACGTTATCAGCAAATAGCCTGCAAAACTTGGTTTAAAGAATTTAAGCTGTTTCTGAGTTTCAAAACCAAGGTGTCAAAACTCACATCTGATTCTATGACTCTAAAGCATTGAGGGTTTTTTTTGTTTTTTTTTTTCTCCAGCTCAATTTAATGTTAAGAAAAGAAAGAACCCTTCTGGCTGTGGCCATGTATGCCAACCATCAGCCAGGAGTAAAGTTTTACAGCTGACTTATAAACCCCTGAGAGATAGGGTTTTCTAATGGAAATACTGACAGCCTCTTAACTTGAGCAACACTAGCAGGCGCCGTTATAATAAATGAGGCTGAGACACACATGATACAGGCCCACAAGGTAATTAATGGCTAGAGTAAAATAAAATATAGACGCAACATCCCACAGAGAGCATGACTCAATGGAGCAAACTTGTAATAAAGCACAAAGAATGTCTGTTTAGTAAAGAGCTGTGTGAAACTGCTTGTAAAATAAATCATGAGCTAGTGCTAGAACTAGCTGAGCTCTCTGTATGTTTCTTTTAAATTAGAGGATTAAAAAACTCCCCTCAACTATAAAAAGCCATTTTTGGCAATGCAGAATCACAGTGTATAATGAAATGAGAAGCAATGAAATGCAAAGTGCACCTATGCAAACAAGCTCTTAACACACTTCTCAGTAGAAATATAGCAGAGAGAAGTTAGACTGCACTACTACCTAATCTTACTTTTTAATCAAGTAACTTTTTGACTAGCTGTCGTTCT
Source organism: Pandion haliaetus (assembly GCA_013401275.1). NCBI lineage: Eukaryota > Metazoa > Chordata > Aves > Accipitriformes > Pandionidae > Pandion > Pandion haliaetus. The sequence continues at coordinate 134,800 of VYZV01001463.1, read as the reverse complement.
GATTCTAACCCAATTGTCTTCTCATTTGGAATGCTTGATTTCAGCCTTGTGACATGTCATGTGCCAAAGCAGACATCAAAATAGTTCTTACTCTTGAATTTCCTCACTTCTTTAAGATGTTAAGTGTTCTTAAAAAAAAAAAAAAAAATCCAAACCAAAAAGAAACCAACCAAAAAAATGCCTAAACTGTGTTGTCTTGTTTCTTGCAGTGCTTCCATTGATTTAGGAGGCTGTAGTGACAATACCTGTAGATACGTTGGTTTTTTTGGTTTATGCACAGCTATTGCTGCTCGTAGGGTAAGTTAACAATAATAAGCTATGTTCATGTTGCTAAGGCAAAAAATTAAGTTGCTTCATATTCTTAAGCCAAATGAGTCAGATGCTATAATGAACATATTCCTAACAACTCCCAACTCTGCAAATCTTGGAGGGGAACAGACTTATGGCTGATGTTAAACTAAGGTGCAAGCTTATGCCGTGTCATTGCTACTTTAATCTTTACAAACAGTTAGTGTTGGCAAGCCTCAATGCTACATTCCTTGAGCTAGGAGTAAAAATACTTGACAAACGATAAACTTAAGCTTCTGTGACTTCGATCACTTGCTAATTAGCATGTAAGATGTCAAAGCCCAGTATTTAAAACTGACAACTTTGAAGGTGAAATATGAGAGCAGTACAACATCAAAGTTGACTTCTTTTGGTGCAAATGGTGTAAAGCACACAAATAGAAATGTCTTATCCAAATACATTTTTGTAATTTTCTGTTTCTGCTTTGTTTTGTTTTCTGCATCCTAAGTGGGAAAAATTGGAAGTGGCTTTCTATGTTGTCATGCTGCAAATCTTTTGGACTGGTGCTTTTCAATGTTTGTATTTGTCTTGATTATGGAGCAGTGATCCATTTAGTTTCAAGCTCTGTATAACAGAGAAATGCTACACACATAATCTTCATGACATGCAGTTGGAGCCTTACATCATCTACACTTTAAAAATTACTGAAGAAGGTTATTTATTTTCTAACTTTAAGCAGTCTACTAGTTAATTTTGCTGTGGTTTCAATTCCTTGGCATTCTCAGGAGGCAAGGTTCCTCGAACTCAGAACTATATTTTCATGTTATGGTAGTGATACTCTATTATTATTATTATTCTGCATATGAAGTGTAGCCAATCACAATAAGTAGCTTTATACAAGGGGGACCAGCGTAAAAAAAAAAAAAAACAAAAACCAAAACCTACCTTAGAAATCTAGAATGCTCTTGTGTTATTTGAAGCCTAAACTACAAGAAGTAACCAGGAAGACCCCACCTACTCTTGTCGGAAAACTGGGGGCTCTAATAAAAGAACTCTTGCAAACTGCACGAGGTGATTTTGAAGATATTTTCGCTGCCTGTCACTTTGCTTTGACTCTGAGATGCGGGTGGTTGGTATAAATGTGTTCTCAGCTGCTATAGTCACGAGGGTTATGCTGGAGGTGTATTAAGTGTGTAAATCTCAGCTGAAGTGCAGTATGGGCCCTGATTCTTCCTTATTCTGTGTATAGGATCTTGGACACTGGCTCCATTTCAGAGCTAGATTATGGACTATAAAGGATTTTGCAGTGCTGAGTAGGACAATACTGAAGTCCTTTAAATGTGGACCATCCTCCTTCCAAAAACTCAGTTTCTCCTGTACTCGAGCAAAAATAATTTGGAAATCATTGTTTTAATTTTTTTTTTTTTTTTTAAAATCACCTATTTGGTAGACAGAAATCTTCTATGCCTCCCACTTGTACTGTGTGAGAGTGAATTGCTTATCTGCTATCTGGAGTTTCTATCTTAGATTTATAACACTAACTGGCTGAATCTCATTGTTTGATTTATTGAGAGGTTGCACATGAGTGCCCATATATTGCGGATTTAAACTAGATGTGTTATCTAAATCTTTACTGTGCATACAAGGAGCCAGGAATTAAATGTGGTACACTCGCCACTTTTCTGAATATCGGGAAGAGAACTGATGTACAGGAACAGTGGCTTTTAATCATTATTTATGGATTTTTACATCCAATGCTATATGTGTCTTAGACATATGTGGTGATTGGGAAACTTTATTAGTAGCAGATCAGGTTCCACAGTCCTTACTTTGGAAATTGTAAGGAATTTGCAGTGTTCGTATTTAATAATGACACAGTAGAATCAGAAGCGTAATTACTCATGCTGGGGTTTTAATATTGCAAAGATGGTGCTTTAATCATAGCATTTGAACTTTGCATGTTTTGTTCAGACCTGTGAAAACTGGAACCTGATTTCTGATAAATTTTGCTCACAGAAAATATTTCGAAATGAAGAATGTATAAATAGGAAAAGCTAATAGCCATGGCTAGTGGTTGAAAAGTCAGACAATAGCACCGTGGAAAAAATATTCCTACCCGTTTTTGTCACACCCGTTGTGGCATCTGCATCTTTCAGTGAATTCCTCTGAAGGTTATCATGGTTTGACTACAGAGTCTGAAGTGTGAGAAGTCTACTAAAATCACTTTTGTTTCCTCAAAAGGCATTTAAATTCAGGTTCAAAAAGGTCCACTGGTCAAAAAGGCCTTTTGAAGCCCTGAGTCAGAATCACCTAGTCCACCCCAGTTGGGGGGGGGGAAGCAGCTTTATCCTTTATTTTTAAAGGACAGTCCAATTCTCTTATAGCTACCTTGCATCAGGGAACCAATGCCTGTCTTCCTTTGCTACGATAGAGCCAGAATGGAGAGAATTGCATAGGTCATGTCCATCATTGACACGCATTTGTGCTCTGAGTGAACGCCTGTGGAAAAGAGGCAATTCCATGATGTTGGTGAGAAAATTTACTGTGCGGTATGTCTTTTTCATGCTTTCTCATTCTGTGAGAAGGTGTGTTTGGGTTTGTTTTTTTTTTTTACCTTGTGGAGACCATTGGGCTAAAATTGCTGTGCTGAGGCAGGTCTGTAGCCAGTCAGCTAGTTGTAGTTCTGCTCATATATACTGCTCTCTTTAAAAGCCCGCTCCCATCACTTGTGTGTGTATTCCAGCGCAAATTTTAATTTGTCTATTTAAAAAGTGTCCTGAAGAATGAGTGTCACTGAAAGTGCAGATTTGATTTGCAACTACATGGGATCTCTCTGGAGATATACTGTACCCACACACAGCATTAATACAGATGTGTTTCTGTTGGTAAGTGTTCTAACTGGGGTAGGTTTATTTCCTAATTATTTTCCTAATGACCTATTTCATAATCTTCTTTCCTGTTTCTAGTCAGGAATCACTTCCATAGATAGGATGCACTCAGTGTAGAGGGTTTTGTGTAAAGGTGGAATACAGTCTTGGCTCTACTTCCAGGTAGAGTTGGAAGTGTCTACTTCAACCCACAGTTGAAATGTTGCTTTAATTGGGATGGTGCGCAGAGCGCTTAGCCTGGGTTCAGGTTTGGTCTTGTGCCCTATGTTTTATCTGGTAGCATGGCCTGAGCTTCCACTACAGTATCCTTAGCCAAAGGTTTCAAAACTCCTTATAGTTCTAGGGTCAATGGACAGGCAGCATACTAGAGTGAGGTAGACCTTGGTCTCAAAGTGGTGCGTGCAACAGTAAATACATGGGTTAAGTCCCCTGCATGACAGAGGCTAGGAGCTAACAAGTAGGAAAACTCTTGCCTAAGCCAGAAGCAGCTGATGGACAGGTTGGGATCCCAGGTGCTGCTCACACTGCATGTGTGGCCATGGTCTAATTGCCCAAAATACAGTGGTAAGTTATCCAAATGTTTTAGTCCTTGCACCCTGAAATCATTAGCCAAGAGTTCATTTAATTCACTTACTGCGTAAGTGTAACCCATTGTAAACTATGTTTCAGTGCACAGAATATACCACTAGTGGGTTGACAGTTATAGAGAAACTGATGGCATTTAAAATATATCTTTATTGATGTCTTAAGTGGCCATATTAAGCAAGCTCATGTTTCAGGTGTCACCTGAATGTTAGCCTACATCAGTTTTGAGTACATGAAGAATACAGGAAACCTGGGGGGACCATACATGCTTCCTTAGTGAAATTGATATTGAAACTGCTGAAAGATTTGTGGCTAATAAACTGACAACCACAATTCTGAGACACACAGGTTAGAGTGGTCCCTCCAAAGTTAAAGGCAGAGCCCCAACCTGCTTCTCAAGTGGTGTCTGAAGTTCATGATTGAATTCTTGGAGGCTCCCACTGTGTGGGAAGAGGGGAAATACCCCTGAAACTGGAGTCTCGCTGACCTTGCTGCTGGTGGTGTGCATCGAGGGAGGCTGCCTTTGCGTCCTTCCTGGAGATTTGGGCCCTCCTTTGTGTGTAGACCTTTGGGGGAGAATTTACAGATCAAGTGTTTGGCTCTTATATCAACCAGCAGGTAACTATGTCAGGTGGGTAGGCTGACATGTGACCTGAAATTAGATTTGCACCTTTTTTTTTCTTTATAGTAGTCTTTAAAACAACAATAAAATCACTGACATCCACTTAAGACTTTTTTTTCCTGATGCTCATCTCTAGATTTGCAATAAGTTTGAGATACATGATTCACAGAGATGAATACAAGTAGTAAACTTAGAGGAGGAAATGACAGGTTTCTAATCCTGGCTACCAACATCTTAAACTAAAAGCAAATTCACTCTGGAGAATAGCTAATCAATTTTTCCAGTAAATGTAGTCCATTTGGTAATCAACATCATGATGGACTGTAGATCAGTTTTAATAGAGAAACTCTGAAAAGAATTCCAATGTTTATTTTAAAAAATAAACCCACAAAAACCTATCTGGGGCTTTCTAGACCTGAGATAGGGGTATTAAATATCATGTGGAATAAAACATGAAAATTGCCTTTCCCTTTTGGTATCATTTGGGCAGGCAGAGTTCAATATTCAATACTTAAAGCGATTTTGATCTATCAATATATAAAATTAAACACTTTTGCTCATATGTGACTTTCTTTCACAGAAAAAAATTGTACTAGCATAAAAATGAGAGTAATTCCTAAGGAACAATTTCCTTTATGATTACTCAATGAATGGGAAAAATCTTCAAAGAAAAATCAGTGTCCAAAGCACAGAGGAAAAAAATGAATGTCACCAAAACTGTTGTGAACCACAGAACAGTTGTGGAGATTATCGGTAATACTATATAACCCACTGTAGGTAATGCTAATACTGAGAAATGCTGAAGTACTGAAATAATGGGAAGTATTTCCGTTTTTTTTCTTACAGCAGGTTACTCTTTATGAAATGGTATTGCTGCAGACCCTCTGTCCATGGGAATGTTTTTTTAAAAATAATTTTTAAGACATTTTCCATTTCCTTTGAATACGCTCTAGCTTCTCATATATGATACCTTTTATTTCTCTTCTTTGTAGACTCTCCTGAGGTTTTGTTTGTGTTGTGTTCTCCCATGCAGTAATTTCTCTCTTTAACGATCTTCCCTTTGTGCATGTGATGAGCACATGATTTGTTTGTGGTTAAAACTGCCCTGTTTTCACTGTAGAGTGTCTGTATTAACTCCACTGCATCCTGCGTTTGATGTAGGATGCTTTTATTTCATTCTTGAGCACTGTACATATTTTTCTTTTGTACAATGTGGTCATTTTATTTCTGCTGTCTCCTCAGTTCATGACTTTGTGACTGTTTCTTATAGCTGTTTTGGTGCCTGTTCATTTTCACATTTAATTATCAAGAGCAGAGTGGTTATTTATAGTGCTTAAATTCATAGTTGTTACTATAGTCATTGAAGGGGAATCTTTATTAAGGTTTCTAAATACTGTATATAGAGATAGAATAATGTTTGTTGTCAGAAGCAGACTAATTACAGGAAAGCAGCTTATTGTTGAAAATCTTAATGGGATGAAGACTTTCAGGTCTCTATTGATAGCTAGTACCATACTGGACCAATTATTTTGTACCTTGGTGAAATACTGTAGAGTGCAGACTAAGAGCTGATAGGTCTCTAATTCTTCAGAATTTCCTTGCCATCTCTCTCTAAATAAAACAATCAACAAACCTCCATACAAACAAGAGCCCGTACAGATTTTTCTTCTCTTGTGTATGTTGTGAAAAGGCTTTAAAACAATTTATATGCAAGAATGCTATTTTTTTCATTCACTTTCACTAGACCTTTAACTTCTGTTTCTCTTTCTCTTGCTGTGTTGACCTCAATTTATAGAGTGTATTCAAATTTTTCCTGTTTTTTCTTATTGATTCTTTTTTTCTGCTGTTAGTGATAGTCAGATTTGTAGCCCATGACTACATCCTTTTAAAGCTAATGGATGGATCAGAGTGCTCATATTGGCCTGGCTAAATTTGATCCATGGGGCAAATCAGTCTGTGCCACTCTCTTTTTCTTATGGCCTTATGCTGTGATTAAAGATAATGAGAAATGACAACTACCTGTATGGGATGAGAAGTTATGTGTTACTGAGTCTAAAGTGGTTTGCAAAGTTTTTTGAAAAGTAGTATGGATTTTGCTGTTATAAAGTATTCAGTTCCCTGGCAGAGAGGATGGTTTTAATCCATTTTGGCATCTTCTCAAACAGAACAGGCCAATCTTTCACTCTTTAATCTTGATATCTCTCACTCTCATATCTCGCCTCTTTTAATTTCTGTATTCCTGTTAGTAGTTTCTCCATTTAACTATTTTAGTCACCCAAAGTTCATGCTAGTAAGTTTTCTTCAGTTAATTTACACCTAGCCTTGGTGGTATACACAAAGTCCATTGCTGTCGTGTCTGTGCTGAGAGCTGTGGGGGATGCCAGTGTTGATGTGGGGTCTCATGATGTTTCCTGACGCTATCTCATTTCTTTGGTCAACCAGGGTAAAACACCCAGTACATTGGACTAAAGCAAAAGAAATCCTGCAGCGAGGACACTGAAGTTGTTTTTAAATGGGCCGTTCATAGTTGTTGCTTATAGGTATGAGGCATTGTTTAATTGTACCCTAATATTGGACTGTTTTTGAGACCATCACAGCTGAGAGGAGGGAAACTATCCACACTGGGAATCAGAGTGCAGTATTTCTGAGCTCTTGTCTGAGATCCATTCTGCAAGTTAACACTAGCACTGGGATGCTTTAATGGATTCCCATGGCATTGTGACCCTCTTTTTGAACAGGCTGACCTGCCAAGAGGCCTAGATCTGCAACATTCTGTACGTCATACGGCCCAAAAGCCCAGGGATATTTCTGACTGAATAATGTCTGCCAAGAGATCTTGTATTATTCATAGCAAGGTCAAGCAGAAACACTGTCTATACCGACTCAGGTATTTTAAGTGTCTTCTGTTAAACCTTTCAGTGTAGAAATACATGGGGGTGGTAAGACAGTAGGGACAAGGAACTTATCTAGATGACTTTTTGGTATAGGAAAGCAGATGAACACACCTTACTATCATAAATAAGCAGTTTAGTGAGTGTTCCCATTCCCTTTACAAGCCTTCATATTTCTTTATTACAGTACATATGGTATGATATGAAAATATGAGCCCTTTTACACATGACACTTGTGTTGGACTCTACCAAGAGAAGCTATTCTGATAGATTAGGTAGGAAGAGCAGTGTTCCACGACTTCTTCTGGAGTATGATTAGTTTGAGTGCTTATAGCCACAAGTGGATGGGGGGAGGAGGGCTGGAAGTCTCTTGGTCTTGACTTCAGCTGAGAAAATTGCAGTTTCTGCAAATGACCACCTCTTTTGGGGATCCCATTGTCCAGGGTCTTGCAATATCCTAGGGAAACCATTTCCTCAACAGATCCAGAAGGAAAGTTGGGAGACAACAAGAAAAAGGCTGAGATAAGATTAGTGTTGAGGAGGTGGTTTTTTTTTTTCCCCCATAAAACTTTCTTCTGCTTTAAGAGTATCAAAACCAAGTGCATTTAGCAAAGCTTTGTTTCCTGGATTTACTATCACTTTGGAAACTGAATTCACTGAGCAAGTAAATGATGGTTAGGCAGACAACTGTCCACGGTTTAGATACTGGTTTGCTATATGTCTTTCTTCAAGACAGATTTAAGTTTGGAAGTAATCGGGCCCAGACTATAAAAAAGATGGGATGCTGTGGCTAATATAAACCAAAAGGGAACACTGATGATCATTCGGAGACCTAGGCAGGACCATTTTAACCAAAGTCTTATGAAAGTAGCACTGATACCCTCAGACTTTATTCAGGCTTTCCAGGTTCGACACTTGGACCTTGATGCAAAAAAAATTCAAAGAAATCACCCATTCTCCTCCCCCTCTCATTCCTTTTTCAGCTGACATTACCACAGAATGAATAGTCATGCATTATGCAGCACAATTATTCTATGGGAAATGCTCACAGACATCTAAATTAATGGAATAAGTATGTCAGCTTCCAACGGCTAAACTCAGAGGATTTTGAAGCAGAGATACAGTAGCAACAGCTGGTTTCTTTAAGAATTCTAAATAAATCCATTTTTAAAAAATTAAAGATGCCTACATGCAGCATCTTTTGACAGAGTTGCAAAGAAAGAATCCCCGTTGCTTATACTCTTACCCTAACATATTGCTTTTCATGCTTTCCCCAGAGTATTGAGAGAATGCTGCAGATGTTCTCGTTTAAGTGTTCTGTGTACTGTCAACTAGATGAGAAAGTCACTGTGGAAAGCGGTAACCACTTTTCAGAATGAAGGCTCCTAAATATTTTCCTTCATCATGGCACTTTTTTTTTATCTGAGTGTTGAACTTCTATAAATAATACCATTTTTCACTTTCTGGAGAGTCTGAGGAAGAGATGTGTGCAACAAAATCATACTAAATTTAGATTAAATTCAAGATCTGAACTGAGTTCAGGTATTTGTCCCTTGATCTTGTAAGCAGTGTTCATGAGTTAGGTATCAGTTCACCATTTTACAGTATTAAGGATTTATTTATACCAATGAAGGACTGAAGTTAATACTGATCAGTGAGCAAAAACTAGGCACATCAACTGTGATTTCAACCTGAGCGGAACTGTAGAGGCAGCTTCAAATTTGATATAGGTCAAATCAATATCTGAAATTTAATAGTATTTGACTTTCTGCTTCTGGCTTTCATGTTTCTAATCTAAATTTATTAGTTGTTTACTTTTTTCTTCTTAATTTTTACTGTTTAAAAAAAAGGAAGAAGACTTGACTAGCAAATGGCATCATTATCATTGGACTTCTAACTGCTTGGCTATACCAGTGAGAGGTAGATCTAAGTGATAAAGTGATTATCTTCTCAAAATAAACGATTAGTTAATCATGTTAAAGCAGACAGCCAGATAACCTTGGGAGGTAAATTGAACTAAAGCATTTAGTAAATAGAAGATATTAATATCCTAACATAAAAGCGTGCTCGGAGCTCCTTAATATTTTATCAGGAATTATAATTGCATGGGCTGAAAGGCATTGGTCAGGGAATCATAAACCAGTTCAGAAAACCAGGCAGGGAAAAAGATATATGATTTGAACCAGATGATCTTCTGAGGGACTTTTCTGGTTTCAGCTGGAGAGACGTGCTCTTCATTATATATGAAAGTTCAGATTTGTACTGTAAAAATCATACTTCCAGGGGAACAGCATGGTACCTGGTCCTCACTTAAATGGAGTGAAGAGACTTCCCTTTCTGTAGTGGGAAGGAGAATTCTCAGAAATATATCTGGTATCTGGCTGGTAGCTACAGCTTACAAAGCAGATGACCCTTCTGAGGTGGGGTGAAGAATGAGAAATACTTATTTTTGAAAACACATATGTTTATATATTTGGATACAAACAGAAAGTGGATGTCCACACTTGTATATTAAAGGCATTGGTTCTGTGTGTGATTGACAGGTGCCTTAAATTGCATTGACTGGATCTTAGCCAGTAGATGGGATTGAAATGTGGTAGTAATTTCTAGACACATAGGTGGAGTTGACTGTGCAACTCATTGAGGTAGCTTTAACTTATGAAAGTGTCTTGTTTGCAGTTAATATCAACTTTGTTAGTAATTACCTATCTGACCCCATCTTGTGCTTCTGCCTTTATCTGATTACTTGTGACCTGATTATTTGGAAGATCTACATGGTTTAAATTTTTTGTCCTTAGCAGGCTCTAGTTAAATAGACTGGGGAAACCAGCTTGTGTTCTTACAGAGTGAAGAAGCAAGCTTTCATATTCAGGAAAAAGTCACAATAGCAAAGAATACAGGAACTTTCCTACTTAGGGTCCACTCCCATGCCCCAGAACTCAAATAAAAGAACCCAAATACCCTCTTCCTTCCTTCTTCCTTCTCCCAGAATTGCAGGCCAGCGTCACACTTTTTGGAATATGAGCCATGATTTTTTTGTTTTAATAAGTAGGAGCAGCAGAGGTACCAGAAATGCATGTTCCTTTTCCTTAGAAAGGCAAAATTTCCAAGTAAATTCCATGCCTGCATTCCCCGGAGCATGATGAGTCATTTGTGCCTCCATGAGTACAGTTTCCTTTAAGCCACCTCAGGGCAATACACCAAATAGCTCTCCAGTACAGAGCTGTGGCTCAATACCAAAATTTAACTTAAAGAATATTGGAAGGGGCTGTTAAGGCTGAAGGGAAAAGATGACAGTTAAAGATCTAGCTCTGATTCCAATCATGGCATATAATTATGCTGTGATGTTAGAAATACCTTGCAAGACAGTATGGGCAATCTGTCCTTCAGCTGCGTGGAAAAGAAAATGATTGCACAGTGTGTAGCAGAGGCAGGATATGATCTTTCCCATGTGGTTGGTTGATCTGCCACCTCATTCCTCACTCAAATTCACTCATTCAATGTGAAAACAATGGTGATCATAATAAAGCACCATTACTGATACAGCTACATTGGAGCCTGATTGTGTTCGCTACTGCAGATAAAAATCCATAGTGAGGGCAAGAATTAGTTTATTTGGAATTAGTATAAGAGATTTCAGTTGTGCTTTTTTCAAAATTATCTCTTTAAATGTTGAAAGCTATTACTGTATGCTAGCTTCAAAGCAGCAACGTTTCACAAGTGAATTAAAAATATGTACTGATAATGTAGCTGTGCTGCCAGTGAGAGCTTGAAACATTCAGAAGAAAAATAATGAAACTATCCCATAAATAACTTTATGGCACTTCAGCATAGAGCAGACAACCATATAAATAAATAAATTAGATCAAGTGTGTGCTGCATTGAGTTACTTAATGTTTATTGCAGTTATTTCTGTTCTTGTTACTTAGTATGTGGACCAATGATATAAACCAGTATAAAATTCAGACCGTGGTCTTGAACTCTGCTCCAAAGCTTCCTCTACTAGAGAAATGACACCTTTACTCAACATAGATTTTTTAAATTACCTAAATCTCTGGAGGCCTTTGTACAGAGGACCTCCAGGGTGAGTACACAAGTCTGAAACAATAATGAGCTCTCTACAAGGTTGGCTGCAGGAACTTATCTGTCATTCTGACAAGCTAGAAGAAATCTACTGGAAATGTTGGTGGCAAGAACATGAAATGGACTTGTTGAGATTTAAGATATCCAAAAGCAGATAAATGTGAAGACATTCCATTAATCAACCTGACAACAGGAAAATCCAGACAGAGGGCAAGTATACAGCTGTCTAGCTAGAGCATGGCTCATTACAATTTTTTCCATCTGCATTCTAGTGCTGGAGTGTTTCTTGAGCCAGTCTCACAAAACTTATATGTATAAGACTGGCTGTTACATTACATAGCAGCTTTTTTTTTTATAATCTGATTTTAGTGTACCTGATCCTCTGAGCCTTAGTTTGGTTTTTGTTTAGATTTTTTTTTTTCCATGCAGCACTAGAATCAGCAGGACATGGTACCTAAGGAACAGTAAAAAGTAAGAGGGCTTGTGCATGTGGCAGGTGATTCCTAACTACCTGAGCATGTTCCCAACAGATTTTTATTCTTGTCATTGTACTCAGTAAGGCAAAACCTTTCTCTGCATGCTCACAACTCTGAGATCCTGGGCTTAGCTGGAGGTCATGCAACCATTTGTTAGTATGAACGCAATGTATTTGGACAGGTAGGTGAAATACCGTAGGCTGAACTGTCAATGAAATTTGCCGAGTGACTCTATCACCGGTCTGTGTAATGTATACTATTTTAGATTGCCTCCTTGCCTACGGTATTTGGCAAAAAGTTCTAAGCAAATTGTGGGTATCTTAGAAAACTTATGTGTTTTCAGTCTTTTCTCTACATTGAATAAAGTGACAAACTCCTGAAGCCATGAGAAGAGTTACAACAAACAACTTGCATTAGTTTGTTATTCTGTCAGCAAGATATATCTAGCAGTTTCTTTCTGACTGTGTAAAACTGAATCCCACATTTAAACAATGTTTAGTACAATAAGCATTTCTGATGCAGAAGGATATCAGCAGCCTTTAAGCCATTGACATTTTTCTCAAATTTGTAATTCCTGTATCAGGTATTTACTAGACACTGTTGGAACTGCCTCTCTGTTTGTAAGGACTTGATGGTATGCAGGAATTGAAGGTACTTAGACCAGCTTGTATGATGCTTCTGTTTGGTCTCCTGAAGTGTGAATTAGTGTGATAAATACTAATGAATGATTAGTAATGTGCTATATCAGCTAACAGAGAAATGCTGTCTCATTTTCATTCCATCTGGAAGCCATAATCTTTGGGAGTGATATTGCCAACATCAATTTATGCATCTGTACCTTCATGTTCTGTAAGGACCACAACCTGTGTCTAGAATACCATCCATGAACACGTTTAAAACAGCAGGCAACTTGAAATGCAGTGGCTTAATGGAAGGAGTCCAGTGATCATGTACTGTTACTGTAGTCTTTCTGTGGTTTTTTTAGAGTCTCTCTTCAAGCGTCTATCAGAATGTTTCTTTGGTGAATTTGCATTAAGAATGGTCTTCCTGATGTACATTATGAGGATGCACATGATCAAGAAGGAAACGATTGCACAATAACCCCAGGTCTTCTCCAGTTTGCTTCTGGAATACCATTAAAACCATTCTGGCGTTTTACTAGTCTTGCTTTCTGAAACCTGGAGCAAAGTCAACATCCAAGACCTAGAAAACCTGTCCAGTGCATCAAAAGCCTGCAGTGCACTGCTTTATTCTTTCCCTGCTCCATGCCCCAGGGCATGAAGAAGCCTGCTTGGGCTCACTGGGGCCTCCAGCAGGAAAACTGCAGGCAGACTGGGCTCTTGCTTCCTGAATGACAGAGGAGCCCATAAGCTTGACTTTTCAACTTTTAAACTTTTCGTGCAGGTCTCTACTTAGTGGCTCTGTTTCTGAATAGCTGTGGCAACTAAGGCCAGGACTAGAATCTAGAACGGACCTAAAAGGGCAGAGCATGCAGTTCATACGTCAAAACTGAGGGTTTTTCAATAACCCTAAAATAGGTATCTTGAAAAGTAAACTGCTGGGTTCCCTCCTCATAGAAAGGTCTTAAATTAGCTGTAAGGATAAAAATGCTTTCTAGCAAGTAACTATAAAAAGGAAGGGGTTATAGTTCACTCCCTCATCTTTCCATCTGCATGTCTCCTAGCATGTCCCTTCTGTCCCCTATATTCCTCCCCTTACCACCAAGGGTCCAAAGCTCAACATTATTCCTGTGACAGACAGTCTGCTCTGGTGTCAAGTTTTCATGGGCATAGGAATCCAAATCTCTAACTTCAATACCACAATGAGCTCTCTGGCACGATGTGCTTTGTTCTACTGCTGGCATGAGTTGCTGTAATCGGAAGAGGAAGAAGGGGTAAAGTCAAGGAGACAGGAAAAAATGTCTAGAGAAAAGAAATTAGGCAGAATGCAACTGTACCACTAAAAAAGAGCTAAGTAGAGGCAACATAACTTTTTTCTTCTGCTGTAAGAAAACGAAAGTTTCTAAAAATTGATGTTTTGAAAAATGGAATGAAAAGCTGCCCGCTCCCTTTAATGTCTTCTAAAATCCTATGTTGAAAAGGTTTCCTGTTCCTCAAGGGTCAAAATGGCATGGATGCTTAAACACCCATTTCATACCATGGCGGGGTTAGCCTGGAAGAAGTGTTATAATCTTCCTGTGCAGGAGACAGATAGCTGGGAAAATGCACCAGTGAGGTGATAACTCTGACAATACAGAGGAGTATTCCTTGGAGACTCTGCACATGTGGACCTGCATGTGTCTGACTAATCCGAATTGCTATTTTCCATTGGAAGCGGGGTATAACATCTGTGAGGACTGCTGTGGTTTGGAGGTTTTCACAGTTGATCCAGAGTGTCTCGGCTAAAAATTTGTGACCATGTCGTAGAAAACAATTTGGGACACTGTGTCCCCCACACAGTTTGTTCCACACTCTCTCTTCACCTGTGCTAAAACTCTAGCTTGTCTTGCTTGTTTTTTTGCAGAGTGAAGTGTATTTTAAAGACTAATTCACCTCTTTTCTAAATGAATCCACGAATGTAGAATAGAAAACTGTCCTACTATGTGTCAACAGGAAAAAATTCAGTGCAGAAGGTCTTTGAGATTCATGCAGAAGGGAGCAATATCTGAATTTCATCTGCACACCTGAAAACAGAGATATTTTGTTTTTCTCAGTACATACTGGCAATTCTAATCTGATACTTTAAATCTGGGAAGGTGACTTTTTTTTCCTCCAGATTCTTTGATTTTTGAGCATGACGAGCCATTCTCATGAAAGACAACCTGAGTCCTCTCAAATATTTGAAGTACTGTAATAAGGTCTCTTGTAAGACTTCACTGTTTTGACATAAGTTACTTTCATTTAGTGTGAAATATGCTCATCAGCTGTTATAACTAAAATACATTGTTATTAAAAATAAGTATGGTTTGTCTTCAAAGTCCTCCAGAATTCAATGCTGTGTTGCCACTTTTTAAAATTTTGTAGCCCAATCCTTGGCAACAAAAAGCACTTGAAATGCCACTTCTCTTTGCCTTAGTATGTAGCTTCTTATTTTTTTTTTTTTTTTACCCTGAAGTCATTGGGACTGTTCTTACTGACAAATTAGCAAAATTTTCTTTTTTTTGTTAGAGTTCCTTCTACCCTTATGTGAACTGGTGTGTGAACTTGTAGTTGTGAACTGGCTTCCACTATACAGTTAATTTCAAATGATTGTTTTTAGGCTATGAGAAAAGCATGCTATGATAACTTAATCATCTGTTGCATATTGATAGTTTAGAAATAAAGTAATTTCACAGCTGGTGTTTGCTAATCTCAGTTTCTGGCTAAGCAGTGTGAACTTGGATTAGCAATGGAAAATTTGGTGCTTTGTATTTTGCGCCTCAGACAAATAGGTTTTTAGGAGAGTATTGCCTATTTAATGATTTATAGCTAGAAATTTGGGGAAGGAATATGAACTAAGAGCCATGGGAATTCTTAAGGAAATGATTATACAGCAAGAACAAACAAAAAAATCCTTATTTGTGAATTCAGGATTCATCTTTTTTATAAAATATGGGGTCCTTAACAAATGTTATCTACTACAAAAACACTTGATAATCAGTGGAGATGTGCCAGAGTTGTCTTTCCATTCAAATATCAGTGCACAGCATACTTGCTGGGTCACGAACTTTATTTTAGCACACAGTCCTTATTTGACTTTTAAAAGACAAAAAAAAAAGGCCAACCTAAGCCTCAAAGAGGGATATGCTACACAATCTTTTCTTTGGCTCTTTTGCACAGGCAGACTAAAAGCAATACTTTGTGTGACAAAAGAAATTTGATTTGACAGTTTCTCTGTGAAAGACTGCAGAAAAAGCAACAAGTTCAATGCCAAAAATGACATTAATGAAATGGTAAGGTTAGTGTATATAATGCTTTCCCAGAATGCCTGGGGGGGTGGGGGGGGTGGGTGTTGATTGTTTGTTTGTTTAAAAAAAAAAAANNGGGTGGGTGGGTGTTGATTGTTTGTTTGTTTAAAAAAAAAAAAGACCCCCAATTTGCCTGGACAAACAGAATCAGGGGATGAAGAAACTAAACACCTTTTCAACACTGCCCTTGTGTTAATGCAGCATCTTGTACCTCGTAACACAAGTGCTTGCCTCTGTTCTTGTATGTGGTGCAAGTGACTTGAGGCATTTTATCATGGTAAGATGATTACTAGCACAGTCTTTTAGGAAGTGGAAATTTTGACTTGTAGTTGAGCTGTACCTGTGCGTATCTGTCAGTGTAATGTTGGAGATGTGGGGCTGAGCTGCGAACTCTTCATGCCACAGAGCTGTGTTCAGTAATTGGGAGACAGTGGTTTAGATTCCAGGAGTAATGCAGTCAGTTTAGCAAAAGCCATCTCCAGGTTAATTACCACACTTCAATTTTAAGTCTTTCATCAGTGAACTCCATATTTTTAATTTTCTTCAATAGAAAGAAATGTTTTTAAGACTTAATGAGGCTGACGGACTTGACGTGTATGCATGTGCTTATAATGCTCTGCAGCTCATTAAAGGTACAAAATAGTATGTGATTCCCAAGTGCTTCTCCATACTCCTGCACAGTTTAAAGAGGAACAGAGATAAACAGGGTATATTTTGAAAAATTTATAGGTTATGGTGGCAACAGGAGCAGCAGAGAATTGTCTATAGCCAAAAAAACTTGACAGTTTTATTACACAGTAAAGACAGTAACTAGAAGCATGTGAGAAAACACTGACGTGCTTCCAGCGTTCTTCCATAAAATACAGCCCCCTCTACCCAGGACAATGTTACCTTATAGCTGTTTTTTTGTTTGTTTTTTGTTTTTGTTTTGTTTTGTTTTTTTTATAGTCTGTTAAACTGGGTGCTGTGCAAACTATGACCACAGGCATAAAGTTGTTCCTTGCTTTCTGGAGTTTTCTTTGGTTGCAGGTGCATTTTGCAGGCTTGCCGAAGTGTTTGCTGCTCTTGGGTCTGTCCCCGCTAAATCTTGCCCATCACACCTCCCACCTGGTTTTGGCCAGGTCTCCCCAGCTCTACTCCCACAGCATTCAGTGCATTTCTTCTTGTGGCTAGAAATTAAGGAGGAGTCAGAGTTTATATCTCTGTTTTTAACATAACAGGTGTATTAACACACACTAGAGTCTATAAAAGAAGGAGGGGAAAACCTGTATGTACCTCCTGGTCAGGCTTTTGTTAACTCCCAAATCTAACAAATAGCATCTGTCTAAACCACAATGTTTAATTTCATTCCAAACCCAGTGTGTGGATGGTTAGCCTCAAGGTACGCTCTCCTTCCTTGGTCCCATCACACCTATCAAAGCCCTTTTCATGCAGGGAAGGGGTCTTAATCGTATGCTGCCTGGTATGAGATTTGCCTCACAGTTCTTGCTCCTGCATGTGGGCAGGATCTGGTTGACAGGACAGATTGACACCTGAGGAGCACTGGTTCTTCTAGATTCAGGTTTGTCTAGTTATGCTGCTTGTCTCGGGGATATACCAGAGGGATTCTTGATTAGATGAGCCTGCTTGTTAATCACAGCCCATCTCTGCTCACGGGAAGCATGCTGAAATTCAAGGTAGACCTGATCAACGTGAGTATTTAGGTAGTCAGCTCTTAGAAAAGATGGGCTTCTTAAACTGAAATAGAGCAGGGGCTCTGCTGTGACAGGGATTCAAATTTACTACAGTCTCAAACATAAATTAACAATCTCAAGCCAATGGAAATTTTTACCTGTCTGTATACATCTCCAAGTATGGCCATTACATAGTCCAGGAATCAGATACCTTGAAGCACCCTGCAATGCTGATTCCTCCTGATCCGTGCCAGTAGGAATTGATACATAAAGAATAGGAGTTTAGTGGTTGCTGGTGCATCATGGATGGTGCAAACTCAACTTGCAAATTCATTATACGTGTTCATCCATTCTGTGCTTGTGGTAAAGCATTTGGGGGCCATCCCTTTTATATTCAGGACCAAGAGCATGGGAGGTGAATTATCTTAAATTATTATTTTGAGGATGCTATAAAAATTACTTTAACCTGTTTGGATAAGTGTGGTATAAGTGAGTAATATAGCTACCAGTATTTCAATTTGGCAGAGTTGGTCAACACGCAGCCTTGCTAGGCTAATTTGTGTCTGGAACTTTGCACCTGAAAATTGCTTAGGAAGGGCAACTGTGGCAGTCTCAGATCTAGACATTGTTTTTCTCATGCTATTACTACACAAGCGCAGCACTTTTATCCTGTTGAGGAGGTCAAGTGCTTCCAGGGAGCTCTGTCAGGATTTACTGCATACCTGCAGCATACCAGTCTTGCAGATGATGTGGTAACCCATGTTTTCAGTAGTGTGAAGCTGACTGTGAATGGAAAGGAATGTTTTCTTAGACCTATTCGTTAAATAGGAGATCTTCAACTTATTTGTAATAGTCCCATTGTATTAAAAAAAAAAAAGCAACTGTGGCCTTTCCTTCAAATAGAATTAAGGTCAATGTTCCACCAATCTTAAAAAAAGTGTGTGTATATGTATTTATTTCAATGTGTGTAATATTCCTGATAACTGCTTTTTATGAAAATGTTCTTGCTGTAAGAGCTTGACAATAACTGTGCTATTTTAAAGGCTCTACATTTTCTACTCAATGTTGTTGCCTTTATTTCTCTGATCTGTGCAAAATCTCATTAAATTGACATATTTTAACCTAATGAAATGAAAATTTAAACACTGCTTGTCACTTGCTGGGGGAAGAAAAAAAAAAACTTTGAAGTACTTCAGCGTACCAGTAAACAAAAGGGCACATTCTGCAAAGAGTGTTTGAAATGCTCATTAAAAATGTTAGAAAAGTTTGTCTGAAACTTCAGCCCAATTTTATGAAAATTATAATGCTGGGATGATTTTGAAATTGTGCTTTCTATTTGCTTTTCAAAGCCTTTATCTTTTGTCTGGAAGCAGAATTCTAAATCATACCCTTCTACAAGTATTTTTTTTTTAATTAAAACTTTAAGTCATAAACTCTCATTTCTTGTACTTTTATTTTTTTAAGTTGCATGGAACTTGATCATGCTGTTTTATGTGTTGTTTTGAAGGGAAGATGATGGGAATATTCTACATGTGTGCTGGCTACGTTGTGTGAAGCTGTATTTAATGTTGCTATAGAAAGGAAGGAAAAGACCATGCTTGTAGGAAAAGTATCGGTGCCATCCCGTGTTACTATTAACACAGTTGGTTCTGTGTTCTTTTCAGCTCCCTTCATTTAAAATCCTTGTCTCTGTTTTCCACAACGATGCTTTAAAAGCTGCTGCCAGTCAATTTTCACCAACTGGAAACGGGATAGCAGTNTTTTTTTTTTTTTTTTTTTTTTTTTCAAATCTAGAGTGCATTTTAAGAGGCTCTGGTTTTCTTTTGTACTATTGTCTGTTGCCAATAGACACATCAAGTGCAACACTATTGTTGTCTTTTATGCTTTCCTTGCTACTTTTGTCACAGGCAATCTTGAATGTGTGTAGTGTTTCTGAAAGCCTTATCAGCCTTCTAGCACAACAGCTGAGCTAGCAGACTTCTTAAAGACTGCTGAGTGGCTAATGTTTGGGAATCACGACATCCTGGGTTCAGGCGAAGCTTCTCCCAGCAATGGGTCTGTGCGCACTTATCTTTGTCTGTAGGTGGCAGTGGGCATACGCTATGCAACAGCATTTCCAACGTGGGGTCACGAAGTGAGAAACTGCTTGCAGATTCCCACTTTCAGAGCTTTTCTTTTTCCATGGTGTCTTATTTTTTAAATGAAATTCTGCAGGGCTTTAAAGATTGAATCTCTTTGTAAGTGTTGTTGACCTTTTAGCAATAAAACCTCTACTGATTTCTTCTCATTCCAAATGCTGATGGTTTATATCTGTTCTCTAAGCTAGCATTCATTTAACTATAGCAGGCGTGTATTTTAAAGCCTATTTTTTAAGTGGGGAAAGGTTATAAATGTAGCTTCCATGTTATTAAAATGGGTAGAACATGCTAATTTTTCATTCCCTTCCCTTCTTGAAGTATTTTTCTGCTGTTCAGCCAGCCTTTGAAATCGAAGGCTGTGTGAATGTCTATTTTAAAGGTATCCTTTAAAGGCAGAAAGACTTGCTGCTGTTTCACTGGGGATCTGAAGCCCTCGTGGGGGGGGGGGAAGCATGTGGAGAAACAGCTGGATGGCTGCTCCCTGCATAGGTGAAGGCGGGAGTGCTCTCGGGGTGTGTGTGCTGGGGATATACCAGTGATGGATGGATGAGATGGATGTCTGCGATGGAAGGTCAGCCTGACCTGCAGAGAGACAGTGGCCTGTGGCAGGGAGCAAAAGGAAACTTCTAGGGCTGCTGAAGAATGAAGTCAGATGTGAGGATAAGACTGTAAGGCAAGGAAAACAAGAGTCTGAGGGTTTGTTTCAGTCTAAACCCTGCTAGTACCAGGAAAAAGCTTGATTCAGGCTGACATCACCAGTGTATTTTTTCCAGTAAGGCTGTTTAACTGCCTTTTTAATAATATCTTAATATTACAAATTTTCTGAGCCTAGTAGATATGTCGAAATATTACAGGTCTATGGATTTGCATGCAGTAATGGTTCTTCAGTCTGATACTGAGGAAGCAATGTTTAATGATTCCCAGTGGGAAAGCTGGAATGGTGGGGGAGAAATCCGATATGCTGGTGCATATTTAGTCTCTTTCATCTTCAATGGGAAATATGATGGGGACTGTGCTATTTGTCACGTGAGAAGGTTAACCTAGCTTTTTTGTTTGTACGTTTTCTCCCACTTTACTATTTGCATTGCTTAAATCTAGGCTCCAGATAGGACTTTACTAATTTTCAGCTCTGGTCTTTGGAATGATTTCAATCTCTAAAATGAGTGTAAATGAAATTAGAATGAAATGAAAAAGCCCATAGGAAAGCCATGTTGTCTCCTTGTGTGTCACGTATGCCAGCAGCACAAAAAGGGGGATTATCACTTTCTCCCCTGTCTCCTGAGAGGAAGCTTTTTGCATGTCATCCATACTTGCATACTATGCAGTGTTGCAAATGCATTGGAATACATCACTCTAGATTTTTGTTTGTTTGCTTGTTTAGCAACTAGAGAGATTCTGTCAATGTAAATTCAGAAGACCCTGTAAGATCTCTTATGTTTTCAGGTGTCCTAGGATGTTTCTGTTTTAAGGTACAAAAGTCGTGCCGGTGCAGATGGCCAGAGGAGGACTAAAGGGAAAACAAGCTAGTGTTACTTTTCCTCTTCCTGGGCTTTAAATGTGAACAGGCAATATGTAAAATGGAAAATTAAAAGGAGGAGAGATGGGAATGTAGTTAAACTTGGGATAAGTTTACTTGGGATAAGAATGCCAGAACTTGGTGCTGGTTCTGTCCTTACCGGGGCTATTGTGTGTGTGTGTGTGCGTGTGTATGTGTGTGTTACTTCACTGTGGTGCTAAGGAGTAGGTGCACAAGCAGCTGCTGAAGGTGGCAAGAGGAGTAAGCTTGTATCTGCCCGCACCTTTATAGATAAACATTCCCTTTAGCCCAGGCCCTCAAGATTTAGACACCCACTAACCTTAAGACAACGGTCTATTTAAAGGTTTGGTCCCTAATCCAAACTAGTAGTTTGAGGTCCTGTGGTAGCTGGTGGAGGAAGGTAGACATCTCTGAGAGTGATCTCACTTAAACACTAGGTGGAATGAATAGTCTTTTGCAAACTTCTGTTTCCATTTAATATACAGGTATTGCACTAAATGCTGATTTTTTTAGATGACTGCAATTAGGTGAGAAGTCCTACATTCAAGCTACTATGGATATGTGCTATTTCGTGCTTGCATTTGAGTTCCTATCCTGTAAAAGCATTTTTCTGTCTGAGGCATGGTGAGATAGGTATGCTGAATTGCGAAAAGCCTAGGTGATGGAGGAAGGGAACATACTGAGAGGTGAGCAAGTTGCATTTAGGCACTCCAAGGTCACTCTGGGAACTTTATCACATAAACAGTGAATCCAAAGTGATGGAAGCACAGGATGTGGAGCAAAAACACTGAAAAATAAAAAACGTACATGGGAGAAAAGTGCATGTAAAGAGCATTTTCAAGATGCTATTAGTGAATAAGCGTAAAAGGAAATGTCTTTCAGATGAGCAAAGAAAAGTAGAAGTAGTGGAGTCAATTACTCTAAGCCTGGAAAAGCAATTTGAATCCAAGAATTCAGATGAAACTTCACTCTCCTTGGAGTAAGTTGTGGCCATAGGAAGTCTGTGGAAGTAGGATTTGTCTCTCCACTCTAAATGTCTGTTATATGTTACTGGGGACCTACATTCTTTCAAAAAAATAGGTAATTTTATAACAGATGTATGCTTAATTCTAAATAAATTAGATCCTAACTTTATAAAGTAAGCTGGTAAATGTGCCCCAGGCCAGGAGGACAAGGTAATTATTCCATACTTGAGGACCTTACCTATGTGGCTATTTTGGCTTTGATTCTGCAAGCTATTTATTTCATACCTAATCTGAAGCAGATGGGCTCTTCTGTTGAAGTCATTGCTTGCTGACCTGATGTTTTTTCACTGAACTGAGCTAGTATTAGATGAAATGTTTGTCATGAAGTTAGAAAACTAATGAATTATGCAAACTGAAAAGTTTCTGGTCATGTTAGAATCATAGAATGGGTTGGGTTGGAAGGCACCTTTAAAGGTCATCTAGTCCAACCCCCCTGCAATGTGCAGGGACATCTTTAACTAAATCAGGTTCCTCGAAGCCCCATCCAACCTGACCTTGAATGTTTCCCGGGATGGGGCACCTGCAGCCTCTCTGGGAAACCTGTGCCAGTGTTTCACCACTCTAACTATAAAAATTTTCTTCCTTGTATCCAATTTGAATCTACGCTCCTTTATTTTAAAACCATTACTCCTTATTCTATTGCTATCGGCCCTATTAAAAAGTCTGTCCCTGTCTTTCTTATAGGCCCCCTTTAAGTATTGAAAGGCCGCAATGAGGTATCCCCAGAGCCTTCTCTTCTCCAGGCTAAATAACCCCAACTCTCTCAGCCTTTCCTTATAGGAGAGGTGTTCCATCTCTCTGATCACTTTTTGTGGCCCTTTTCTGGACCTGCTCCAACAGGTCCATGTCTGTCTTGTACTGAGGACTCCAGAGCTCGATGCAGTGCTCCAGATCCCACCAGAGTGGAGTAGAGGGGCAGAATCACCTCCCCCGACCTGCTGGCCACACTTCTTTTTATGCAGCCCAGTATACGGTTGGCTTTCTGGACTGTGAACGCACATTGCTGGCTCATGCCCAGCTTTTCATCTGCCAGCACCCCAAGTCCTTGTCTGCAGGGCTGCTCTCAATCCCCCAACCAGTATTACTGCCCCAACCCAGGTGCAGGAGCTTGCACTTGGCCTTGTTGAACCTCATGAGGTTCACATGGGCCCACTTCTCAAGCTTGTCCAGGTTGCTCTGGATGGCATCCTGTCCCTGGGGCATGTCAACCGCACCACTCTGCCTGGTGTCATCTGCAAATTTGCTGGAGGTGCACTCAATCCCACTGTCAATGCTGTTGATGAAGTTATTAAACAGTACTGGTACCACTAAGGGCCCCTGAGGGACACCACTCATCACTGACCTCCATTTGGACATTGAGCTGTTGACCACTATTCTATGGATGTGACCATTTAGCCAATTCCTTATCCACTGAATGGTCTGTCCATCGCATCCATATCTTTCTAATTTAGAGAGAAGGATTGTGTGTGGGACCATGTCAAAGGCCTTACAGAAGTCCAGATAGATGACATCTGTAGCTCTTCCGCTGATGTAGTCACTTCACCATAGAAGGCTACTAGGTTGGTCAGGCAAGACTTGCCCTCAGTGAAACCTTGCTGGCTCCCTTGAATCACCTCCCCGTCTTCTGTGTGCCTTAGCATAGCTTCCAGGAGGATCTGTTCCATCATCTTCCCAGGCACAGAGGTGAGGCTGACAGGTCAGTAGTTCCCAGGGTCCTCTTCTCTACCTTTTTTAGAAATGGGTGCAGTGTTTCCCTTTTTCCAGTTGCTGGGGACTTCACCTGACTGCCACGGATTTTTAAATATCATGGAGAATGGCTTGGCAGCTACATCAGCCAATTCCCTCAGGACTCTGGGATGCATCTTGATGGGTCCCATAGACTTTTGTATGTTCAGGTTCCTCAGGTGGTCTCGAACTTGATCTTCTCTTACAGCAGGAGGGACTTTGCTCCCCCAGTCCCTTGTGGTCCATCCACTTGAGAGGTGTGGGAAGAGAGACTGCCAGTGAAGACACAGGTAAAAGAGTTGGTGAGTACCTCAGCCTTCTCTTCATCTGTTGTTACCAGTTTGCCAGTTGTGTTCATCGGGGAGGTACACTTTGACCTTTGTTTTCTGGCTGACATACCTATAGAATCCCTTCTTATTATCCTTTGCATGCCTTGCCAAGTTCAGCTCCAGCTTCGCCTTGGCTTTCTTGACCTCATCCCTACACAACAGGGCAATGTCCCTATACTCTTTCCAGGATACCTGTCCCTGCTTCCGCTGCCTGTGCGTTTCCTTCTTGCCCTTTACTTTGACCAGCAGGTCTTGACTTGGCCATGCTGGTCCCTTGCTTTCCTTCCTGATATCTTGCACATGGCGATCAAGAACTCTTGCGCTCTATGGAAAGCATCCTTAAAGATCTGCCAGCTCTGTTCTGCACCCTTGTCCCTGAGGGCAGTATGTATTGACTAATTCCTTGAAGAGCTGGAATTTTGCTTTCCTAAAATTCAGGGTCCTGACCTTACTCTTCACCTGTCCCATATCAGTCAGGACTGTGAACTCCACCAGTGCATGATCACTGCAGCCCAGGCTGCCTCCAATCTTGATGTCTCTGATTAGCTCACTTGTGTTGGTGTCTAACAGGTCTAGTAACAAATCCCCTCTGGCAGGTCTGTCTATTACCTGGCTTAAGAAGTTATTCTCAGTANCCCTGAGGGCAGTATGTATTGACTAATTCCTTGAAGAGCTGGAATTTTGCTTTCCTAAAATTCAGGGTCCTGACCTTACTCTTCACCTGTCCCATATCAGTCAGGACTGTGAACTCCACCAGTGCATGATCACTGCAGCCCAGGCTGCCTCCAATCTTGATGTCTCTGATTAGCTCACTTGTGTTGGTGTCTAACAGGTCTAGTAACAAATCCCCTCTGGCAGGTCTGTCTATTACCTGGCTTAAGAAGTTATTCTCAGTACACTCCAGGAGTCTCCTGGATTGCCTACAGCTCACTGTGCTATTTTTCCAGGGTATGTCAGGGTGGCTGACGTCCTGCAGCAGGACAAGAGCCTGTGCGCACCATGTGTCCTGTAGCTGGAGTAAGAAGGCTTTGTCAATAGGGTCCCCTTTATTAGGCAGCCTGATCACCAACCACAAGGTTCCCTTTGTTGGCTTACCCATAAACGTTCAAGCTGTTCATGGCTATTCTTCAGAGACAGCTCTTCACAACCTATCTATTTCTTGAAGTAGAGGGCAACCCCTCCTTCCTCGCTTGGCCCTTCTGAACAGCCTGTAGCCATCGATAGCTGAACACCAGTCATGGGATTCATCCTACCAAGTCTCAGTAATGGCGACTAGGTTGTAGCTTTCTAGCAGCATGGTGGCTTCTAACTCCTCCCATTTTGTTTGTTGCCCATGCTGCATGCATTGGTGCACTTCAGCTGGGCTGTTGGCTGTGTCACCTTTTCAGAGGAACACCCCTCAATTCCTTTGAGGTATTTCACTGGTGGTTCCCTGTTGGGTCCTATTACCTCAGGAGCCCCTGGCTCCCCTCCGTAGGACTTCAGGTGTGCTCCAGTGTACCCAGCAAGTCTTAGAGCACGAGGTTGAGGTCTGTCACTAGCACCCTTGTCCCTCTAACCTTAGTATATCATCTCACAGCTTGTCACAGGTGAGCCTGATGTTATCTACTTCCCCCTTCAAGTCTAGCTTAAAGCTCTGTCCATCAGCCCCGCTAGCTCGTGAGCAAAGACCCTCTTCCTCCTTTGAGAAAGGTAAATCCCACTTGAGCCAGCAGGCCTGGTGCCTTGTAGACCATCCCATTATCAAAACCCCACAAAAATCTGGCCATGACACCAGCCACAGAGCCATGCATTAATAGACTGGGTCCATCTGTTTCTTCCAATACCACTGCCCACAACTGGAAGGATAGAGGAAAAAATTACTGGTGTCCCAGATCCCCTTACCAACTCTCCCAAGGCCCTGAAGTCTCTTCTGATGACCCTTGGACTATGTGTTGCAGCTTCATTGCCACCCACATGGAAAAGCAGTAATGGGTAATAGTCTGTGGGCTGTACCAGGCTAGGAAGTTTCCTGGTGATGTCCTTAACCCGGGCCCCGGCGAGGCAGCAGATTCCCCCAAGAGGAGGGTCTGTCTGGCATATTGGATCCTCTGTTCCCCTCAGAAGGGAGTCACCTACAACTATAACCTGTCTTTTCTTCTTTGTGGAGGTGGTCGTGTTATGGGGGACAGGCCTTTTTGATATTGGCAACAGCTCTGGTGTAGATGGACCGTCATCTACATCATCCATTGACTGACCTTCCACATCCAGAGCCTCATACCTGTTGTACAGAGGCACTTGGGAAGGCGAGGTGGGCAAGGAGGGGGTTTGCATGCTGCCTCGAGTGTAAACTTGCCTCCGTTCACTCCTTTCCTTTAAGCTGTTGCCATCAGCCTGGTGGGTGGAAGATACAGGATCCCCTTGATTTTGGTTAGTTGTTGTTTTTTTTTTCCAGTGGATGTTCCTGTTTCTGTCTCAGGGAGGGCAAAGCATGATTCCACCAGTCTACTTCTTTCTCAGCCTCCCTGATGCTCCTTAATCTGTCTGCTTCCTCCCAAAGCTCTGCCACCAGGCAGAGCAGATCACCTACTTGGTTGCATCTCACACAGCTGTTGTCACTACTGCCATCAGGTACCAGTGAAAGGCTCTGGCATGCCCTGCAGCCTGAGACCTGGGTGGCTGCATGTTTTTCTGGGACCTCTGTGTGGGTTGCCACATCCCTTCTGGTGGGTGCAGAGGACATAGCTGTTGTGTCCACCCAGCAGAAAGCCAAGCTCCTTCTGGGAGAGTGATGACCACCGACTGGAATGACCTTTTGAGCTGGTAGGATGGTGATGCCCTTCAGCACCAACTGCTGCACCCCACCCTGGCTGCTTGTGCTCCCCAGGCTGCTTCCTATAGGTGTGTGGGTGGCTGCGGTTGCTCTGGATGTGCCCAGGCCTTGTTGGTGTCTCTCACAGGCCAGCTCCTGAGCAGCTTGCCTCGGTGAGTAGTTATGTTCCATACCTCCTTCAGAAATGATAACCTTCCAGGTGTAGTATCAGTAATTGCTTTGATGGTAAACTTCCTCCTGATAGAAGAACATGATGCTAATGACATTTGCAGTGTAATTCTTTTTGTTTAAAATTTACTGGAGAGAAAAAAAAAAATTCTTAAATTACTTCCTTAGTTTTTTCCTTCTTAATATTAATTCTTCTCAGTGTAATTTTTTTCTACCAAATGTTGGTCTGAAGAGACTTGAAAAATAGTTGTAGAATTAAGAATATTAAGTCACAAAACTGTTAGGTAGGATGCGCTGTGGTTATGTGGTTACCTGTTTGTGAATGGTGGCACAACAAAGGTAAATGATAGACCAGTTGAACTGCTGGACTGATCTATAAGTCAACTGGATAATATCGAATTAGAGATCTAGGACCTACTCTATTCCTCTTGAAAGGTAATGGTGACATTTTCCCGATAGTGCAAGTTGCTTTTCTGATTGCTTCACTTGACTTCAGAAATGAAGGGATGGCTCTGAACTATCTAAAGGTTAATTAAAAGAAGAATATCAAATAAAGGCCAGATCTTCCCTCCTTGTTCATGTAGAAGCCCACTGAAGGTCATCTGAATTTTAAGTTTGTAGTACTGAGTGTAGTGAAGCTGGTGTTAAAACAGAGATATGAACTGATTTTGGTTGTGGTCTTAAATCTTTTAGCTTCATTTAATGACTGTTCTTCATATGTGTTAGCAAAGTTCTGACAGCTGGATAGAATCTAAGACCAAAAAGACTCAAAATTATCAAACCCTAACTCTTATAGGTGGTGGTTCCGTAAAATAAGGATGCTGGCCAAGAATGCAGACGATGTACCAGAATCATCCGGCTTGTGTTATGTGATAAATTTGACACACTTTATGGCTGGCACATATCTCTTCTGTTGCCTGTGTTTCGCTTTAGTTTTCTGACCAGAACTTTTTTTTTTTAATTAAGCAAGCATATTATAGCTTGGCAATATTTTCTGTTATCGGCTACTATGGGTTTCTGGTCCCTGACTAGGTGTTACAGTTACAGCTATACAATGAGACTGTGTGATGCTTTTGTCTCCTGGCTCCAGAGGTAGGAAAGGATCTGCAGTGGACTCTGACAGTTCACGTGGTCTGGATCACCTTGGTCATAGCTCTGGGGTGCGTGACACGTGCTGCACTTTCCCCAAAGTCTAGGTGTAGCAGTCACAGTCATATGAGGCTTACCTGACCTGTGGGTGTGTAAAGATCACGACCATGGTGTTCTCAGGATTCTGCAATGCACAAGGACAGAGATCTGGGTTTCTGATAATTGCTTTATTATAAATTACCACAAAACTGCTATTAGTAAAACCACTTTTTTTTATATATTTATAAAATACTTATATATGCACACACACAAATGTTTCAAGTTGCTACAAAATTGCCACCAGGAAAGCAACTATACATATAACAAGAGTAAAGCAGGTATGTGTATATTACAAGTTGTTACAAAATTCCAATGTCTGATAAAAAAGGTATATAATTATGAATGTTTACTTGTGCACACCTATCAATACATATTTGTGAAGTCTTGCTGGTAAAGCACCAAACTGCTCCCAGGAGCGGGCCTGATTGATGATGAAGTCTCACTTAAAAGACGATCCGTGTCATGAAGGCTGGAGTCAACCAGGTGTCCCCAGCCATGGTCCTCTCTGTCCGGGAGATCTCATGCAGAGAGGTTACTTTTGGGTAGGTAGTGAGTTACTTTTTATAAATTTTCAATGTTGATACATAAGTGGGTGTAGCTCATTAGTTCCCAGAATAGCTGTTGCTGAATCCTGTTTTCCTGGGAGGAAAGTTTGTTGTCACAGTTTTTGTCCTGCACCCATCAAAGTTTCTTTGTCCTGCCAACTACTCCCCATCAAGGAGGCTTAGGGCAAGCTTATCAGGGATGTCCTTCTCTGTCTGCTAACAATGTCACCTTTGTGGCAGCTCTGTCATAGATCATGGCAATATTAATAATGAGAGATGCTTGCAGTACTTTTGAAAACCCCAAGATCTAAGATGACACAAATGCTCAAATAAGGTACTTCTCAAATTTCCTTTTTTTTTTTTTTTGGTAAGTAAGTCTTCATGAAGTAAACAATCACTCCTGCTATTTTTTCTTTCTCAACCTTGGATCCCTCCTCTTCTGTCCAAGGGGGTTAAAAACAAGCCAAGTAGTTTAACTGCAATGTTATAAATGGTATGTTGTGTTCATTTTCATAGGTATGATGTTTATGGTTCACTAGTTCAAAAGTTTACGGCTCAGTTCACAAACCTCGAGAACATAAAATTGATCTTTAATGTACTAAGGAGCTTGTTATTCGGGACCTCTGGGGTTAGCATCTGGTGTCTAAACTTTTAGATATTTAATGTTTTCATAGTTAATGCATTTCAACCAATCCCTATCATCCATTTCATTGAGGCAGCAATATGTCTTATTTGCGTAGTCTAAGTTAGAGAGCTACAAAGTGGTGTTTGAGCCTGTTACTCTTTCGCAGTAAATCTGCCAACCTGGAGATATAACCGAATCATCAACTGTTGGTGTTTGTGTGTAAACATTGAGAAGACTTGTTTTCCAATAGCTACATAATGAAAGCAACAAGCAACCAAGAGGTCAAGATGATAAATAAGCTACATTGTTATTTAATTAGACTTTCCATGTTCAGTGGCTGGTGAATTTTGCTTGTGATGGTAGGAGGCAAAATTAGACCATCCTTCAGAATCCTTTGCATAGAATCTATGGACCAGTCCTCAATCCTCTGTAGTCTGAGTTTAGTAGAAGAGACAATTAAGCAAATACGACTTGTAAGTTTGTGGTAACTATAAATTTTTCAAAACACCAAAATGATTTAGGTGACCAGCTGTTAGAGCTGATGGAAGCACATAAGCATAAATAAGGTATTAAACTTAAACTATGAAATCGTTTTGGTTTAGGGTTTAAGAAGCTTCTGAAAATAGTTCTTGACAAGATGGAGAAGCTGTAATATTGAGCTCTGAGTGAGACACACTGATGTGCTAGGCATATGGGAAACTTAGTGGAAGGGAAAATAATGCCATACTGTTACACCAGAATGGAAAATATACAGAAAGGTAAAATAAGCCACATCAGTAGTAAATTAACATTTTGTGTTAAAGCGTAGTGTAGCAAAATTAACAGCCAGATAGCATGGAATCAGTGTGGACTTAAATTGTAAACCTAGACAGGTTTTTAAAACAATGAACAGCCTATTATT
Source organism: Pandion haliaetus (assembly GCA_013401275.1). Lineage (NCBI taxonomy): Eukaryota > Metazoa > Chordata > Aves > Accipitriformes > Pandionidae > Pandion > Pandion haliaetus. The sequence goes on along the minus strand of VYZV01001463.1, from coordinate 104,355 downwards.
GCCAAGCTAACCGGGATGTTTATGCTAAACTAAATGCGTTGAGAGGGCTCTGTCAAACCTATTCTCTTCAGGGAAAATTATTTTTGCCAGTAAACTATTTTCCTAAATAATTTAGGTTTTTATTTGGTAGAAATTAGTGTAAAAATGAGGTCTTTTCCTTTAGATTACAATGGAAAAAAAACCCCCTTAAATTTCCAATTAAAAGTTTAAGGGCACATGGTGTGATGCTGGGTGTTTTGTGGTTTGTCAGTGCTTTGTTCCAGTATTACTGGGAACACCTCCAGTAAACTGTGAAGTGGGTAGGTGGTATTTGAACTCTGAGAAAGTGTGTGTGGGGGGTGTGTGTGTGCCTTTGGTGAATCTGTAGAGCTGGCAGCAAAAGCAACTGGGTAACTGCCTCTCAGCTCTGAGTTTCCAAGAGTGCTCCTGTGATGCAGATCCTCCTCCCACCATCCTAACAGAGCTAAGGCCATGATTTGAAACAGAAAAACATGTGAATTAAAACAGTGTATGGGGCCAAAACAGCAGTCCAAGTGCCCAGCAGGGCACATCCATGATGAGCATTCAGGGCAAACGTGTTTGACGCTGGAAGTTTTGCTTCACTGATACTCTTTGTTACTATAATCCAAGCAAATGTTAATGCGTATACTGAAAAGACAAGAAGATCCCCCAGGAGTGTTCCTGTACTAACATTATTAACCAATCCTGTAGTGTCTTCTGATCTTTTTCTGCTAAAGAGCAGAGTGATGAATAAATATCTTGAGAATCAATAAATCTGTTCAGGATGTACTTATTTGGAGTCAGTGATTAAGTAAACCTTGGTAGTTCAGTACTTGGTGTGTTGCTTGGGTTTTTTTCCCCGAAACAACCAAAAAAATCCTCTTCTTTGCAACCAATAGCATTCCCTAGAAAAAGTCATTAGGGCATCCATGTCAGTTCTGAGCCAAGTTCTGAATATCCCTGAATGCTAGGGGGTAAATTTCTAAACCACATCATTACAGAAGAACTGTACGGAGAATACAATTTTTTTTTTAATACAAAGTGCTTGGGGAGTTTACCCCTGAGTATTCAAATTAGTCATTAATCAAAAAAGCAATTTGGGCGTTTGAAAATCATTTTGAGTTTAAAGGACTTATTCTATTTTAAGGATTTCAGCGGGCAAAAAACTTCAGCTATCACTAGAGAATATCCAATCTACACAGCAATTTAAACAGTATCTCCAACAACCATACATGGCTTAATTTTCACAGCTTTGTAACCTATCTTATTATATAATATTTATTCATAGCAGGGAAAAATGACCTTCCGTGAAACAAGTATGTTTAATGTGTTGGACCTGGCATGTTTAAAGCCAGTCTGCAGAGTTCCTCATAGGACAGGGTGTGAAGTATCTTGCCATGCAGAAAAGTCCAATGGCAGCTCCAAGCTGAGTTCACGTACGCTTGCATAGAGGCTCTGTGGGGAAAAAGAAATGGCGTTGGTGGTAGGACAAAGGTTATAGTCATTTTCAGAATGTTATTACTTGCTCTCTTATGTGACAATACTACTATGAGCTTGGTCCAGTGTAACTTCACAGGAGCATTTCAATTTTGTATTTAATAATCCTACCCTCAGAAAACTGGCAATTAATGAGCAGCTGTGAAATTTGCCATTCTTTGGCACAGATGTACAAGTTCTGGAGCACCTTGCCTTTGGGAAAATCCTTCACTGAGCTGCTTTAGGAAAAAGGTTTAGAATTAGCATTGCTACAGAGGCATGTAGCTGCAGAGACCCAGATAGCGAGGAGGAGGTGGCAGTTATAGTAACTTAGGATTCAGAAATTCTGGATTTTTTTAGTTTTAGTCTTTTAAAAAATGCCTGTATATAGATATATGGTTTTACTAATGCATACAGGTTTTGTTATTTGGGTACTTTTTTCTTGGGATTATTTGTACTTGCTATATAAAAATGTGAATGTGTTTCAAAATGAAATGGAAGTCATTAGTCATAAAAAACACCTTCCTGTTTTCTCTTGTCTGTAGCAAAAAAACCTCCTTCTAGGAAGAGCTTTTCTTTTATTTGATGTAAGGCAATAAAAGGCATTTCATGTTTAAAAAAACCCCCCACATATATGTATATTCTGTACTCAGTTCCTCATGGAATTTTTGTGAGGGTAACTTACTATTGCACACATGATATTTCTACATTGGCTCATACAGATATATATAGTACATGTATATTTCAGGGCATTATATTTCTGTTTTACTTCTGCGAGAGCAAACCTCAGAGTTCCTGAGAGTTATGGGGTGAGCAAAAAGAATGATTTAGCCTTGTCAGAAAATATCTTGGTTTACTTTTATTCAAGGTCCACTAATTTGGAGTTCGGGCCAGTCAGTAAAAAGGATGTATGGATGCATCTGCATTTCTACAAACGTTGCACACATCAGATGCAAATTAGGGAATGTGATAGCATAAAAGGCCAGGCAGGTAGAATGTGTGATCTACTTGTAAAAGCATAATAAAAGTGATTCAAATACTCCAGACCATTGCCTTACCAGATTTAGAGTGAGTTTACTTTTAGGTGGATGGGAAATTTAGTGGACAAATATATGGCATAAACCTGTTTACTGTGAAGGAGTAGGAAATGGTTAATGCAAGGCCAGACTCATACCTTTGCTAACTATTCACAGTTTTAACATTTTTTCCATTTTACAGTAAATCTCTTCTGAGAAGAATTTGTGTATTGATTCAGGGAGGAAACTGCAACCCATCTTCATCTGCTATATGAGAAGTGCTGGAGTTAACCCATGTTAATAACAGGCTAAATCCTAATTAACCCATCAGAGCTGGGGTGGAAGGAAGGGGCTTCAGGACATGACACAGGAGTTGGCTAGTACTGCTTTAAGCACAAATACTACTGCAGAGGTGTAGATGCACTTCTATCTCTGTGCTAATCCTGTGGCTGCCTGACAGAGCTTCTTGCCTTTTGTATCCTAGTAAAGGGCTGAGCAAAATTGTTGCCCTTTTAATTGTATAAATCCAACAGACTCTGTTCTTTGCCTGCTGACCTGTAGAATAGCTTTGGCCATCCACTATTTGAAAAATATAGGGGAAAAAAAAAATGGAACTAATGTGTCTCCCTGGAGTAAAAAATCAAATTTCGTTGGGGGGATGGGAGATGGGACAACAAACCAAACCCCCAAAAAGCCAGCCCCTTCCTTCCTTCCTTCTCTTGCAAACTTGCACAAAACTGATTGGAGGAAGGTAGATTTCATGAAGGTCCTTGGGAATGTTCTGTCTAGCTTGTCTATTTTCAATAGAGGTGGAAAAAGCTCAAAACTGTTTCAGATGGTGTCTGTAGGATTTGTAGATCAGAAGTTTTTACAGAAATAATGAAATTATTACACAATATTATGGACAAAAATATAGACAATCCTGAAAAGTTGGTATTGTCTCACTCTGCTGAAAGTCCTTTTATTTTTCCTTCTAATTTCTCCATGAGAATTCCACGGGAGAAGAGTATTGTTTGCTGGGGAACACTGATTAAAATATAGGAAATGCTTTAACGGCTCCTTCTGAATACAAACCTGACTGAAGTAAATACGAAAATGCCTATTAATTTCAGCATGCATAGATTCACGGCCTTTGTAGGAAAGCCTGAGATTGCACAGCATATGCTTCACTTCGGTAGTGTGTCTTTTAAAATATGCTTTTAAAACATACAGTGTGGGATAATGAAAGCGAAGGGCAGAGTTGAAGCATGCATCCATAGCAAGTACAATAGGAGACTCCAGTGGCACATGAGATGCAATACCACCCAGTTCTTTATCAGATAAATTACTATCAGGTCCACAGTGGCTTCATACACCCTCATTGCTCTGTGAAAGGAGGAAAAATATTCAGCTGAGAAATGTTGATAAATGCTACTGTGCCACAAGACAAAAAGTAGTATCCAAGATGAAGAGGTTGTCAAGCCCTAGAAATATGAGTAATCACAGCAGACGCAGGAACGTCTCTAAAACTCTTCGGTATTTATAGCTTTCCAGAGCTTGCTCATTTCCAAAGCTTAACCCAAATATCAGTATGAAGGAAAACAAATATAGTGAAGGAAAAGCCAATAGATCTTCACAGGCAAAAATTGTGGTTAGTGAAAAATATTAAAAATATTTTTCAGGAGCATAATGCTCTTGCTCTGTAACAAAAAAAAAGATAATTAAAATGCCTGAAACAAACATCTTTTTAAGTTTTGTGTTGGATTTGGGGGAAAATTGAAGAAATCTTTGTTTTTGTGCCTACTATGTTTAAAGGAATTAGTAAACAAAGTCAGTAGATAACTAGCTAAGGGGATCAGCACAAGCCAAGTCATGAAATTGGGATTAACCAGAGTAAGAAGGAATCTGCAAGTTCCTGTAAGTGCTCAAACATCCAAGGAAAATTTTACTGCGGCATATAATTTTGGCAATTATACTGTGGTTGTGCCCAGATCTTGTAATACTCCAGTGCACATGCCTCTGCGCTGATGTGTCTTATCTATTGACATGTAATTGGAGTTAACAAATGCTGTATCAGTGAGATCTTCTCTGTAAAATACTTCCGTAAAAATTACGAAGCGCTGTGCTGTATTCTGGTTATTGTTTGGTGCAGAAGTGATTCTTGTATGTATGTTTGTATAAACATATGACAGGTTTCTGTCTCGCTATGCCTTTTCTCTGTCATCCAGTTATTCTGCTGGAGTGACCAGCAGCTGCCTATTCAGTCTGTGTAGCCAGATTTTTTCCCAGAAAAGCTAGACTGTGACTGAAGAGGAGGATGTATGCCTAGGTCTCGAGTTAACCTTGTCTTGTGTTGCTGTCATTAGAAGGAGCAATGCTACCGCATCACTCTAACAATAAAATAATTAGACACCATTTAAAAAATATAAATTGAAGGTAGTTATTCTAAGAGGAGTGAATGGCAAGTGATTTTACAGGAGAGATAACAGAATTGCAGAGAATAGTTTTACCCAGAATCATTTTGTATTCTCATTGCACTTAGATCTTCAATTCTATAAATGTTTATTTCAGTTAGTGTATGTCTTGCTGGTCATCCAGCAACTGATCTAAGTATTTCTAATTGGATCTAATGGCACTAGTTTTGCCAACAGTTTGGACCTGAATATTAGTTTTACCTCTTGGCTTTGTTGCCAGATCTGCCTTTGAGGTGCATGGTCTCCCTGATCTCTGACATTGTCCAAATAAATATAACTTTGTGTGGCTCTATGTAGAAGTATTAAACAACTGCAGGACACCCTTTAAAGGATCATCAGTAGGACTGATGTGCAATGGCTTCAGAAGAAATCAGCTCTCTTCAGAGAAAGAAACAAAACAGTCATATGAAATAATTTTTGTCTTTTTTTCCAGAATGTAAAAATAAACTTTCTGACCATCATGCGCAAATGCTTGATCTCTTTATAGTGGTTCTGACACTTGGAGAAAACCTGTACCACAGTGCTTGTCTATTGTACTTGACATGCTATGTCTTTAGAATACAGATTTAGTTAAGGATTCTTCGGAGAAAAAGTTTTACAAGTAATATAGACTCGTAGATGTCTGAATAAGAGCAGATTCTATGACTCCATGGGCAGTAGAAGATCTCAGAGCAAGTTCCATACTCAGCATTTAGTATTCACTAAGTACGATTTGGAAATGTCTTTTTTTGAATGGTGGTAAAAATGAAAGAGATGCATGCTAAATGTAATATCTGCTTTTCAATGATAAAAATAATATATTGAAGAAACTTTAATTTGAAGAAGGAAGGAAATTCCAATATCTGAAAAAACTGAATTTTGGAGCTTTTGGAAGAGATCTAGAGTTTAGAAAGAATGCTATCCAAAGTTATGGTAGTTAAATAAGTTACTGAAGAAAGTGTAGGGAGTTTAATGTAATTTCTGCGTCATGACTTCTGAATTGTTAGATTACTTGACGCTTAGTTCAACAATATCAACAATACCAAATCAATTCTTTTGACTTAAGGTTGGAATCTTTTTAAAGCTTCATAAATCATAATAGAACTTGCCTCGCTTTTCCAGATGAGACTTAGAGAAAAGTAAAAAGATCTTAATCAGCTAAGATCAGAAACAGTATCATGTGTATATTTAAATAAGGCTGGGGAGACGGAGGCAGTTGGGACCATTTTACCATTACAGAAAAGTTTTGAGACAGCACATTTTTAACTTTCAAAACGATTTCTAAGAACAGTAGCTTGGAACAATTCTGGGTTCCAAAAAGCAGGATTCTTCAGTAATTTAACATATTTTGAGAGAATACCTAAATTCTAGTGTGATGCTGATGTGAATTTCATTTGAATTGGTGACTTTGT